>VXAK01009575.1:117984-158532 GCA_013399435.1 Arenaria interpres | reverse complement strand
TGCTCCACAGCCATCGTCGCACGCGCTGCTTCCACAGCGACAGCACAGCACAGCGGTTTTGGGGCAAAACACACCACACACTGTTTGTGCTCGGGAGGCCCCTCCTCCAGAGAACAATAATAAAAGGGCTTTTGGCCAGGTATGCAAATATTTTATTTTATTTTTTTTTTTATTGTGCTGGATGTGGGTGGGAATGAGAAACATCACAGAGCCCAGCTATGAGAGGAAATGAGCAGATGGTAGATTTTGCAGCTCTAAGCAATAAATTGTAAAGCAAATCGGCTCTTAGGCAGGCATTCCGATTGAAAAGGTAGGATCCAGCTCACAGTTTGGTGCTCTAGTTTGCTTTAATGTCCTTCCATGAAATCCTATCACAGCAAATTAGTTTAGGGTCATGGTCCTACAATCGAAGAGCGCACTAGAGCACAGACCTATGTGACATCAAGGCCCAGCTGGCGCAGAGCGTCCCAAATCTCGTTACCTGTGAGCCCGTGGTGGGCTTGGGCAGGGAGTCAGCTTGTCCCTCCAGTCACTTGACTTGGAGTCACTTCCAGGTGGAAGAAGCACTAAGCAGGGCATGCAGGTTGGCACAGCAAGGAGGTGGCTTTGCTGCCTGGTAAAACCAGGCGATTAACATCTAAATAACAAGGGCTGGGAAGGAAGTAAAAACTTCAGAAAGGGAGGAAGGCAAGTCTGCTGGAATTAAGGTCAGGAACTTGCTGGCATTTGCTGACATTTCATTCTGATGAGCTGGCAGAGCTCATTCTCATCAGGCACACACATATGTGTGTATTTATTTATTTTAGAGGTGCGACTAGGAACAATTTCAGAGCTGTTTTAAAAAACACAGTCCCATCTTCGATATCTGCAGTGGTGCAGACAGGCTGTTAATGGAACCACCTGAAAACTCAGATTTTGTCTTCATAGGCATTTTTATTCTTTGCACCACCATCTCCTTTCAATTTGCAATTACCCCAGGTTTTTGGAAGCTATCCACAAACCCCAAGTCTTGAAACATTTTTGTTTCAGAAAGACAAACACATGGTGCTTCTGAAATAAATACACTCCCTGGAGCGGAGCAGGTGCCGGCTAAAATTAACATTCCTCCCTGCCAGGCTCAGCCAGCCCCATCACAGCCTATAAGTAAGCCATGAGAGCCTGGAAGGTTTGGAGCACCCTGAGTCCCACTGCCACAGCAGGGAGCTGGTGGCAGTGGGACGCTGTCCCTGTGAGCCTCCAACAGGACTCCACAGGTGGGAGCTACCCAGAACCAGCAGCAGGAGTAGTCCCACAGCAGGCTGAAGCAATGCCCACACCCACTGAGCGTTTCACAGCCATGTAGGAGACATCCCATACAACATTCATCCTCTTCTAATCTCACTGGACCATTAATGATAAACATGCCTAAATAATATAAGAAAGACACACTGCATAAACATCATTCTTAACCATCTTTAGCAGGATCAGTTGTAATAGTTGTCAGTAAATTTATCAATAGATGTATTAAGAGCTGCTCATTGTAAGAGTTAGTACTTACCTCCTCAACATACAGTGTTTCTCATCCCCACAGCAAGCATAGCATACATCCCCAGGGCTCAGCTCCTTCCCCACCTCCAACAGCCTGGAGGATGGACCTGCGCACAGCTGGAAAACATCTGCAGCAAGCTGCAAAGGGCTACACATAGGGCACAACTACTCATCCAAGAAACCCTGCCATCTCCCCTGCCTAGACAAGACTGCCCCACTGCAAGGTGAGTTACATCTGCTTAAATCACTACTTCCCCAGGTGCTCCCAATGAGTGAAAGAAGCTGCCCCACACTGCCTGCCAGAGGGGAAAAAACATAATGCAGAAGTGGAAAGAGCCAACAAGTGGGCTTGTTCCCAGGTGGCTGGCAGGCTCCCCTGCCCACCCCTAGGCTTGGGATGGCCACAGCAAGGGGGATGGGAATTGCAGATGGCAAATGCCCATGAGAAGGAGAGCGAGGACATAAAGTGAGAGGGAGCTGTGCTGGCGGTCCCTTGGTGGGGTGGCGGGGAAGGGCTGCAGCATCAAGCAGCTGCTCCAGCTGCGCAACACCGTAAGGTGCTGGCTCTGCCAGCCATCGGTCTGAAATTCATTGGCAGTTTATCATGATGCTGTTCCCAAGGTAGAATTACTTCCTTGGCAGAAGGAAAAGCCTTGAGGTTAGTTTTGTCTGGATGTAGGGAAATTTACACAGCAGGACCTCCCCTCTCTGCAGGAAAAGCCCAGGGCACCCAGGGCTCCAGACCAGCCTTGTCCCTACAATCCCAGTCCAGAGTACACAATTTTGGTCATAGCTTTTATGTTGCACTAGAGACAAGAAGGAATCTGAAGGAATGTGGCTTTTCTCAGCTTCTATAAGGACGACCAAAGAAGAAGAACATCTTCTCCATTTGTGTGACAAGCAAGTAGCCATATTCAAATGATATGTTAATTGCCATGTCTAGCTGTCAAGCTTCTTGTAGCAGTTCCTCACTGGCGGCTGATAAATAAATACAATACTTGGCATTCTTTGTTTGGGAATTCAGCTTATGATCTTCAGACAAGTTATTGCTCGGTTCCTGAGTGCAAGACACCAAACTGAGGAGGAACCGTTATCCTGGGTGCTCTCCCCCATGAATCAGTGCAGCTAATTGGAACTACCTTTGATATGTTTGTAATTCGCCAAGGCTTGTTTGCTGTATAATCAGACACATCGCCCCTTCCTTTAATTGCCTTGTAAACTGCCAGAATGATTAATTCTGACACAAGCCTGCATTTATCTGGGGATTGACATGCAGTGAATTACGAGGGTGGCAAGGCGAGGGCTGGGACACCCCCATCCAGCCCACCAGGCTGGGGGAGCATCTCTCCCTCTAGGTGCAAGTGGTTGGTCCTCACCTTTGATAAATCTGTGGGCGTGCACCCCTCTCCTTGTGCAAGGGGACGTGATAATCCTGCGGGTGCCAAACCACAGCCGTGCCAGTGCAGTAGCCCTGCCGGTGCCTGCTGATGGCTGCAGAGTTCCCTGAAAAACACTCCCTGCGCCCAGCCCCACTGAGGCAAAGTCCACGGCAAACGCCTTCCTCGGTGCTCAAGTACACCCCTGGGGACGTGTTCTGGTCTCTAACCTCACCTGGAAAACTTCCCCCAGCTCTGCCCCTCTCCAGAGCCGCCTTCCCACAGCCTGTCAATAGGCGAAGGTCTGAAAAGGCAGTATTTCACTTTTACTCCCACATATTTTACATGCTAAATCCATAAATCTGATATATTCTCTTAAGGGACCCCTCATATCTGGGCGATGAACGTTTCTGTGTTTGCTGCTCAGCTTTCTTGCCTGGAGATGTATTCATATGAAAAAATAATATATATATCAGCCCCCAAATCCCAGTGACTGCAAATGTCCAGGGACAAATTAAAGCAGCGCAGTTAATAGTTAATAGCCCTGGCTGCCATCGTTATGGATTTTACATAATTTCACCATGGTAGGACACTGGTTGAAGCAGGGATGAGCAGAGCAGGCGAGTACCTGGGTGCTGGGCTGCTTGCTGCTGCTGGGACAGACAGACGGACAGATGGATGGAGGGAGGCGCAGGGAGCAGCGTGCTCTGAGCCCCAGCCAGCTCCTCGGTGGGGAGAGATGGGGGGGATGCTCAGAGCCCCCCACACCCACCTGCTGCCAGCTGGGGCCGGAGCATGGTTGGTCCCCAGCATTACCAGTGCCACCAGAGGGAGGTGACAGGGCCACCCTGGATAGGGTAGTGTCCCTGCGCTGGCAGCTGCACACAAGGTGACTAGGACCACAGAAGAAGTGGAAATGCAGTGGGCATGACAGTAGGGTGACAGCAACGGTGCAAGAGAGGGACGTGGGGATGTAGCCGCAGGCTGAATGATGGGGACAGGGGGGTGACCAAGCCTTGAAGGAGGGTGACCAAGCCTTGCAGGAGGAGCTAGGAGTTGGGATCCAGAAGCAACCATTTCCATAGCCTCAGCTGAAGGTGGCATCCAGAGAAGGGTCATCTGTCCAAAAATATGAGGCAAGGGATTCGCCCTGGGCTGTGAGCAAGTGTCTGGGGTTTCGCAGGACCAGGTGTGGAGGAATGTGCCAGCATCCTCTGGGCACCTAAGGGTGCATTTCCCTGCAGGAGGCTTTGGTGCTGGTGGAAGCACGGAGAAGCGAGCAGAAGTGTTCAGCAGGACAAAAGCTCTTGGGATTGTCCCTCTCTTCCCTTGTCTCTGTTTCAAGGACCAGGTTATTTGGGAAACATACTCTAAGTGGAAAAATGTCCACACAGAGAAGAAGGCCAGGTGGTTAAGAAGGTGGATGCAGGTGCTCAGCAAGATGGCAGCACCTACGCACTGGAGCCCTGGGGTCCCCCCACAGTTTTCCCTTTCTGCTCCTTTTGGGGCCTGATTAGGCATAAGCTGAACCCTGCTGTAGCTGGCTCAGCCCCCTCCATGCCGAGGGAAAAATTAAAGAGGACTTTGTTTCCAAACAATTGCAAATGCATAGTTTGAGAATCTGTAATTTAAACTCAAATCCTCCTTCTGCTAACAGTGATGGATGGCTTTTTCCTACTGCTTTGAGAGCCCTTGGATCCTGCACGGCAGATGCCTTCCTGATTTATGGCTTGCCTCTCAATGCAACGGGAAACAAACAGCCCAATTCTAATTACCACACTCTTGTTAGGATAGTTTCCTATATTGCTTCCATCTTATTACCAGGGCTCCCCACTCCACCTTTGCGCAGCTGACTTGTGTTTTACGGGTAACCTTGGCATGGATTCAAATAATCTCTGCTGCAGTCATTTCGCTGGCACATAAGTTCATGTGCACCATAGGCAGATGGAAATTGTATTTTTTTCTGAGACGCTCAATCAGTGAATGGGAGTCAAGATGTGGGGATGGGGATGACGGCGAGGAAGGTGAAAAGCCGATGCCAGTGGTATTCGCCTGCTTCCAATGGGCACTGGCAGAAAAGAGGGAGGGAAGGATGGGGCCACACGTGGGGCTAAAAATAGATGTTCTTCCTAAAGAGAATCTTGCTGGTTCAACTCTTTCCCATTCTTTTCTGTGTGAGAGTGGTTAATTCTCCTTGCGAGCCCATTCACTGAGCAGATGTTGCTTTTCTTTGTATGATTAGCCTGAAATCAACGAAAAATAATCCTGTCCTTTAACAAATATTGGAGCACATGATTCCAGTGCTACAAGGTGCTTCAGCAGCCCGAACAGATGCTGAAATTACTGTCCATAAAAAAAGCGCACACGGACGTATCCGTTGAATCCAGCTTTTAAAATAGCATCACCCAAGTTTATGAGCTGATGGGGGAAAAATGCCTGTTTGCAGCTGCAGAGCTGGGGCTGGCTTGGGCTCCCCAGTACAAGGACAGTGACATCCTGGAGCAAGTCTGGCGAGGCCACCACAGTGGCTGGTGGGGGACTATGAGCCATATGAGGCTGAGAGGTTCATTAACTCATAGAATCATAAAATCGTCTAGGTTGGAAGGGACCTTTAAGATTATCGAGTCCAACCATTAACTTAACACTGCCAAAACCACGACTAAAATGTGTCCCTAAGCACCACTGCTATCCGTCTTTAAAATCCCTCCAGGGATGGTGAATCAGCCACTTCCCTGGGCAGCCTGTTCCAATGCTTGACAACCCCTTCAGTGAAGAAATTTGTCCTAATATCCATCCTAAACCCCCCTGGTACAACTTGAGGCCTTTTCCTCTTGTCCTATCACCTCTTGCTTGGGAGAAGAGACCGACCCCCACCTGACTACACCCTCTTTTCAGGTAGTTGTAGATAGCGATAAGGTCTCCCCTCAGCCTTCTTTTCTCCAGGCTAAACAACCCCAGCTCCCTCAGCAGCTCTTCATAAGACTTGTGGTCTAGACCCCTCACCAGCATCATTGTCCCTCTTTTGACGTAATCCAGCACCTCAATGTATTTCCTGTGGTGATGGCCCAAAACTGAACACAATATTCCAGGTGCAGCCTCACCAGTGCTGAGTACAGGGGGACAGTCACTTCCCTAGTCCTACTCACCACACTGTTCCTGATACAGGCCAGGATGCTGTTGGCCTTCTTGGCCACCTGGGCACACTGCTGGCTCATATTCAGCCGGCTGTCCACCAACACCCTCAGGTCCTTTTCTGCTGGGAAAGGGCTCAGCCCAGGGAAGGGGAGCCATCCATAAAAGCTTGTGCTCCCCGTTTGGCACAGGTTGCAGAGCTCAGCCCCGTGTTCACCATCACAGCCACCCGGCTCGTCCTGGCCACACGGCAAATGCTGCCGGCAGTGATGCTACCCACAGAAATGCCAAACCCTGACCCCTGTAGACCCCAGAGATGCCCACTTGCTGAGGGTTTCTGGCTTACGCTGACTTCTTTAAATGGGCTTGTTAGCTACACTTTAATTCATTTAATGTGTTTTTTACTGATAACTTTTAAAATCAGACTGTTGCACTGTCCAGACTAAAATGCCAGCAAAGCTCAAGTATTTCACATTTCTGTCGTTACCTTTACCAGCCAAAGCCATAATCTCATCAAAGAGCAAAATCAGAATTATCTGATGAGGACCAAGTCCCTATAAAAGCCAGAGGGGGGGGAATGAATTATCTTCCTATCGCCTGCTCTAGAATCACTGAATCCCAGTAAACTTGCCCTTTATTTGCTGCTGTGAAGTTATGAGGGATGCTGTCACCCCGCACTGACCCAACACAGCTCTCTGCCAGCTCCCTTATGACTCTTCAGTCAACCTGCCTACCTGTACCTCTGACACCCACCTCTTCTCTCATCTCCATTATGCAATGGGGGAAAATATGCTTATTCCTGATCACCCCCCTCCTGCATGTGCTCAGCAGCCTGGGGCAAGCCCCTGGTGCGGGGATGCCTGCATCACTGCTCTGTGTGGAGACCAGACCTCAAGCCATCACCAGTCACATCCTCCTGCTTCTACAGGTGATAGTTTTCCCCACCAAGAAAACCTTTGGGTCACATAACAAGTACTTTTATTTCAACTAATTTGCAGTCAATGCCATTTTATATTTTAAAGTCACTTCTTGTGTACTGAGGGGAGAGGAGGGAATAGCCCATGAGAGGTTTTTTGAAGGTGGTCTCTAAAATTCCTCTCAGATATATGAAAATGCAAATCCTTTCCAAATGGCATTCGATCATTGAATCCAGCAATATATTTGTATGGGCAATTTTTTATCGACCCCTGAAATCATAGCCTTCCTTCAGTGCAGCACTGGGGTGCTCCCTGCTGTGATGGCTCCGAATCAGCATCTCCCTGCCAGCTGAAACCTCGTTGGGCACGAGGGGCTGGCACTGCCAGATGGGCTCACCCAAACAGCTGGGCTGGCCCTGTCTGGCATTGGGATGCTGACACCAGCCCTAAAAAACTTCTCTCCCTTGCCCAGATCCCAAGATTATTTAAAGGAGCAAGGAGCTCTGCTGGGCTCTGCCGCACAGTGAGCCAGCAAAGAGCTACATCCAGGCTGGTCCAGCACCTGCTCCCTCCAGCACCGGGGGGAGCTGGGGACAGCCCCTGCAGACGGGGAGACATGAAACCTGTTAATCATCTCCCCAGCACTGTGCCATTGCATGAAATTGGATTTAGCACCATTAGCCAAGCAGCTTCTGAGCAGCTCCTTGACTCCCGCCGAAACCGCTCTCCCACTGCAAAGCTGATTAACAGAGTGCGTCCGCAGTATTTAATTAACCTAATGAACCCTGACGATAAAATTAGAGTCCACTTAATTCCTAGTCCCCCGCTGTGGCGTGCAGGTGAAACAGCTCACGGTGCCAGAGCAGCCCAGAGCTGCTTTGCAGTGGCTGCCAGGGGGCTGGGGGCTCCCCTGCACCCCGGGCTGCGAGGAATGAATCAGCTTCTTTGCCCACTGCACTTCTAAAACTCCTCACAGCCCCAAAATAAGAGATTGGAGATAACGGATCAACAGCTCGCATTGGAGCAATTAACTGGCCCTCGCTCCCCAAGGCATGAAGCACCTGCTGCTCCTGGAAACATCCCCAGGTCCCATTTCTAGGCATTTCTCCCCGTAGGAAAGGAAACGATAACAAATGAAAGGCTCAGGGACTCTGGCAGAGTCTGTGATTTCTGGTTGTGCTGCCCTGGGTATTACAGATGCTGGAGCCCCTAGGGTGAAGGGAGGTGATGGACAGGGTGAGGAGGTGAGTACCTGTGCAGTGCACCTGGCTGGGATCTCCGGGGCTGACATGGCCCTGACCAATGCCTGCTCCTGGATCGGTGCCGCCATCCCAGCCTGAGCTCATCCTTCTTCTGCGATTCCTTTGGACATTTGGAAAGAAACAATTGAAGCAGAGAGGGATTTTTTTTCAGGTATAAACAGAGCTCTATCTTAATGAGAGGATCATAGAATGGTTAGAATTGGAAGGGACCTTGAAGATCATCTAGTTCCAATGCCCCTGCCACGGGCAGGGACATCTTATACCAGAGCAGGTTGCTCAAAGCTCCATCCAACCTGGCCTTGAACACTTCCAGGGATGGTACACCCACAACCTCTCTGGCAACCTGTGCCAGTGTTTCACCACCCTCACAGTAAAGAATTTCTTCCTAATGTCTAATATAAATCTCCCCTCTTTCAGTTTAAAACTGTTACCCCTCGTCCTACCACTACACTCTCTGATAAAGAGTCCCTCCCTGCTTTTCCCATAGGCCCCCTTTAAGTACTGGTAGGCTGCTCTAAAATCTCCTCCGAGGCTTCTCTTCTCCAGGCTGAACACTCCCAACTCTCTCAGCCTCTCTTCACAGGAGAGGTGCTCCAGCCCTCTGATCATCTTCAAGGTCCTCCCCTGGAATTGCTCCAACAGGTTCATGTCCTTTTTATGTTGGGCTCTCAATCCATTCTCCACCCAGCCTGTATTTGTGGTTGGGATTGCCCCGACCCATGTGCAGGACCTTGCTGAACTTCATGAGGTTTGACCGGTCTGCCTCAGATGCCTGTCAAGGTCCCTCTGGATGGCATCCCTTCACTCCAGTGTGTCGACCGTACCACAAAGCTTGATGTTGTCAGCAAACTCGCTGAGGGAGCGCTCACGGAGAGCCATAGCAGAGTGTGAGCTGCTCCTCTCCCTTTTTCTGGAAGGAGAACTGCTGAGGACCCCACACAGGTATGGGGCACCTGAAGATGATGTAAATTTTCCAGCATTTGGTGCTTTCTAGTCACAACTGGGTTTCTCTCTATGTGAAGATGGATTGTCGCTCAGCCAGAAACACTAGGCTTGAGGGAGGAATCATCGGGCAAGCTTCTTTGGCCGCGGCTCTGCAAATCATAATAGTCCCTTCTGGCCCTAAAGCTTATGAATCTATAAACCAGATAATTACTAAAATAGCTATGCCATTTCCCTGTGACATAACAATCATTTAAAACATATTTTAATATAAAGAATGTAAAAGAGAACTGTCCCAGGGAAACAGAAATGTCAAAAGAGTCACTTGCAGCCAACCAAGAGGCTTTTTGTGATGGAAGTGCTGTTGTTAGGAAAATGAGAAAAGGTTGCTCTCCCCATTTGGGTTCCTTGACCCAAATTACATCCACCTCTCCGCTAACTCCTACGCCTTGCAACCTGCTCAGTGGCCAGGATTGCAGTGAAAAGTGACAGCACAAGGAGGGATGTAGCATCAGGTGGTGCTCCAAGGGAAAGCTGCCCTTCCTCACTGAAAGTCAATGGTTCCCTTTGATCCCAATTTCTGGAGTCCAGATGCCTTGCAGCCTTCTTGAATGCAATGACTCAGTGGAGGAATTTAAGGGGCCAATTTAAAGGCAGGTTCAATGACGGGAGAGCCTCATCTGACACTTGCTTTGTGCTTGGTCCTCCTCAGGCTGGCCCGTTCAGAGAAACAGATCCAAAACACATGGGAGAGAAACTCTTACGAGCCCAGAATTAAGAAGAAATACTATGCATTTATTCCTGGAGATTTAGAGTTGCAGAAACGTGACCCTAGAGTAAGAATTTGTGGGAGCAGTTTCTTGTCTGGATTTCAGTATGCCTTTAAAGTCTCAGGGTCTGGGATCTGGGCAGTGAAACTGGGAAGAAACAATAGTTCAACTGCACAAGCTGTTTACAATTGAGAAATGATAGGTATGGGGGGAAAAAAAAGTGAAAAAATAAACTGAATGAGAGAACGAGTAAGGAGTTTTTTACAATTTTGAACTTGTAATAATCTATACTGTTGCTTGTCCTGCAGATAAGCACATGACAGATACTCCAAATCCACCCAGATGGCGTTATTTAGTATGCCTTTAACATGAAGAGAAATGGAAATGAAGTCTAATAACACTCCTGAACTCTTTCTTTACTGCCCTCAGAGACAACCAAAGGCATTTAATTTCCTGCAACCCAAGAGCATAAACTGCACTCAGACACTTTATAAAACCCGTCAGGCATCTTTCTGAAAGATTAAATAAGTAGGACAACATTCTCAAGAAGCTGAATTGGAGCTGCGTGAGCAAACCGCCCAGCCGTGCCTCTGCCTGCTCCCATCCCTGCCCCACTGCACGGCTCTCTTCTCCCCGCCAGCAAAGCAGAAACGAGCTTTTGATGGCATCAGCCATCCCCCGAGTGGTGGCAGTGCCCTGTGCCTGCCCGTCCCCTGGCAGCAGAGGTGTGGGGCTTGTTTTGCCACCTCCGCATCCCCTTTTAAAAGGCCAGAGCTCCCTGTGCATCACACCTGGTGCCTGCCACAGAGGGAGGATGAGAGGCAGAGGCTGCTGTCCTTCTGGGGAAGGATGCTGGGGTCTGGTCCCTCTCCCAGGGCTGCTCGGCAAGATGGGGGAAGTTTGACGGGGTCTGTCTGTCCAAACAGCCCCTGCAGCTAATGCAGCGAGTGTGTGGGGTGCTGCGTGCCCGGCCGTGGGTGCTGAGCCCTGTGTGTGGGGTGAGGGACCGGCAGTCCTGCCTCGGAGATGCCGGTGCTTTCACAGCTGCATGGCTCTTGCAGCACGTGGGAAGCTTGGCCAGCCATTGCCCAGGGCAAGGTTATATTTAGGATGGTTTTTGTTTAAGTGGAGGGAAGATGGTCGGATTTGCAAGTGTGCTGGCCTTCCCCATGGGAGCGGCGTCAGATTATGGGCCTAAGCAGGGGATAGAAAAGCAATTCTACCTGCAGGCTGCATGGCAGGGGAAGGGGGCTCTCCTGACCTGTGGCACAGCGGGAATCACGGTGCTCAGGGTAAGGATAAGCAAGAATTAAGAATCCTAAACTCTGACCCAGGTGCACAGAGCTGTGCAGGGACAATGGGGGCACCTCCTTCCACATTATCCTCCTCTCCCGATGGATTAGGGTAATTCAAAGAAGCAGAACAGGCCAGGTAAAGTCTGCTTCCTCTGTTCAAGTGAGAAATAGAAATCTCTTGGCTGCCGCCGCACCCAGACAAGCAGGTCCCAGAAGACTTCTGGGTGCTCTTCTCTTGCAAGCAAGAGCCACACGATTTGGGCAGCACTGTTTCTTTGCCATATGGCTTATTCTTGCAGCAAGAGAATTCAGGGAACAAATTTCTTGTGTTAAAGAAAGAGCCCAGTTAAAGGATGAGCTCCCAGTGCCTTCGGGGAGAGCTATGGGCAAGGGAAGGGGATGATGTGACCATAAACTGTCAGCTGGGGCGTCCAGGTCTGCACTCTTCAAACTGCCATGGGCAATAAAGCCTTAAAAGTTCAGGAAAGATTCCCACATGTGCCATTTTCTGTCCTGCACCCTGTGGCAAGGGGGACAGCATGTTCAGGGAGCATTGCAGGGGGAAGGGGCCGTATCCTACATACGGACAGACAGCTCATTTCTGTGCAGAAGGCAGAATTTCTGTATCAGACACGGAAGCTGGAAAGAGCCCAAAAACTGCAGCTGTGTTGAGCAAATTGGATCGTTATATTAGAAACCGAACAGGAGGAATCTGTGAATGAGAGCAGCTTGATGCTAGCTATTTTTCATCTGAAGAGGGATTCAACAAGGCGAACCCACTTCCCACCGTTACCTTGGCCACAAGATGACGGAGATGACAGTTTGATATTCACTCCCATCATAATCTCCTCCTATCAACGCAAATAGCCCGTCAGGCTTCTCCCACCCCTGCCTGCTTCTCTGGCTGACACAGTCCTGCTGGGAGCACACAGAGCACCCAAGCCCCAGGAGCTGGGAGAACAGAAGGGCTGAGACACAAACCAAGGCAAGATGTGTTGGTGACAGGAACCCTCCATGACCTAATGTACTGCCTGAAAACCTCTGCACCAGGGCCAGGGGAGAAAGGTGGCTGCAGGGCATGGGCAACTAGAGCCGGGTGTCCTGGCCAACAAGTGCCAAAGATCCACCTGGTTACAGGTTCCCAGGACCCACCCTTGGGTGCTCAACATGCTCTCTGCATGCACCGGTGAGGACTGGAGCAGGGAGGAAAAGGGCATGGGCTATCCTGGCTGCCAGACTGAGGGGCTGGGCTCTTGACCATGTCCTTATGGCTTTATACAGGAGAGAAGTGGCCTGCAGCCCCACAGGGGAATTAGCTACTGGCACTGTGAGCTGTGACTCCGCTTCCAGCCCCTTTGCCAGGGGAAAACCCAGCCCTCCGCTTCGCTGGCAGCATGAAACAGGAGATAAGACCTTCTGCAGGATGCATGTGATTGTGCCTGATTGAAGGTGCCAGCCACCCAGCAGCATCCAGGGCACGATCCAAGACTGAGCAGGGGATGCAGCACGCAGGGATGGTTGCAGAGGGAGCTGTGCTGTCCTGGGGATCATTAGCTCCTGGGGACGGCAGTGGTCCTGGCCTCCAGCATCAGCTGCAGAGGTGAACTCACCTGAAAAGGTGCTGGGGGCTCCTCTCACCTTCGCCAGCACCAGCCTGCCTGGAGCAGCTCCCATGCCCATCGCAGCACACTCGGCAAGGCGAGTTTAAGTTAAATGTCAGCTGTGATTTGGCATTTTATCTCTAAGTGGGGGTGAGTGACCTTTCTGGCTGCGGTCGGCACGTGTTCCTGGCCTCACAGAGACAGGCGCAGGTGGCTGGGGGAGGAGGCACTGGGCCACGCACCGATTTTTGGCAGGAACAACATTTATTCTTTGCTGTTTGCTGTTTCTTTGGTGCCCTTGAGTCATTGTTAAATTTGTCAAGAGTGATTTACAACTGTGTCAACAAGTGGGATGCAAGCTGCTGGTCCTCACCGCGGGAAGGAAGAGGGGGAATGGCTCCTGAGACACGATACGGACTGGAAGGCTTGAAGATAAAAGCACAGCTACTCTCCTAAGCTGCAGGCTGACCTAGTCGGGTGTTGCTATAATTGCTCTGCATTTCCCAGGGTCTGACATGGCCCCTGGATATTTCTCTTGCCGTTCAAGTGTGGCTGAGTCTGTTTGGCAGGGCTGAAATTCAGACTACGGTTCATGGGGGTTCAGTATCTTCAGCTTGTTTCTACAGCACGCCAAGAAGTGACATGCTCGTCTCCCCAAAGATGTCACAGTCCTTCCCTTGCAAGGAAGGCTTTGCATGCCAAACCCCAGAATCACCACAGTTTGCTGTTTGGTCCCTAGTCCTGTTCCTGGCTCAGGGCAGGAGTATCACCAGTGCTAGGTCTGGCCCTGACCATCCTAGCAGCCTTTGGTTTCTCCATTACTTCCCTGAACTGGGGGCAGCAACTCAAACTGAGCTCTGTTTCAGGTGCAGCCTTGCCAGCACCAAGCAGAGGTGGGTAGTAACTCCACTCCATCTCCTGGCCTCGCTCCTCCTAAAGTAACCGAGGATCTGGTTGCCTTGTCCCGCGGTGTGTCTGCAGACTGGCATGCCTGTGAGCCTGTTTCTGAGAAGGGGGACAAAAATCCATCTCCTCTCTGAGATGACAGAGAGCTGGCCACCAACCACCGGGTCACCCACCATGGAGAAGATGCTCTAGCTTGCAGTAGACAGAGCTGGATCAATGCATGAAAGGAGATGACTGAGCTTCAGCGTCACCCTGATCAAGTAAAACACCCTCTCCTTTGCAAGGCGCTGAAGGGTTCAGCAAGCCAAGCCAGGGAAAGACACGATTCACTTCTATTTAACATCACACCTCAGTGCTTGCAGAGCCCTGCTGCTTTGCTGGAAACGGCGCAGAACCCTTCAGCTGGCACCACCTTCTTGTGGCAACAGGCCCTGCTCCTCATGTACTTTTCTGCCTGCTGTGTCCTCACTCTGAGCAGAGGACTGTGATAATTTCTGCTCCCAAAACCTCACCATAACACTTGTCTGAGGTCAGGCAGTGAAGGACACATCGTCATTCCCTGGAGACCTTCAGAAGCAGTACTAGGGATGCATGACATTTTCCTTCTGCTTTATCACTGGAGCAATCTGGAGAGACAGCAGTTGTCTGTTGGAGCGTAATACTGCTGCCACCGCTTAGTTGCATTTAGCTGATGCTGATTTCACAATGAAGAGAACTACTGTAACCACTGAATAAATCTATAATCACAGATAAAAAGCAGCAATGGAAGCAACCCCGTACTGGAGCAATGCATCCCATTGCCATTAAATACACCCATGAAAACAGCCATTCTCTCTCCTTTACCTTCAACAGGTAAAGGAAATTTACCTCCTTTACCTTCAATAGGTAAAGGAAATTGCTATGTGTTTGTACTGTGGGGTCTCAGACCCATCTGGGCCATTTTACCATCCAAATGGCCTGGGGAGCATTGCATGCCAGGTCCAAAGCAATGGAAAAGTCCCTTCTCTATTTTTCTGTAAAATTTCTGCATGTTGAGTTGGTTCTGCTCCTAATTAGAGGCTATTCACATGAGTCAACTGTGGTTGATCTGGTTGAAATGTATCATCCCAACAATAACACCTGCTGGCAAAAAAAAAAAAAAAAATTACCTGAATGAGAAATCCTCAGAAGGGTTGGGGTGATTGTCCTCACAGCACTGCAGAAGAAACACTCACAACAGAACATGGGCAAAGGAAGGTGTTTGCTAAAGTCAGGAGCTGCCGCATCAGGGAGGGTTTATAAAGGTACAGGGAGAGCCTGCTTGCAGATAAGGAGTCCTGCTACCATACACCCTCCCCACCTCTCTCACATGTGAAAGGGCTTATAAATAATCTGGTTCCCACAGCTTGATGAACAGCATGTGCTGGGGTTGCTCTGCAAAGGGCTACACCTAAGCAGGAATTCCCCATTCATCTCCCTTCCTTTCAGCACACTGCTCCTCCTGCTGCAAAGGCAGCCTATCGCTGTTATTATTGTTATTGCTGTTATTATTATTACATATCACTTTTTAATTGCCTGGTAAATTTGCAATAGCTTGAAAAAAAAAACAACAAAGGAAGATGTGCAATTTGAAATGCTAAAGAGAGAAAGAGTAAAGATAGGGAAAATGCAGTGCATCTAGTAGGATTATTGAAGAGGTGATGAGGACATTCTTAACCTTAATTATTTCAAATCAACTCATTTTGTAGAGTGTGTAGGTTTATGAATCACATGAAACGTAAATTGATTCATAATTTCCTTTAATTTTCTGCTCTTTGGAGAATTTAAATCCCTATTAACATAACCTGTACCAGCCAGTTACTAGGAGACAGGAGAAAATTAGTATGGGTGAAGCTGGAAGACTGGCATTTTAATACACTCAAGCTCACCTGCTGCATGGAGGTTATGGGTGGGACTCATCAGTGTGGGGCTGCTCCTGGCCCCCCCGAGCCCCCGGCTGCCGCTGCCTCCAGTGGGACTCCTGGCGTGGGAAATGGTGGGCTTGAGGAAGAGTGAGGTGGGCGTGGGTAGAGAGCATGGTCTGATCTTGTTCCTGCTGCTCCACAGGAACAAAAGCAATTCAAGAACTAGTAGAAAAGTTAATATTATCCATCGCAGAAGTGGAGAACAGATGCCCAGTCCCCACTGGGCAGCCTCAACCTGCTTTTGCAAGTATTTTTTCTTATAGTGCCTTTCATTTTTGTGACGTTCTCCTCATCATTTGCTCTCTTGAAATTATCCTTCTGGTGCCTGTTTTCTGCTACCCAAAATTGCACATTAAGGGAAACGTATGAGTCAACCATGCTGTGCAGCACTGGGAAAAAAAAAAACCGGAGTCTCACTATAAGTCCTGGTACATAAGGACTGCCCAGAAATTTGAAAAGCTTCTTGCCCTCTGCCGCTGAACATCCTGAGCCAGTTGGTGATGCAAAGCAACACCATGTCTGCCAGGTACCTGCTCCCTGCCATGACAGGCTGCACCGGTGTGCAAGCTTCTGAAGCACCATATGAATGTAACGCTGGCATTCGTCATTCCGGTTTCAAAGCAAAAGCTTTCCTTTAGGAAATAAGCAAATGCGAGAGCTACCAGCCACAGGGAAAAAATAATCAGGGCTGGTGGACTGCAGGAATAAAAGATGCCTACAGGCAAAATTGCTTTCTTGCTCTTTTTATTCATACTGAGCCTGTGCTGTAGCTGTTTCCTTTGCTGTGCACCTGGGGGCTGAGGGGGGACACGGACGGAGGTTTGGGGACAGTATGTTTGTGCCCTTCTTCAGCGCAAGTCTCCGGCAAGCTGCGCTGCGGCACTCCGGGCTGCCCTTGCTTGGAAGTCCTTTTGGGCAGTGACAAATGCCTTCAGCGGAGACTGCTCTTCTCTCAGGCTGGACGGAAACCAAACGTAAAAAGCACACGAGGCAGCTGGCCGTGTGGGAAGCTGGCTCTGAGCGCTCTCACTCTGCGCCGGGAACACTTCATTTCCATTTTTCACTTGTCCTGCACATTCGTCCTCCTTGAGTCAGCCGTGCTGATGTGGGTTAGGCAGCTCGGGCACCTCCGCCGGCGCGCGGGGCTCGGCGGGGATGCAGGCAGCCACATGCAGCCACCTGAACAAGTCACCGTGAAGCCCTTGGCTTGGCCACCGTGCTGGATCCCGCAGCCGGCGGTGGGCACGGGGAGAGGCGGAGGGGGCAGCAGCAAAGTTGCTCCCAGCCCTGGCAGGTGTTGGCAGAGCAAAACACAACCCAAGCAGAAATATTGCGAGGTGGCATTTACTGTTTGCACTCCCGGCTGCAGCCTCACTGCTCTTCCCAGCAGGCAGGGAATAGTATTTCCTTACAAGTGTGCCAGGGCAGGGGAGATGCATTTGCCTCGAGCAGGAAATGCAGTGTGTGGCGAAAGAGCTGCATGGGTACGTTCTTGCTGGTGCACTAAACGTGCCGACTAAAACAGCAGGTCATGGTAATATTAATCTAATAAAGCAAAATCAATAGTGGAATTTCAATTCAGGAGGGAGGGATTTCATGGCCGCCTCTCGCAAGTGCAAACACACATTATGTCATCAGCAGAGCGGTAAATCAGCATTTCTGAGACCAGCTGCCCAATTACCAAGGCAGTTAGATGACGGGAACTGTAAATTGGATGTATGCAAATACATAGCATGAGACAGTAAAGTAAACACCTCCAAGAATTACTGGGAAATCTCTGGACCGAGTCACCAACAGGGCGGCTAGCCAGGTGTGAAGGCTGATGGGGCACAGAGCAGTAAATGTGTCTGGACGCTCTCAGTGCCCAGGCACCATCCCCAGGGCCCTGACAGGCCAGCTCAGAGACTTGCAAGCTCCCCATGACCTGTAAGACCCCACAGCTATTGCTGGCACGAGCACTGAGTGCCTGGCTGGCACAGCTTGGGCTGTCTACAAAATACATCTTCTCCATATTCTGCTTCTGGGTCCTTCAGTACTGTGGACCTATGGATTTCTGCAAATCTGGGAGCTAGGAGCTGCAAGATATGGCCAGCTCTGTGCTGCTGGTCCTGAAGGTGAGGTAGCCAGCACATGTTTCTGCATCTTTGCTCTGAATGGTGTCTTTCCTGAGCACACAATGTGCTAAGAAATTATATCAGTTTTGTCTTTTCGACAACTTCACAAAAAATGAACACTTTTAATTGCTTTCCTCCATATACAATTTCTTCCCTCTATCGTCCTTACACAGATAAGGCAGAGCTGCAATTCGGAGGGAAGCTGAGGAATTTGAAGCGATGATGATGGGAGAACTCAAAGAGTACATTTGTACCCACAGAGGTGATGAGGAAAAGCAATTAGTTCTGTGTACTTGCTGGGACTACACCCATGCCAGAGCGCTCTGTGAAAGCCTGCCTGGAACTGACCTTCTCCTTTACCTTTTTAAAAGAATTTGTGCTCAACTTATTTCTCTAGCTTTCGTTCCCTGAAATCTATTCTCTTCACTGCCAGGTTCTCCTCCTGCTCCATGTGCTGCTTTCTTTCTCCAAGGGTCTGTACATCCCCCGCCTCCTGCCCAGGACAGCCCTTCTCCTGCACTGCTGTGCTTACGTAGCAGTTGGGGGCTGGAGGGATTTCTGTAAGCTTTCTCATTTGAGCACATGCATAAGCAAAAATGATGGGGTTTCACTGCTCACCCACAGATGACACCAACAATTTGTGGTTGCCCTGACTCTGATGGCACTGAGCCCACCAGGTCACTTGGTAATTAATCTCCTAGACAGCCCACTGTTTTTGCAAGCAAAGTGCTCCTTGCATTTTCAGCTTGAAATTTGCTGAATTTTCAGCTCTGGACACGGTGGTGTCTTCATCAGCTACTGCAAAGACCTATTTAGTATCATATATCATCTCCCTGCACAGGAGCTTAAGGTCCATGATCAAGTTTCTTCTTTACCCAGCTCTTTAAGAAGCTAAATAGATGGAGCTCCTTAAATCACTCATCACTGTAAAGACAGTTAAAGGGCTAATTACCTTGGAGGGAGGGCTCAGGACCCAAAGCAATGTGAACATGGCTTGGCAGAAGTGACTCCTAGCCTGGATTCCTAAGGAAAATTGTCCTCAGGCACGTGGCCTCTTTGCCTATTGCTCGTCTGTCTGTCAGTCCCATTGTCCTCATCTCAGCCTCTTGCAACTCCTTTTGTCAGAGGGAAATAGTGCCACAGAGATGCACGCTGGAAACTGCAGGGAGCTGGCAGTTCCAACCCTACCAGGCATATCGGGGTGGGGGGTGTGCTTTGCACCCCAATTACCACGGTTAAATGCGAGTTTATTGTGTGCCTCTCACAACACTGACAAACCAAGGGCACCCTGCCGAGGGAGGTATCGATCGTTAATTAATAGCAGCTAGCCTGAGATGAGCACAGCGTGGAGCGTGACGAGCTCCTGGCCCTGGCTACGGAGAGTTTCTTGACAGAAAGATGAAGTCTCCTCAGCTTGCCCCGGGGGCTCCCCAGTTTGAAGCCGGCACCGTAGCAGTCAGTGGTGGTGAGCAAAGTGTGGCTCGGGGATGAACCTCCTCCCCATTGCACCCCACTGCACCCACCAGGGTCTCAGCCCCACCAGAAGGACCCTTCATTTAGCTGCTGTCTCATCCCAAGACCACGGTCAGGTGCTCTGGCAGGACCAACAGCAGGTGAGCAGGAGAAGATGCTTCACTCGCCCTGGTGTACCAAGGACAGTCACAGCCTGGTTGCAGCAGTGCAGCCTCATCTCCTTTTGGTCTCTGGCCTGTAACTGGGTGAGCAAAGCTTCAGGGAAGCAGAAGAGGTAGGGAGGAACCTTCTTTCTGCCTTCCCTTTGCACTGCCCGAACTGCACTGGCCGAGGCAGTGAAGAGGAGCAGCCTGGCTCAGACCTCCTGCTCACCTGCAGGGACGCTGCCCTGCGACAGCCTCTCTGCCATTTATCCGGCCCTCCAGTGGTCCCAACGGGATGTTTCCAAGCTTAGCCTGACGTTGTGACACTGCAAAAATCTCCTGCCAAAACAGAGTCTGTCAGAGCAGAGAGGGGGTTAAAAATAACCCTGCATCCACGGGACTGAGCCTGGGAGCTGCTCCCGGGAGAAACACGGCCATGCCCCCGAGTGATGGAGCAGGAGACCGTGTGTGCGGGGGGCTAGGTGAGATTTTGGAAGGGGTTTTTGAATCATTGGTCCTGGGGTCAAGATTTCATCCCTTGATATGGGGCTGTTGGACTCCGTTCCTCCCACGGGACCCGGGTGCTGGTCGGGTGGATGGAGCGGGCAGCCCTGGCCCAGCTTCCCGGGTGGCACGTGGGAACAGAACCCGGCACGAGTGTGGAGGGGAAGCTGCTGCCTCTGCTCCCCCAGCCCAGCCTCTGTTCTAGTTTGTGTTTGTTTCAATTTTAACCCTCCAAACCTATTTTAATTGGCAGCCAGCCAGGGTCATCCCACCAGAGCTGGTTCCCAGTGAGAGCCCAGGGGAGGTCTGGTCCCTGCCAGCCAGGGGATGGAGGTGGGCTGCAGGACAAGGCAGTGGGACCCAGGGTGACAGGTGGAAAGGGCGGCTGTTAGCAGAGCCCGGTGTCGGCAGGGTGAACGATGCTGCACTTCCATACCATTGCTGGAAATTTGAATATTTCATTATGCATTTATTATAATATAGTCCCAAGCCAGCCAAGTGCGTAATGAGTTGTATCAGCACTGGCACAGGAAAATGCAGCTCCCGCCTGTCACTGGCTGCTCACCCAGCCCATGTGTCCTTGGGTGAGGAGGCTGCCCTTGACAGGGCCACCTCACTGCCCAGTGACCTCTCCAAGGGGACACCTCACTGCCCAGTGACGTCTCTAAGGATGGGGTCATTGGCTATCAGGTCTGGGACTAGCAGGGTTAGCACTGGGATGTATGAGAACCACTGGCCATCTCCATGGGATGGTCATGGTGTGGGAAAAGGCAGAAGCAGGAGCTCTCTTGGGGTGGGAGGTAAGTGGTGGGACCTGCAGAGTTGCACAGAAGCTGCCATGCCAGGATTCTTGACAGCCTGTTATGGCTTGAGAAAACCCATAACAATTTATTGTCATTTAGGCAATTATTCTATCACCCGATGACTCCTCCCCACCCAGGAAGGAGAATCAGGGAAAGCAACAAACACGAGAGTTGAAATATAAATAGATTTAATAGGATAAGACTAAATAATTAACAATCATAAGAAAGAACCAGTATTGATCCCAGCACTAACATAAGATATACAAGAATTGTACTCAGCCAATTCTATCAGCAGGAAGCTGTGCACTCCCAGCAGTGGGTGGCAAGTGTCAGACACTGTGAGTGCTACGGCTTTGGGAGGAAGGGAAGGGCTCAGGGGTCCAGCACCGGGGCAAGAAGTTCTCTGGGCCACCACCATCAAGGGAGAGAGAAACTACGCAGCAAACTTACTAATTTATATTGAATGTGATGCTCATGGTATGAAATAATCCCATTGGCCATCTTGGGTCAAGTGCCCAGGTCTCGCTTCTCTCCATCCCTGCACCTGGAAAGGCTTGAAAGCGCCGAGACCTTGAATCCCACATACCAGAGCTGGCTATAAAGTAAATAGTTTCACAAGCTCAGACACTAGAGTCTTCTAAAAGTGCAGTTTTCCCAGGAATTAGAAGAGAAATTAGTCCTGTGTCACTCAAACCAGGACACAGCCATGCTGCAGTGCCAGGGAGATATGCCCTGGGTGGTTCACTGCCCTCTTTTTCAAACCCCCAACAGAGACCTTGAGAGGGTGAGACAGCCCTTTGGGGTTCTCATATGCCCTATCAAATGCTGGAGGTTGCTGAGAACCTCTGGACAGGATCTCATTGGGATACAGAGGGCAGGGACAGTCTTTCAGAGCAAGCAGCTGCTGTCCCAAGAAAATGGCATGCTCCAGAAGTGTCTTCACAGCCCGATCCTGGGAAGGCGACAAACACACAGAGAGAGGGAGGTGAGAGCCTGAAGGCTTTCCTGCGAGGCCAGCCCTCTCCTCGTGTCCATGCATAGCTCCCTGTGGCCAGTGCCACTCTGAATGTTATCCAGGAGATATTGACTTCTCCTCTTTCCTTGCTGAGGGAGAAAAGCATTGGAAGCAGGGGTGGTATCTCACACAGGGAGGCTGCTCTTCAGCTTGGGCTGCTCCAGAGCACAGCTTCTGCATCTACCCCTCTGGTGCAGGGTTGGCAGGTCTCTCCCACCATCGTTTCATGGAGCAGCAAACCCAGAGGCAGTGCCTGGCTACTGCTGGTGTGCGGGAGTGGTGTGACACTCCCCACAACACCACGCTGCCCCTCGGATTTGGAGCATCCCCCAAAAATCTGGTCTGGGGGCCGTCCTGCTCTCTTGCTTGGCTTAGAGGTTTGGATTATTTTAATCTAGGCTTGATAATGTGCTTAATTCTGATCGCCGATTCATGATGTCTGCTTTCTGAACCATAAGTGCTTTAATATTTCATTTTATGTTGCTTTCAGGGTTACATAGTTTATTCCACAAACAAGAGGTTGGGACAGTCATTAGCGTGTGAAATCAGAAGCGCATGCATCAGTAACTATGGCAACTCTGGAGAGAACACCAGCTTCCAGTAAAATCAAGAATTAAGCTTACATGAAAATGCTGAAGTAGGAGAGATCCTATCTGCTGAGGGCTTAGTGTACATTTAAAAAAGAACAGAAAGGTCTCAAATACTCAAGTAAACAGCCCACCCAAACCTGGGAGTGCAGACCGTCCTGCAATCTGGCTGGTGCATCCCCAGATGAGGGCAAGACTGCTGGCATCTGAAAAATGCATGCATGTAACAGTCGAGCCCACCAGCTTCTTCTGAAGACCTCCTCTGCTGCCCCTGCACCCCTCTGCCTGATCATGGGGGTTTGTGTTTCCTTGGAGTAAGAAGATGCTGTAGCGTAGCTCACGGAGAAGCGAGGCTCCGGACAGAGGGTATCTGCCAGGGGATGGTTGGAGCAGCATCCATAATTGATGCTGTAAAAACACCACTGCCAGTTTGGGCCCTCCCATGACGTTAGGTGTCAGATGCTGCTTTCCATACAGCTTGTAGGTACAGCGGTTTGCCGCACTCTGTGAAGGCATCACAGATTTCCTCCTAAATAATTCAGGTTGTCTTTCTGACAGCTCCACTATGTAAGGAGTTTTCCTCACTGCGATGAAGAAAGTCTTTTCCTTGTGCTCCTGAAAGCTTATTGCCTCCTCAATATTTCCCTTATGCATCATATAATTGAGAAAACATAAACGAAATAACAGCACTGGGGAGAAGTTCTTAGACACTGTCCTCTCTGTGGAGTGATTACATCTCCATGGCTGGAGAGATCAGATGTGTGACAGGTTGGTATTAATCTGCGAGTAATCAGGGGCCAAGCCCGGGTGCTGCTCCATGGACAGCATCTGCTTGCACCGAGCAGGGATTTTAATGCTGCACCGAACAAGGCACTATAAATACCTCAGCAGCCCAGAAAAGTGCAGGAATTAATAGAAATGAAGTTTTTTCGAAGAGGCTGCTTTTTCAGAGCCTGATTTAGTGATGCTAATACTGCTACCTGTGATTATATTTGCGCTATTCCCAGTGGCTTTTCCAGTGTAATCAGCCTCGAAGCGTTCAAATGGAAATCTTTCCTGCTGCTTTCCGCTTCACACTGATTTGGGAGGGGGAAGAGGGAAGGAAAGAGCTTCTGGCTGGTGCTAGCCATTGGGAAATCAGGGATGGTGTTTGGAGGGTGGGATCTCAGTGGTGGAGGACACGAGGCGAGCAGCATGTGGGGAGAAGCCTGCATGTCCCTGCCCATGGCAGGACTCCTTCCTTGCCCGGGCTCACCCTGGGTACCTGCTTTACACAGCAGTTCTGGTGTCAGGACACTGTGTGAACTCCAGCTTACATTCTCCTTAAACACACCTGCAAATGAAGGAAAGAGCAGTTAAGAAATGCCCCTCATCTTGCAAGTGCATTACAGCAGACATAATGCAGGTCATTCCTGGCTGCAGTGGTGGACATGTCCATCAGCTCATCTCTCTGATCCAGAAGACAGCAGCTCTGTGCCCAAGGGACCTTCTGCCAGCCAAGGGTTGTTGAGGAGCACATGGTCCACATTCAGGGTGGTTAGCATGGGAATGCTGGCCCAGCACACAGACCAGCTTCCAGCTGTCTTTGCACCAAGATGAATTTGATCAGACTGCATGTTCTCCAGCTTTTAAGCACGTAGAGCTTGTGAGCTGCCTTTTTGGTAAATGCACTGCCAATTATCATCCTCAGCTGTGTTTTCAGGTGTCAGCCCATGGATGCACAGGCATAACTTGCACGGTGGACATTCAGAAAGAAATCACTAGACTTATGAGAATGGCCTTGCAGCCCAAGGGATCAAGCTTTTACAAGGAACCTGTACATTTCAGCTGAAAAATCATCAGGAAATTTTCTAATGTTGAGAACTACAAATTTCTTTGAACCCTCAAGATACAGACGTTCACGGCGCATTCATTGTGCTCATCAGAAAGACGGTACCATGTGCGTGGAGTGCGATTTGCAAAGGCACTTAGCGTGAGCTTGAAACCCTGACCCAAATCCAAATTAAATACTTTTCTGGCAAAAGAGGTTTATTTTAGATGAGTTTTTACCCATACTGAGAGTACCTTGTCCTCCGCAAATTATCTGCAGGCTGGAAGTCTGTACATTTGTTACACAGATAATAAAAGGAGCTTTTCCAAATGGTGGGGAAATTCCTTCCCTATTTTCTGCTCTTAGACAGACGAGATGCATTTCTTTCCCATCAACATTTTGTGAGCATAAGCTGATATTCTTATACATTCACAAATAAAAGGGACCATAAATTCTGAAAAGGCAAACCATCCAGGTTCATTTGCAATAATAATCCAGATGCATTAATGTTATTCACCCCATGTGATGAAGGTGAAGGCTCTTCGAGGCAGGTCAGCTCAAAAGCATCTTGACTTCTGTCTTGAATGTCTTTGATCTCACATCTGAGTTCTGTCCTGAGAGGGATTTTTGAAGGAATTAAATACATATGGCAGAGGGAGACAACATCTCAGAAGCAGGCCATAAAGTCCAAGTGCTGGATGGGTGCAGAGCACAGTCACTTGAGCCAGGGAGGCAGGACTGGGAGCAGTGGCAGGACGTTAGCATCAGAAGCAATGAAGCTGGCTGTCAGGAGTAATCCCCAGCGGAAAACTCCATGATCCGAAACAGCTCCTGATGGGACTGGTGGAAATCTGTTTCCGCTTCAGAAGGGCGGGGTGATGCACTGGGCATCTGCTGCAGGGAGCATCCCAGCACGGGCAGGAGCCTCCTGCCCCTGGGAACAGCGAGAGCAGACAGGGGCACCCCTGACTGCCCAAAGCCTGTGCTCTCCAGCAAAAGGCCTCTTATTTTAGTGGGTTTGAATCCCTCCTCAGTGCCCTTGGCCCTGGGAGTCATCTCCCGCTCTCCTGCTTCGTTTGCTCTGGCCATGGCAGAGGTTGCCCCCACTTGCTTCATGCCTTAGGCAGGGAGAGTCCAGTGCAGCAGGCAGGATTTTCTCCCTTTCAGGAGAAAATGATAAAAGATAAATTCTCTTTGGCCCCATGCCCAGCTGCCTTTGAAGGCTCCTTTCTCCTACGCTGTTGTCTCCTTTGATGCGGTTGCTTTGATTTGCACTGCAGAGATTGTATCAGAGCCCTTGTGCTTTTCTGGGATGGAGGGATAAAGTGCTTAGTGCAAGAGCAGTGTCCCGCAGCATGGCCCAACCTGCTCTCGGTCTTGCTGCAGCATCCTGTGAAGCAATGGATGGTGCTGGTGGCGGCTCATGGGGAATGAGCATGGAGTTTCCCAGAGCAGCTCCCAGCCCTAGAGGTGAACGCAGCCACGGCAGCTGGCTCTCTGCCTTCAGCAGGATTGACCTGCTGCCCATTTATTGTTTAAAATTGTGTCCTGATCACTTTGAACCATCCCTATAAGAAAATAATACAACAGAAGACTGGTACCTGTGGGGTGCCACCAGAATTACCACCATTGGGTGATGCCTTTCCGTTTCCAAGTACTTTGAGTTCTATCTATGAGCCAATTTTCAGTCTATAAACTGCACACATCTGTACCTCACAAGTGTATTAATCAGGCTGATGGGTGATATACCATGTCAGATGCCTATGTGTAATGTCAACACATTTACTTTTATCAATCAAGCTTGTAACTACATGGGGAAAAAAAACCCAACACGCAAGGTTTGCTGGGATTTGTTTTCCATTAAGGTGTACAGACTGGGATTAATTTTCCATTAAATTGTACAGACCACCAACCGGGGTGGTCTCATATGCTTTGCAAGCTGCTCTGCCTGTTGCTGGCATTTGTCCTGCCGTGGCTACTCGCCCCTTGTCCCCAGCTCCTGCGGATGTTGTTTGAAAGCTGATCTGATTCTTCAGGCCTGTCAGGTGGAGAGGCTGTCACACAGCCACTCTGCGTGACGGCAGCAGAAGGCACCTTTATCCCAGACGTCTTCCTTCATCACCCCCAGCTTGAGAAAATAATTTGAAAAGTGACTGACACCTCTTAGGCAACACTGGAAAGAAAACCCATTTGGAGACAATTCGGCTTGCTTAATTTTCCCACATCCTGGTGGAGTGTATTAACATGGAGACAGAATCTTTGCTTTAAACAACTCGTCAGCTCCGATTATTGACTGTGCCCTTCATGTCAGTGCCCGATGGGAGGACGTGGCAGCCCAGAACAGCATCACACCCACTAATTGCAGCCTGTCCGAGGTGTGACTCACGGACAGTTCAGCCAGCCCTGTGGAGACGGCTTTCTTTGGAGGCCGTGTGACTCTCTTCAGGTTTCTGCTTCCTGGGCAGGAGATTGGCAGCATGACGCTGAAAGCCCAGGAAGGGGGTGTTTTATAGAGGGAATAAATGGCTGAGTTTGGTAGCTGTGAGATGAAGTCTGGTGATGGCTTCAACGGAAAATGGCCCTCGATCTCAATATATACATGAATCAGATGGAATGGTAAATTAGGAAGTTTAGTGCAACACAGAGGTCATGAGTTTGAGGGGATAAACACCAGCACAGGTAGTGGGGAAGGTTCCCACTCCAGCACCCCTGTGCCGAGGGATGTGCAGTGCTGCCGCCAGCCAGTCCCCAAGGTCCCTGGTGCAGGACAAGCCGGAGGCCACCAGTAACATCTTTCTGACAAGGAGATGTACATCAGGCCGTGAATTTCAGGTGGATGTAAATCATGCAAGATTGAGATTTAGTGCCTAGAAAAAAGGTGCTGGGGACACAGTCTGTGTGAAGCCTGGAGGCTGAGCACCCTGGGCTTGCAGCTCAGCTTCTGACGAGCAGACCCTGCATTTGTCTGGGAGATGCTGGCACTTGTGGAGAGGTGAGAGCCTGCAATGACCGCATCTAATGCAGTGTGAGAACAGACAACTTGGCAATCTCTCCGAGAACAACAGTGTGTTGGAGGCTGCCTGCAGAATAAAGCCGCTGAAATTTCACAGCTCTATTATCACGCTCTGAAAGGCAAGCAGGTCTCCGCTCTGCAAATGAGGACCGCTGCCCAGCTCTGCATGCTTTGATGGCCCAGAAAATCTCACCTGTAAGTGTAGGTGCAGCAGGAGCAGCTGGGCGATGATGCCACAAGACGCTGGGAATCAACTTGAAGGAAAGCAGGATGCTGCACTCCATAATTCACCAGAAATCAGAGAAAAAAAACCTTCCCCAGCAGGCAGCCTGGAGCTGGGCAAGGAAGGGCTTGTGCCCAGCCTGCAGGGGCCACGACCTGCGTGTGTCCCTGCACAGAGTGAACGTTAGATGAGGGCTTTTGCTGTCCCTCCTGCACACCCCTGAGCCGGAGCCCTGTGAAAGCTGCCGTCTCCCCATGCTCTGAGCTCCACACCCTGCACAGCTTTCTCCTTGGAGAGTGCTCCAG
Source organism: Arenaria interpres (assembly GCA_013399435.1). Classification (NCBI taxonomy): domain Eukaryota; kingdom Metazoa; phylum Chordata; class Aves; order Charadriiformes; family Scolopacidae; genus Arenaria; species Arenaria interpres. The sequence goes on along the minus strand of VXAK01009575.1, from coordinate 130,871 downwards.
TTAACAAGGCTTTAAGGAAAGTAACAGCTCATATCCTCTCGATCTTGAAGAGCTGTGATTAGTGCTGTTAGAGCCTTCGAAAACCCTCCAGGACAGGTTGGGAAAGCAGCTTGTGCTGGAAATGCTGTAGCAGGGCCAGGGTGATTTTCTGGTCGGCTGGCAGGTGGAAGCAAGGAGAGGAGCTCCTTGCTGGTGCCACAGCATCAGGAGATCCCTGGGGGTGAAGTGCTGCTGTGGCAGCTCTGGGATCCTCCAGGCTGGTTCTACTTTTGGTGCCTTTGCTCGCAGACAGAGGACATATCTTTGAAAAGCACCTAAATAACTCAGGAGCCTGCATGCCCTTGGCAGTCCTCATGTTGCCCACAGTTGTACAAACATCCCGCAGTGCTGGTGACAGGCCCAGGGACACAAGTAGGCTGCAGAGCCATTCCTTCTTCCCCTCACAAGGAAGGCAAGGCAGCAGCCACTGCAGCTGCTGCGGCTCCATCGGGCCGTGAGATGTCAGGGACCTGTCTGTCTGCATTTTCTTCATCAGCATGACCTACATCCTCCAAATGTTTTCCAGCACCTCTCTGACTCTGGCAATTAGTTGCCTGTGAAAGAAGCAACTCTCTTGCCCAGGATGACTTTCTTAGTAGAGAAGCTGGATTGTTCCATACTGGCAAAGCTTTGTGGAGTCCTGCTGTGAAAGGATGGAGATTATCATCTGCCCAGGTAAGGTGGGCTCCAGAGAGCTCCCAGGTATGCTTCAGCTCCTTTCCAACTCCAGCAGGACATGAGAGGAGCCCCATGGCAGCCCTGGGGGAGTGGGAAACTTATTTACCAGCCCACGGGCTGGTCTGGTGTCTGAGCACCATAGCCCTGCTGCAGTCCATCGGCCAGCACCTGCGTGGCTCAGGGAGCAAACGCAGCACCCAGACTGCTCCAGCGGCAGAGAGCTGCCTCGGGATTGCAGCCACCCAGGCAGAAAATAAGATCTGGTCAGCTCTCACCCCTTTGCGCACACAACTGCTCCCTTGCCGCTGCTGATTCGGGGGCATTTGGGGGAATTCTGACATTTTGGCTGTAAGCGAAAATACATCATTATGTTTTCCACAAAAATTGATTGTGTGCCAAGAAGACGTATACCTCTGAGGAATCCCTGCCCTCTCCTATACCTCCAGCCTGAACCCTTTTAACCAGTGCTCTTGAGCCATCCCTGCACCGTCCCTGCTTCCTTCTGCTTTCCCACTTGCAATGAGAAAGAGGAGGAGGATTTGCGCTGGATTCTGTGCTTCTGCTGCCGGCTTTCCCTTGGCTTTGGAGAAACAGGATCCCCTGAAACACCCAGGAGACAGAACAGCGTAATTAAGGAAAAGCGGAGCTCCAGATGACACTGGCTCTAGAGAACAGTGCTTTCCCCTCCCTCTCGGTGCTTTCTCACTGCATCGGTCTCTCGCTGGGGGCATGAGTCACATTGGTTCTGGTGATGGATGAAATTAGCTCCAATGTGAAATGGGAAATAAAAAGCCATTCACCGACAAGACAGCTGCGCAGGCACAGGGCTCAGGGCAACGATCCGCTCTGCCTTTTTCTGCTCCTGCGCTTTTCACAAGCAGCTCCCTTTTAATTAGATGGGACGCAGTTCTAAGTCAACTATAAATGATATTATCAAACTAATAGAGTGTGATCATATCCTGGCTTTTATTGGTCTGGGAGTTGCTGCTGGCTGCCATGGGAACTGCGTAGTTCACATAGCTCCTCAGTTCTGGTTCATACACATCAAAAGAAGGGACGAGATGAGGTGATGAACCCCACAAATTTCCTTGCTTTGCAAGGATCTGATGACTCGTTCTCCCCAGGGACTCATCCATTGGGACTTTTTTATCCCCTCCTTCTTGTTCAAGGCTGCTCTTTGAGCATCACCCTTCATCTCCTGGCAGGCTGCTGTTCCCCCTGCTCATGGACCCCCTTGCTTCATCTGGGCTGGGTGAAACCAAGAGGGATGGAAAAGAGCAGCAGAGAGAAAAGGGACAACTCTCTCACCAAGCCGCAATGCCTGCGTGTGTGAGGGCTGACTGGAACAGTGTTCGTCCCGTGCTGGGGCTGCCCCTGGAACAAACCCCCTCTGTCCTTGGTTGCACGCCCCACAGGAGCTGCCCTGCTGCAACGCACCTCTGTGGGACGTGAAATGGAGAGGCTTCCTCAAAGTCGTCTGAGGGGAGTGAGGGAAGCAGGGCAGGGGAGGCATTTCCTAGGTCCAGCAGTGTTCCCAAAATTCTGAGTGGCGAAGCGAGCAGTGGTGGGATGGGAGATGAGAGCGGGGGCCGCAGGCTTCACCCACCTCAGCCTGCCTGTGTGCAGCAGAGGATAAGCACTCTCAAATGCAATCAAATGCAAAAGGAGAAGAGACGGGAAGAGAGAAAGATGACTAGGTCCTGGCTGCTGTTAATGTTTTAAGCTTGGCAGGAGGATGCAGGCTCCAGGTGCACCAGTGCTGCCCTGGGCTGGAGCACATCTCAGCCGGGCCACCCTGCCAGCTGGCTCCAGCTCGGAAAGCTGGCTATTGAACTGAGCCCATGTGAGCTGAGCTCTAGCCCCACCACCCACACTCTCTTTGCCACAGGGAGCAGCAATGAGCCTCCCCTGTGCTAAAATTAGCTGCCCCTGTGCCTCGTTCACCACTCCCCAGCTCACCAGCATTTATAAAGCACAGAACCTGGCATGGTGGCTACGTATCTGCTGGGCAGCTGCAGGGCTGTGGGCTCTTGCAGGGATCAGAGGGGTCCTGGGTGAAAAGAAAGTTTCTTCACCAAGAGGTGATTTTTCTCCTCCACTCTGCTCTGGTGAGACCCCACATGGAGTGCTCCATCCAGCTCTGAAGTCCTCAATGCAGGAAGGACATAGACCTGTTGGAACGGGTCCAGCAGAGGGCCACGAAGATGCTCAGAGGGCTGGAGCACCTCTCCTATGAAGACAGGCTGAGAGAGCTGGGAGTGTTCAGCCCGGAGAAGAGAAGGCTCTGGGGACACCTTATAGCAGCCTTCTGGTACCAAAAGGGAGCCTACAGGTGAGATGTGGAGGGACTCTTTATGAGGAAGTGTAGTGAAAGGATGAGGGGTCATGGTTTTAAACTGAAAGAGGGGAGATTTAGATTAGATATCAGGAAGAAATTATTTACTGTGAGTGCAGTAAGACACTGGAACAGGTTGCCCAGAGAAGCTGTGGATGCCCCACCTCTGGAGGTGTTCAAGGCCAGGCTAGATGGGGCTTTGAGCAACCTGGTCTGGTGGGAGGTATCTCTGCCCATGGCAGGAGGGTTGGAACTCAATGATGTTCAAGGTCCCTTCTAACTCTGACCATCCTATGATTTGAAGTGTGTTACTGTCTTTCTGCAGCAAGAGACCTGGCCTAGCCTGAAAGCAGGGGTTGTGATGGTGCTTGGCTGTGTGTGACCTGGGGCATGGGGGGCAGTCTTGCCTGTATCCCACCGGCTGCTCAGCTGGGTCCTGCCTGCGTCCCTGCTCCTGCTGCTCCATAACGCTGCAGCTCTGGCTGGTGGCATGGCCTCAGCTTGCCTTGCCTGGCTAGCTGCTGCTTCTTCTAGCATTTGGGTTCCTCTGAAGGAAAAAAATACCTTAAAAAGGAGAGATCCATTGTAACTATTAGGCTGAAAGGCTTCTTCCTTGCCTCCTTGACCCTGCTCTGTGATGTTCCTTTGAAATTATCTATCCATCCTCCATGAGCAAAGGCATTGAGCACAAAATCCCAGGCCCCTATTGAGGTCTTCTCAAGCCACCCCCTGCTGCACTGATTTTATTTTTTTTTGGATGGGACTAATTTTTTAATCAGAGTGATGTAGGACATGATCAGAAGCAATTAAAAGCTGGCAGACTAATTAATGTCAATCAGCAGGGTTCATGGGTATTGGCCTTGTCAGTCAAACTTGATATTGTGTGTTGGTGAGATTGCTTTTGGTTCTCAAAGCTAATGCTCTACAGAGAGCTTTTCTTCCTGAGATGCTCATTAAAACAGCGTAAGTCCTTCAGCAACCAGTTAAAGGACATATTTAAAAGTTTTTTAGGCACTATCAATTGCAGATAGATCTTTTGCTAAATCCCACTTGGTGCTGCAGCAGATTAAATGGGAAGCTTATTACTGTGCTCCTGAGAACCATGCTAGGTGCCTCTCACTCCTCCTGGGGCTGGCAGGCCTCTGGGAATCTGCCCTGCAGATTGGAGGAGATGGGTAGGGCAAGCTACTCAGCCCAGTAAAGGAGTGATTAAATGGGCATCATGGCAAGGCTTAAACAGGATGGGGGCAGGATTTCTTCCACTGACAGACTGGAAATCTGAAATGGGCCATTAGGTGCTTTGCAAGGCGTTGTTTGGGGAAAAGAGAATGAAGCAGAAATCTGTTGTAAGCTTGATCCTGACAAAAGTAAATGCCCAGATTGCTTTGAAAAGGTTGGGTTTGTAAGTGAGGAGACCTGCTACAGCCAGGGCATTCCCAGCACTATTGCTGTGGGCCTCAGCAACCTTTCCAGCATCCCACATGAACCTGTGGAAGAAGAACAGAGGCAGATATTAAAGGACATCCCTTTCCTTGTAAGTCCACGTGCCCCAAACCTGACACTGCTCGTGTTAAAAGGAAAAGCAAAGAGCGTTTATGGTGGCTGTGTTAGGATGGCACAGGCACAGTTGCTATGAGCACTTGCCACCTTTTAAATCCTGAAGCCCGCAGCACACATGTTCTTTGCACATAAGAGTATAGATGTAATTTCCTACTTTTAAGAAAAATGTTTAAAGGAAGAACTCCATCGGGCAGAGCCCCTGCCTGGTAGAGGTATGAGGAGGCAGAGAGGGGATCTTGTAGGGCTCAGCTGGCCACAGGAAGAGATGCTCAGAAGTCCCAACAGCCCAAAGTAGTGGTGGCACAGGATGCAGGCTACTGTTGAGCTGGTAGCATCAGGTTCCCAGCAGAAAACACCTGGCCTGTTGAAAATGTTTGGGCGATGTAAGATTTGTTGCCATCCATGTTTCATGGGCAGCGTAGTGCCAGCTCTTTCCTATGCGGAGCTGGAGAGGACTAAAACACTGGTCTCCATCTCACTGGTTTTTAATGGCCTCCCTGGGTCTGAGAGACTGGCATATTATTCAGTAACCTCATCAAATATTACAGTTTGACCAGCAGGTCTCTAAGTGGTCACTATTAAATTTATCTGTGTGATTCCTGGGGCTTGCATTATTAAACTTTGGAGCTATATAATTTTATCCTTTCTGAATGACTTACAGTCCTTTGCCACAACCTGTCAGCTGGAGGTGTCTGAAGGACCACAGCAGGTTGGGCTTGGCTCTGGTTGTCAGGGAGCTGGGAAGTCAAGCCACACAATGCTTCACAGCCCGGGTAGCCTCGGCACGCAGAGAGCCGCTACCGAGATGGTAGAACAGGGAGATGGCAGCCATTCCACGGGAGCAGAGAGGTTTTTATGACACACTTATTTCCATGGTACAAAATCATATATTGACATTATGGTGGAAGATTCTTTGCCCGGTTATTGCTTGAAGATGTCCATTTTATCCGAGCAAATGCTTAATTGCTCCTTGTTGGACACTGGTCATGGGACATTAGGCATCAATAAAAGACGATTCGTAAAATATGGGCTGAATACTCTTTCCAGCACAGCATGGTAGTTATGGTCACAGAGAGATTTGCTTCACTGCCTTTTTATTTTTTCATTTCTTTCCCTTTTGGGCAAGGTGGCTGATATCTCTGCTGTAACCATGCCGCTGCTTCCCCGCCTCTGCCCTGCAGCTTTCCTGATCCAAAATGCCTCATCCCGAGGGGGCCCCTGCGGACAGAGCCGCACATTTTAATTCCTACCTGACGTGGGAAGAGTACGGCCCTGAGACAGGAGATGAGGCTGCATGATGCTCAGCAAGAGCACGGATATGCCAGTTGCTCTGAGGACAAGGGTTCTGGAGGGAAGCATTAATATTCTGGGCCACCACATCTTCCAGCCATCTGTTGCACCAAAGGAAAGGACACCGAAATAAACTTCAAAATCTCCCGTGAGGGGAAAAAACTCTGGATGCTATTTCAACGGCAAGCTGTTCAAGGCTTGCTCGAGTCATCTTTCTCTTTTCCAAACGTAGAATTTTTCAGAGATGTCCTGCCTCAGGGATATGGGTTTGGTAGCTGTGAGGCTTGTAGGAGTGTGATTGTGCATGCTGGAGATGCATGGCGTGCTCCAGCGCAGCCAGCCCAGCTTATTGCTGCAGAAAAGGATGAGGCAGAAATCATGCAGCCTTCAAAGCAGCTAGTCTTTGAGCTGGCAGTCCTTGTGGAGCAGTTTGTTCCTAAGCAAGCAGCACCATTTAAAGCTTTTGGATATTTCCTGAAATGTCTGATGGAAAGGAGGCGAGATTTCCTCCAAAGTGCCTGCAGGTTGTTGGAGGCTCTTGTGCTGCCCTATCTCCTGCTGAAAGTCCTTCCACCAAGGATCCATCTCCTCCAAGTGCCGATGTCCTGTTCTCAGGAGAAGATCAGGAGGAAAATGTTATGAGGATTTATTCTTTATATGGCATTTGGGACTCTCCCAGTGTAACACGCTTACTGCCTATGGCCCATTCCCTTGTCTCCTATTAAGTGCAGGTAAAGATTTATGCTATTCCAGGTGCCAGCCTCACCAGAGAGATTAATGAGAGATAATTTCTTACACAGAGGTTTATTGAGTTCTCCCAGTTCATTCACCAGCTGTGAAGTGAAACATCTCAAAACAGTGTTTGAATACTAAGTTCTCCCTGGCACTAGCGCAAAAAAGGGGGAAACAGTGCCTTTTTCTGCTCGAGGTATTTATTCTGCTGGGCAGAGCAGGCTTCGTGTGCAAAGCCCTGGGAGCTGAGATGCTGGGTTATTAGAAGCCTGCCGGCATGGCCCACCCGGGGTGTGGGAGGATGTGCCTGGCATGCTCAAGGTGCCGCGCTCTGCTTCTCAGCATCCTCAGCCCCGTGCGCTCCCATGAGCGATAGGTTATTATTTCACGGAGGATTTGGAGAAGCAGGGGAGCTCTGAAAACCAGGGCAAGGTTGATCACTCAGCTGAGGCAATGTAAAGGCACTAGGAAAACGGTTTGTGGCTACAGCACCCTGCAGATCTCATGTCTGCTGGCATTATGGCCCAAAATGTTGGTCTGACTTCATGGCACTATCTCTTCTGCCATGTTATGCTTTAAGGAGGAAGGATGAAGGTCCTGCCTGGGACCTCAATCTCAGTCAGTCCCCTAATGCATGTGTCTTGTTGACCAGCTTTTTGGGACACCCCTTCCTTCTGCCCTGCCCAAAAGCCCAGCAGGAGCCCAGCGCTGGCTCCTGCACCCTCACGCTGGGCTGGGGCAGAGGGCAGAGCCCGGCAAAGTAGTGCGTGGCTGATCTGATAGAAAGGAGGCTCTTTTGCTGCAGCCCATTTTCTTCCATGGTGCAGAAGGGGCTAGAGGAAGTTGGTGGCAACTAGTAAATTGTCTTTTCAAAAAAATCTTTCCACTCGTAGTTGGGCAGGTGGCTCCACGGGGGCCTCTTGGGTTTATATCTGCACACAAATATTGGCCATGAGGTGCTAATTATGCTCCTCTCCCATCTCAATCGCATTCCTACCTCTGCCAATGGATCATTCTACCAATCTTTCTCTCTGTTGCACTCAGTGTACCATGTCCATAATGGGTTTGCATTTTCACACAGGCATTAGCTGGGAAGAGTCGATGGGGAAGCCCACAGCTGTAAAGACAGTTTTCAGAAGATGATTTATTGTTTCCCTCAGCACGGTACAGGAGCAGTGAGCCATGGGCAGCCTGAGGGTTTTTCCTCGGGGATACACCAGTGAGGAGGCTGTAGGCATTTTCTTCATTTATTTAGTTGTTTATTAACACTTTGACGCCCCTTCCTTGGAGGTGACTTTTCTGCTATCTGTATTTTTCCTTCAAAATCCCCCTTCTTAGAGCATCTCAGCAAAAGGACTGCCGCTTCTTCACATCTCCACAAAGAACTTGCAGAAATATGTTTGCAAATGCCTTTTGCACACATGAAATGCTGTAACACCAGGGAAGCTCACATAAAAACAAACTGCAGTACTCACTCTTCCCTTTGACTGGTCTTTGTCTTCAAACAACTGTAAAAGAGGGCAATCAATATACCTTGCCAGGGTCTTTTTAATGCTTCCTGAGCCATTATGGTCATAATGTTTCTTCAGGCTGTCGTGTCAATACATTTGAGACACTGAACATGTCAAAACCACATAAAATCTTTATTAAGGTGAAATTAAATGAGCAAGCCCAAATCAGTAACTTAAATGGATATTATCCTTCAAGGATGCCAGACCTAAAAACCAGACACAGCTGAAAAATCCAGGGCAGTCAAAGTTAGGATTAAAATAATGAGAAACTCAGACTTTTGCCACAGAGCCTGGGCAGGAGGAATTTAGGCAGATGGGAATTGCTGTTACAGTGCTCTGGACACCTGTCCGTCATTTTTATTGCAGCATTAGCCTGAGCTAAAGAAGTGCAGTGAATCTGGGGCAGGCAGGAGGAACAGTTATTGGCAGGAATATTCAATCTCTTTTCGCTCAACAAATTAATCCAGATTGAACAAAAGAAAACAACCAAACAAAAAATTTATGTATTTGCATATGGTCCGAGGTGAGAGTGCACGGGGCTGTGCAGGGTGGCACCGGGACGCACGGCACCCCGTGGGGAGGGGAGTGTGTCTGGGTTTTGCAAGGGAGGGAATGAAGAATCTTTTTGCCCTTCCCGGTTAAATACAACCTGACAGCCTCGACCCCTCCCCGCCGTACGGCGCGGTGCCTGCCGCAGCAGGGCTGTGCACACAGGCAATCGTGTGTTTTCCTGAGGAGGAAAGCGGTGCAAGTTAGGAGGCAAAGCACCCCGCTGCTCTGCTGCCTGCGGGACAGCATCTCCCTGCACCCCACTGCAGCTCTGCCCCCTGCCCTTCCCGGGGTTACTTTAGGAGGTGATGCTCTTGGGTAGCCAGGAAAAAGAAGCAGATGCTGGGCTAGGAGAGCAGCCTGTCCCCCAGGTACCCTGCTCTTGGTTTGCCAAGTCACCCACTGCAGACAGCCAGCCTGGCCACCTTGTGCTGTATCACCAGGTGGGTGTCTGTCTTCTCCCAAACTCTCCCAAGCACTTTCGGACCCTACAAAGACACCAGCACCATTCTCACCCGGGGAATCTGGCTGCAGGACCGTGGGGTGCTTTCGGCTCAGTGCCTGTCACCAGCCACGCACAGGGGCTGCAGCATCAGATATTTTCACCTGCCAAAAGGAGGCCGTTAGAGGACAAGCAAGACATGTAAGAGCTGCCAGGACCCCAGGAAAGAGAAGCTACAGCTCCTGCCCCGCTCGCCTTCCTGGTGCCCTTGGTGGTGGAGCACGCTGGAGCCCAGGTCACCGCAGCAGCAGAGTGCTGGATGGGAGCTCCCAGGAGGGTAAAAATCAGCTTGAGGCAGGGAGAAGGGTGGAGGTACTGCAGGTACCAGGAAGCTGTTGGGGCACAAGAGCTGGGCCCAGGCTCTTCTCACAGGCTGCGTCAGGCAGGCAGCAGCTAGAACCCATTGCTGCCTCTTCATCCAAATGTTTGGCAGGGGGACAGGACCCAGATGGGTTTGTCTGGGCTTGGTGCTTCGCCACAGCCTGGTATGGCTTGTTTTGCTCTGCTTCCTTATGAGCTCTTGTTTTGCAGTTCTGCAATGCTTGGGAAGTGGATGGGTTTGGTTCAGCCCATTCCTGCTGCCCTGGGAGTGACCACAGATTGCCTGTGGCTGTGCAGGGCTGGGACAATTTGCTGCCCTTCAGGACCAGCCTGACAGGAAGGCTCAGAGAGGCTTGGGTTTTGCATCTCCAGAGGGTGCAATTGCTCCGGTGTCCCCTGCAAGCTACGGGGTGGACCTGGCTCCTCCACAGGCAAGCTTGGTTTGGAAGGAGTGTTCACCTCAGTGCTGCCCAGCGGGTCACTAACCGGTAGGACAGCACCACTTGGGTCCCCAAAGCATCGCCAGCCTCTCCCCACCAAGGGCAAGGGCTCCCTCGTGCCCGTGGCCTGTTTTCAAGTGGCAGTGAGCGATGCCGCCCCTGTGGGATTTCCACTGGAGGGCTGGGAATTTGCGTCCCTTCTTCCGCATTATCGTTGTGCTGCTTTCACTTCAGCAGGTGGGAGTCTATAGCTTGCCAGGACGATTTCACATTTCACAAAGGAGCCTTTTTGCCCACACGCCTTCGCAGTGGAAAGCTGAAAAATTGTTCTGTTCCAGCCTATTTAGTTTTAATTGTTTCCTTTACTTCTCATTGCCCGCAGCAAAATATCACCTTCCCCTAACAAACAGCCAGGCTGGGAGCCAGTCACCCTGCACAGCCACTGCCACCACGACCACCGTGCCGTCCCTCCTGCCGGTCCCGTGGCTTCCGGGGGTCTTGCCTTTGCTGGGCAGGGCTGGATTTTGGGGAGGAGGCGGCAGCAGCTTGCATTGCCCTCAGCAAGCACTGGGTGAGGAACAGTTGAAGTGCTCCCATGGCTGTGCAGTCTCTGTGGTCTTTGCTGGCCACGCTGGCTCTCCCCTCTGCTCGCAGACACTTGCTGAGCTGCCTTTCCCTGCTAGTTCTCCTAGTGGAAAGGCCAGCTCGTAACACTTGCTTTCAAGGTGGCTTTGAAAAGAGAAGGTTGTGTTGCTGAGTGAGAAACACGATGCACACAGAGCCCCTGGGGAATGCTGAACAGCAGAAGACGAGAGAAGCCTCTCCTCCCTCCCTTCGCCGCGGAGCAGGCTTTGCCGTACAGGAGCGACGCAGTGCACCGCATCCCAGGTGAGCACCATCTCCAGGACCTCCCCTCCCGCTCCTCCTACTAATGCCGGGGCTCAGGACAGTCCATCCCCACAGACACCCCTCTCCGCAACCACAACAACCCCATGCTGCCAGTGGAAAGCAGGGCCTTACAGCTTCAGGGAAAAGGTTTTGGGGACTTCTAAGCCCACTCAGAGGTTATGGCGCTGGGAGGATAAAGCGCTATTGCCTTTCTACGCAGGCTTCATCCAGAGAGCGCAGCCAGACATCCTCCCCCCAACCCCAAGCAACCTTAGCAGCAGATAAAGCTCAAAGGAGTATTAACTTCTTCCAAAATGAGGCATGGCTGGAGAGCTAGGTAGCAGCTGAGACAGAATGAAAATACACACAACAACCTGTCAGGGTAACCCCATGGAAATTTATTTTATCCCCAGGATAAAATACCCCTGTGGATGCAGCCTGATGCTGGGCACTGCCTGAGCCGGCACGTCCCAGCCCCGGGCAGTGCAGCACCGCGCTTCCCGCACCTGCAGGATTTCCCCTGCTCCGTTCTGGGGAAGAGCTGTAAAACAAAGGCTCATAAATTAATTACCTAAAAGGGTGGCAGAATGTTATTAGATACTTGGGAGTTAATTGTACTGATGTTAATCGCATGTATTTTAATGGCACCAGTAGAGATGTAATATGTAATTCCATACGTATTCCAGGATAATGTCGCAATTTAATTAATTTCTGCTAATACTTTTTAAATCACCTGCCCTCTTCCTCTCCTGCTCTCTGAGGGAAAGGAGGAGGAAACTTTTCCAGTTGGCAAAATCTATTGCAAACTCACTTTTGTTGGCAAAGATATCATTTTATTTCTCAACGGATTTATTCCCGGTAGAGAACTGCCCCCCAGAGTCATCCCTGGGTGACAGAGGGGCCAAGGAGAGCTTGTCAGGGCTGTGATTGGCTGGTCCTAAATTTGGAAGGCTGGATCAGGGCAGGATGGAATGTTTTGGACAGAGTATGATGGGCTGAAAAGATGAAGACTAAAATGATTTGTGGATTTAGGTCAAATTCGGCAAGCAGAGCCAGGAGAAAAAGTGGAAAAGAAATGTAAACAGCATCAGGCATTTTCTTTTCCATCTCCTCAAAATGAAATGTTTGGTTTAGAAAAAGCAAAAATATCCCACTTTAGCGTGTTTTGAGATGCAGCTTTTCTGCTTTTCTGCCTTGTGGCTCCCCCCGGGTAAAGGCATCTGTCAGATACCCAACCCCTGGGACAGCACTTCAGCTGGAAAAAGGATGTATTTGCTTTCTGCACCCACCACTCGATGAGTGCAGGGCAGTGCACCTCAGGATGGCGCTTGGGGTTCCAGGGAGGTGGATATAGGAGGAGACAAGTTATTTGAGCCACATGGGACTGCTGCCCAAGCTGCCCCCCTCCTTCCCCGCGCTGGCAGAAAAGAGACCACCAGAAGCCATTGCTCTCATGGGGCTTTTATTGTCCGGCTGGCCCTCGCCTCCCGCCCCGCTGCCCACAGCCAGCCAAGCCCCTCGCCACCACATACCCCGGCGGAGGGGATCTGTGCCCAGCCCCGACCCCAGCCGCCTGCCTGGGGCAGCACGTCCTTCCCAGCTCCTTTTTTTTTTTTTTTTTTGTTTTTTGGGTTGGGATTTTTTATTTTATGTTTTTTTTTTTCCCGAAATATTTTATTTTAAAAATATAGTAGCTGTGGAAAGCAGCCCTCTTTATAAACGCTCGATGCCGGAGTGAAACGCATCATAGCCATCCTTATTACTAAGCCCTCCTGGGCGCCTGTGCCCGCCTGCAGCGATGCTGGGGGGCCAGGGCGGCTGCACCGGCTGCTGCAGGCAGGGAGGCTCGCAACGGCGGGGGGGAGAGAGAGAGAAACCCTTTTAAAAATAGAAATATTGTGCTGAGTTGTTTGGAGTGAATGAAATAGATAAAACACCAGCATTAGATTAGTTTTAGCTCGTCAAATATTGCTCCCAGCAGAGTTGGCGTAGTGCACTGGTGGAGGCCCAGTCCCCCTCGTCCAAGGGTGGGGGAACCATGC
>VXAK01009575.1:94882-115850 GCA_013399435.1 Arenaria interpres | reverse complement strand
CTGGTTGTGGGAGAGGGAGTTCTGCTGGAGCTCCAGGGCGATGGCGTTCTGGGGGAACTCCTTCACCTGCCGTTTGTACTCAAGGAAGGTGCATGCCTTGGTGGCAATCGCGATGATGTTCTTGCCGATAAAGATGGTGGAGACCCTGCTGTCCTGGAACAAGACCATATTGATGGCCCGGATGAAGATGGTGACAATGTTAATGGTGACCAGGCTGAGGACAGGGTAGAGCATCATTTTTTGTGGAGCAATGTGCTCCCCTTGCATGCTGATCTCACTGAGGGACACGCAAGGCAGGATCAGGAGGAGTATGTAGCAGTAGAAGAACATGAGCCCCTCTGCCCAGATGGGCAGACCAGTCCTGTGTGGCTCCCATAGGTTGGCCTGGATGTCCAAGATATCCAGCAGGTCGAGGGCCACCCAGAAGAGGCGCCCCCGCAAGTCCTCTTTCTTCCGAAAGGTCCGTATGTACTCCATGCTGTCCAAGGCCACCAGCACCAGGTAGAGCCCCGGCACACAGATGGAGAGGAGAAGGGTCAGGGCTTTCCTGGCCACTGTCTCCAGGTTCTTTTTGTCCGCTTTGTAATTCTGAAAGATGAAATACAGCTTGATCTCCAGCACAAAGATGTAGAGGAACCACAGGATCATGGCGTAGCCCCTCTTGGCTGTCTTCACCTCTGCCCCCACCCACACCGCCACGTAGCGCAGCACAATGAGGAAGCAGATGTCCCCCACCAGCACAATGATGCAGACGCCGATCTTGCGGGGCCCCTGGTTCTGCTCCACCAGGTAGGCGTCCATGAAGGCCATGCTGGTCATGATGACGATGGTGGTCAGGCAGACGTGGCGCTTGTCAGGTGGTGGCAGCACCATGGTGAGACGAGCAGCCCTCCTTCCGCACTGGCACTAGGGGAGCAGTCCCGCCAGCAGGGCACAGGGTGACATCCGCAGTGAGACCAAGGGCTGCTCTGTCCCCCCAGCCCCAGGAAGAGGTCCCCAGAGGAGCAGCGGCTCAGCTGGCAGCCCTGCTCTCCCGCGGCTCTGGGCTGTCCCTGAAGACTGTCCCCAGCTCTTCACCCTTCGCTGGCTGTGCCCTGCAAGCGCCGCGGCTTTGTCCCCAGCCCCAGGCTGGCCAAGCAGCCCAACCCCAGGCACTCTCCGCCACCAGCAGCCAGAGCTCACAGGGGTGCAGGGCCTCCTGGAGGGACATCCCTCCTCTGTGGTGGGTCCCCCATCGTTGTCAGGTTTCCAGCGATCCTATGGCACTAATGCACCTCCAGGCTCTGAGCCCCAAATCCTGGTACAGATCTCTGGGAACACGGTAGGCGACTGGGCAGCAGGGAGACCTGGCCAGCAGGGCAGGAAGGGGGGCTCTGCTCTTCCCAGCAAGACCCCACACTCCTCCAGGGTCTGTGGAGGTCCCGCTGCGTCCTATCGGGGAACCACCTTCACACCTATCTCCGTGGGGCTGTGCCATGCTCCTGCTGCTTCCAGCTGTACATACATCCCTCCATCCCTGGAAAAGAGAGCAGAGAATGAGCATTACGGTCCCTCCATCTGGCAGCCATGGGATGGCAAGGATGACAGCCCTCCTCAGCTCCTACCACACTGTGGTAGGAGCTGGGCTCCCACCATGTACTGTCCCACCATCAGGGCACCCACCACCATACCCTGTGCACTACTTGATGCAGAACAGCTTTATATTGAAGACAAACACAGCCTAGGGTGTCCTGCATGGAAACACAGCGTGCTACCCTACCTGTTGGAGGGAGTCAGCACCAGGACTTATTGGCACTGCTGCTGGTCCCCACCGGCTGGCTTAACAAGGACACATGGAAACCTGGGCTCTCGCATCTTTTATGGAGAGAGGCAGAGGTGGAAGTTGAAGCCATTAAAAACCTCCCCTACTTCGCACAGGGAAGTATATGGAGCTGCTTATGTTTATGGGGCCCCATTTAAATAAAAGCTGCATTCTCTCCTGCTTCAGGGAGACAAGAACAAAGAAGAAAAAGTGGGAAGCCAGATGAGTCAGAGCCAGCCTTGACGTGTGCCTGAGTAGGTGGACACCAGGGATGCGTGTACCTGTGCCCTGGTTCTCAAGGGATGTGGCAGGCAAGGATGTGGTGCTTGGCAAATGTCAGCAGGGGACTTCAAGCCTGCAGCCAGGACCCGCACGTCGCTCTTCCGAGCCCACTGCTACACTTGAGCGCAGCTCAGAAAACTGGTACATTAAAATTATTTCTCAGGCAGGAATTGCTCATAAAGAAGCCAATGAACCCAGGGGGATTCATGAGTACCCCTAAACGATGCTTCCCAGGCAAGGCACTCACCGCAGCCCTGCTCTCACCAGTGCGGCTCTCTGTGATGCCTTGTAGCTGCCGTTTAGTGCTTCAATTTGTTCTTTCTTGAGGTTTCAGATAAAAATATACAGTCATTGCTGTAACTGCTTTTAAAATCGTGCCAAGTTTTACAGGGGATTTATAGCCAAGGATGGATAATTCCAGATAAATTAGGTCTTTCAGGAGAGAATGGTGGTTTTTTTCTTCCCCCCTCCAGTATTTATGCCTTCAAAAGACAGCGGTTATTTAAAGGGCAGTGGGTGCATCACAGCACGTTAAGGTTAGGAAGCAGCTCGCTGGTAAATCATGCCCCTCTGCCCCTGTGCCTTACATGTGTGGTGCGGGAAGCTGGGAGAAAGCTCCCAGCCCAAGCTATCCTCACGCTTACATGAAAGCACACAATAAAACCCTACCCTGCCTCCCGCTGAATACCCAGGGCACCGGATGATATTAATTCATGGTGTTTACAACAGCAGCAAACAAGTCTTTCACCACTGGTGCCGAGCAGATTGTTTTCAGCAAAATATATGTTCAAACGGTGGATTCTTCCCTCCCATCCGCCCCTGAGCGATTCACGGCAGCCTGGGATGAGTTTGACAAACATGTTCATTTGTTACGGTGACCTTTCGGAGCGGAGGAAGGGGATTGCGGGACTGAGCTGAATCACAGGGTTTGAGCGCTGCTTTCTCTCGGGTTAAATCCCATATTACCCAGGGCGAGCCCCTCTCTTGTCTTTTGCAAATAGTTCCCAAGCATTTGCTGCAGTGTAAGCTCTTCTTTTTTTCCAGCTGTGCAATAGCTGGTATTTCCCTCACTTCTGGCAGTTCCACTGCTATATGGAAATACAGAGGTCTCTGCCTATCCGTGGAGCAGAGCTTGGCAGTTAGACTGATGTGTGACCATCTTGCCAAGGACAGGGGATGTAAAACTCTCCTCAAAGAACTATTAAAAAAAGCAGGTAGTTTTTAAACAACCATTACTCTAGGAAATCCCGATTCATAATTTTTAAATGACTGTATTTGACAGTACATTCAGAAACCACTCGAGAAACGTGCCGGATAAACAAGTAAATGAGCATGTCAGATAGCCACAAGAGCATATCTGAGGCAAATATTTGTTTAGACAAGCATTCACAAAATTCTTTTTCCTGCAGGAATTCTTGTAAATAAAAGGCAGCTCACCTGAACATAACGAGCTCACAGCGTTACGGATGCCAGCAAGCCAGGCTGGCGGCTTCCTATGGGAAGGGATGTAGCTGCCTTTGCATCCCGCTCGGTGCCAGGGCTCCCACCAGCAGGTATTGCAGCGATGCCTCAGTCTTGGCAACTAGGGGACTCCTTACTGGGACAAAATTCAATCCATAATCACATACTCTCCTCTACCACTATCCTACGCAAACAGCTCCATCGCTTGCATTGGAGTGAGCAAGTGCGCTCGATAGCACCCACAGCAGCTCGTGATCAGCTGGTGAGACACAACCCAAGGGCAGTGTCCAGATGCACCAGTGAAGACTTGACAGCACAGCACAGGGATATGCAACAGCACCATGTCCCCTCTCCATCTCTGGAGCTTGCTTGGGGACACTCCATTTCCCGGCCCAGCCCGCCCCTTCCCAGCGTCCCTGCAGGACAGGAGAGGCTGCGGTGGGAATGTGAGGGAGCTGTGATTTCCTGGAGAGGCTCAGGGGTTCTTCAGGTGGGTCCAAACCCAACTGAAGTGCAGGCTTTGCACTCTCATCTCTGCCCTGCAGAGATCTCTGGCACCGAGGGAAAACAAGCAGCAGAGGTGCAGCCACCCCCTGCCCTTATTACTCTGGTGCCTCAGCGCTGGCTGTGAAGTTATTTCTTGGTCTCATACCTGTTTTTCCCAGCCCTTCTGGCTGCTATAAAGCACCTGTGGTTACCCAAGGATGTGCGGTCACAGCCTTGCTACACCAGGCAGTTTGGAAGAAAATTAAACTGTGCTTTCCACCACAACGCTGGTGGCTCATTGCGGTGTGATTAATTACTGCTAACTGCCATTATCAGCGTCTGCAACCCACAGCCACCCATCGCCAGTGCCCTCCTGTATCCTCTCCCACCTCCACTTGCTGCTTATGCCTGGCATCGCCTGGGATGGCACCGAGAGCCGTGTGGGTGCAGGGACCCGCCGGCATCCCCGTGCACCCACACAAAGCCCATCACCTGGGTGAAGGGAGGAAGCGGCCACAGGCAAGCCTGGAGGGCTTGTGGAGCCACTGTCAAAATACAGCCTCATTAATGCCAGCGGGCGCTTCCCGAACCCTGGCTCTACCTGGCAAATTAGTTTAAATTATTTAAGTGATTTGAATTCTGTCTATAAATAAAAGAGGGAACGAGTGAGGCAAAAAGTATACACAACGTGCTTCCCAGGTAGTTAGGATGCCGCATTGCTTAAAGCTTCATTTGCACTTTAATTGCTTTGATTTATTCCAGCTTTCCTGGGTGTAAATCCAAAGCTCCCCTTCACTTAGGCCTTCAGCCCTCCGAAGAGCTGCTGCTCCACAAAGCCCGTTCCCTGGCTGGCAGTGCCATGCCCTGTGTCACAGCACTGTCCCCAGCGTGGGGCAGGACCAGGCGATAGGCACGGCCACCTTTTGTGGGGAGTGAAAGCCAGATGTGGCAGAGCCACCCGGCCGATGGCATCCCTCACTGGCAGCTGGCTCTGCTTCAGGGGGCAACCGAGTAACAGCCAAGCGACCTGCTCTCGGCAGAGGTCAGGGATGGGAAGTGGCTGTTAATTGCTTATGCTTTTTGTGACCCACTGAATTATCTGCGAGCTCTGCACAGCATGGCAAGGATGAGGTTTACAGGGGGAGCAAATTCTCCTCTGACTGAGGAACTATAAATCATGTCGTCCCTGTGCGACTGCATTTTCCTGCCTCACCTTGCTGAAAATCAGTGCTGGTGGGCACCTCGCTCAGCCTCACTGAGCTGCAGGCTGGGGTTTCACCTGTCTCCCCCAGGGCAGTCCCTGGGGACTGATGGAGGCGGGGATGCTCGTACCCTAGGGAATGGGGATGAACAGTTCTGGGCAGCGGCTGTGCCCTGCCTCCTCCGAGGCAGTACTGGCATCTCAAGTGCATCCTGTGAAGGAAATGAGATTGAGGAAGATTTTTCCGGACCCTGCCCACTAATTGTGTCTGAAGGAGGAAACAGCCCACTTGCTAATGATTACAGATAATTTCCCATGTAGGCACATTGAGAAATAGGGAAAGAGCTGCAAACTGTTCCCAGAACCTGCCCAAAATAAACAGTGCAGCAGGGCTGGCAGACGAAACCGGCTCCTGCTTATACCAGTGAGGGCATCCACTGCGCTCTCATGCTGCAAACCCCTCGATTCCCTCGGGGGGTTAATTTCTCCCCCCTTTCCCAAAAAGAAACCCAAGCAGAAAGTATCACATCTGTTGCCCGAGTAGGAGAAAAATAAAACCACTCTCCCGATCACATCATTTTTGTGACAGGGTGGGGAACTGCTGCTTGCCCAAAGCAGAGCCCTGTGTAGGATGGATGGCCTTTTGTGTTGACGGGTTCTGTCCCTCTGCAGCCATCCTGGCCAGGGCTCTCCCACCAATGGAGGCAGCTGGAGCTGCCGGGAACATCTCCCCATTCACAAACATGCTGAGTTTGATGATATTTGACAGTCATTTCAAAAAAAAAAAAAAAGACTTTTATTTTGGGTGTTTAAACATAGTGTTTAGAGAAGGTAAATGATTCATTTTGACTTGTACATAAAACGTTAAATTATAATACCATGTTTTGACACTACCAAAACAATTTACCATTTTCCCAGAAAAACGTGCTGCTTCTGTAGAGGAATAGCTTGGTGTTTCCAAGGCGGGTGGGATTGTCAAGATTTCATTCTGATCTGGACCAAACCCCAGATTTAAGTGTCAAGGTCCCCCAGGGTTTGTTGGTTTGGGCATGCAAGACAGCGTGTGTTTGGCAAACATCTGGTTGCTGGTGTGTTTGCTGCTGTGGGAGATGCATGTGGAGCTCAATGCCTGCAGCATGCAAGTCCTGCTCACGGAGGGGTCCCCATCCTTCTCTCCCTCCTACAGGCTCCCTGCACTCTCTGCTCACCCCTTAGCAGAGCTTTCCCCACCAGTCCTGCAGCTTTTCCTCTCTCTACTGCCTCAGGGGTCCCTCTGGACCTGCCTCACACGTAGGGACCTGCTCCTCTGCCATCACCATCTTCCCTGTCCCCCTGCGCTCACAGCGTCCCTCCCACCCCGGCGTTCCTGCAAACATTGTGCCTGGCATTGGCTCTCCCAACTGGGATACAACCTGCCCAGAAAATATGACCCAACCATACCTATGCCTCTCTTGTTTGGGTTTTTTGGAGGTTTTTTTGTTTGTTTTCCAGGCCGTTTCTCCACTTTTTCAAGATGCTGTTGGATTTTAAGCATTTCCTCCAGCACACTCCCATCCCACATTCTGCCATCAGCAGATGTAACCAACACCCTCACTGGTCCCCTACCCAGGACACCGGTAACAGCGCCAGTTCTCCAAGCAGGACTCACCCCCTGCCTGGGAAAATATTTTGCTTTCAGCTGAAGGAGCCGTGTCATCCTTGTGCTGGGGGGCGAAGCATGTCACACAGGTGACCGGCCACTCGGTGCATGGGAGCCCTCCTCCCCCAACCACCACAGGGTTGACAGTGCACCTGCAACTTGGATCTGCACAAGTTATCTAACTAAAATGCAGCAATACACCACCAACTTTGACCTCTGCTTGTACTTTCCTGGATAGATATTCCTAAGCCAACTGGTCACCAAGTTCCGCCTGCAAGCAAAGCCCAGAGCTTTGATTTTCTCTGTGCTACAAATAGGCATCAATGCAAACACCAGGACCAAGCTAGTCCAGAAGCATAAAACTTGGATTCAACTTCAGTAGCTTGAGGCTGTACTTTTGTGTGTGAACCGCAGGCAGGTCCTCAAATAACCTCACTTTGCCAGTATTAGGGCAAAGGAAAATAGGGAGCCAGCACACAGTCCTCACGCGGGTGCTTTCCCCACTACCTGCTATAAACCTCCGCTGATGGAGGATGGAAAAGCTCCCTGCTCTTACTCATCCTTGTCCTCACTCTCCTGGGGGCTGGCAGGGAGACACAAGTTTTCCTGGGAGCATCCCTCACCCAAGGCACCGGAGTGCTCTCAGCACTGCTCTGGCAGCATCAGGTGCCTGACAACCAGGCGGCTCTGGCTGCCCCTCGTCTCATCTAGGCATGATTGAGAGGGAGTGAGCTAATTAAGAGAAAATGGAAGGTGGTGTGTGAGGCTATAAATAGGAGAGTGCTGGGAGTTTCCTAATGCTAGAAGTGTGCTTGCAGGGCGAGGGCTACTGGGAGCTCTGGGCTTTGATGCAGAACTCCAGAAACTCCCAGGGAAGATAAATCTGAGCTCTGCAGGCATCTCCTACCTACGTGAGACAGCATTTACGTGGGGATTGTTTTGCAGAAGATGGCTGAAGGGGTACGGGACTGGCTTGCGGATTCTCCTCTTCTAGAGACATGGGCAGGGAGGCACCTGCTGGTTTCTCTGACCTGAGGCCAGACGAAGGGTAGTAGGTGAGTGACCTATCCTCTTACCTTGTCCCTCACCTACACAATGCAAAGGAAGGTTGTAGGCAGCAAGTGCCAGATGCTCGTAAACCAGGGCAAGCTCAGAAGGGAAGAGCTGGGAGGGCAGAGGGTTCTGACTCTCAAACTGCAGTCCTGGAGACCCCTGCTATTTCATGCTGAAGATACTAAGCACTTTCTGGACTCAACAGGTTTTGGGAGGTGCAGTGCCAGCTCCCACAGGAAGCTCTGTGCTAGGTGGAAGGACAGCAGGAATGACTGTGTGGACAGGAATGGCAGGATAGCTGCCATGAGAAATCTTCCCCCTTGTGTCTCCAAGAGAGCAGAGGCCCTGCGTGCTCACGGAGAGGAGTTTGCTTCAGCATCGTGTAGGTGGGGAGTCACCTCTGGAGGCCAACCAGCTCACCCACCAGCCTGAAAGACAGCTCCTGGACAAAGCAAGGGTGTACCTCTGCCCTCGCTGGGAGCTCCCTTGGGCTCATGCCTGCTGCCAGGCTGTGGTGGCACATTGCAGCCTGGCAGTAATTAGAGAGAATTATACCCCTGTTATTCCCTCTCTGCCCTGAGCAGCGAGGGTTAGTGGAGGTGGGATGAGCTGGGCAGTATGCAGAGCATGAGACGGGCAGTCTGCTGCTGCTGCCATCAGTCTGGCCTTTGATTAAGAGTGATTGTTCCACTGTTAATTAACACGAGGCAGCTGCTGGCCACTCTGGCTGAATGGAGGAGCTGAGCCCAGTGATGGTGATAAAAGGAGAGCGTGTCTGCTGGCTCCTGCTGAGCCTGGCAAAGCTGCCCTCTTCTCTGCTGCACACCCATGCTGTGTGTGATGCCCTCTCCAAACCTCCCTGAGGACCTCTCCCCCTCCTGCAATGCCAGGATTCAGCCACGGTGTGAACTAGTGGCAGAGATGGGGGATTCATGTAATCCCTGGGGTAATTTTGCTGCTGTCTGTTCTCCCAAACCACCTTGAGACGGTGTTGCTGACAATGCCAGGCTGGCTCCCACAGGTTTTATTCCCCTCCTCCTCAGAGGAGGCCTTCCTGAGACACAGCCTCTCCTGTGACAGCAGGTCTCATCCTCTGGTGACACCTAGCATGCTGCTGCTTGCCCAGGTCTAAGGCAGCCATCTGCCCTGCACAGGGTGACAGGCTCTCCAGAGGAACAGGCATGAAGTCGCTCAGCCTGTTGCGTTTGCAGGTGAGCCAGTTAACCATAAGACAAAAAGGCAGCTCAGCTATTTTTGCTCCCCAGTGACTTGTGAGCAGGGAGCACGGCACGGGTGTAGCCCGGTAAAAGCTTTACCAAGAACACCACGTGTTCCCTGAGTTCAAGTGCAGCAAATGTGGCCGCAGCAAGCAAGAGAGAACTTCTGGGTGATTTGCAAAATCAAGGGACCTTTGCCTTGCCATGCACTTGGTGAATTTATTTTGGCAAGGCTGGTCCAATGTTAATTATTGATGGCAAGTAGCTCACCACCGGTTGCTGCGGAACCTTAGCATGACAAGAATTCCCAGTGGCACATCCTCCAGCAGACAGCTACTAGCTTGTCTGGTCTTAAATCATGTTTCAGTCATGATTTAGGGGGCTGGTGATGCTGTGAAGCTGGTGATGGGCCTCCATGGATTCTGCTCTACACTTGTTCTCCATCATTTAGATCCACGACACCTCCAGGTCCTTCTGGAACAGGTGCTCTGCAGGACAGTGTGTCGGTGGGTCGTGATGCTTCTTAGGCTCAGGAGGACAGAAGGCAGATGTGTTTAGCCCTCCACATAGACACTGAGCCTCAGGGTCACTCTGCCCATGCTGTGCAAGCCCCAGCCTCTGGGGTGGGGGCAATGCTGGCGCCTGTTGCTCTGACATTGCTTGGGATATAAACATTGCACCCATCTCGGCGCAGTGCAAGAAAAATAATGACAGCCCAGAGGTCACCAGGGAGATGTTTCTCTTCCTCTGGTTTCCAGCCTTCCTTCTACCAGCCATCTAATACATCTAATAAAATCTCTCTTGCTGGTGTCTAATTCAATTCCAGCATCCAGAGACCAGACTTATATCACTCACAGACCTAACCAGCTACATCCTTGGCGTATGAGCCAGGCCAAAGGGCTGCTACAGGCTACTCCAGAAGAGAGCAATTACCTGGGATCAGAACTCGCTCTCCCAATCAATTATATGTTTATAGGTTTTCCTTGGGTCACACCTAATTGAATTATTTAGATGCTTGAACGCCATGGTCAGAAGCAGCTGGCGACTTCTAGACTGAAGCCTGGGCACTAAATGCCTTTCATTTCATCTTGAGGAGAACTCCCCACAAGCCCTCCTGTTTATATCCTCACACAGCACTCAGCAATGGGCAGTGTGTTCAGCCTAATGCCATCTCAGTGAGCAGCTGGGCTTTGACTCCTACTCTAAAGGCAAAGGAATTCCAAGGTTGTATGGAGAGCCAGGACAAAGCCTAGTTCCCCAGATTTGCTCCAGCACCTGGAAGCACAGGGACAGGAAGGTGGCTTTGCTCCATGGAGCATCTTCTGGTCTGTGGCCCTGGTGGCTGCAGGCTCCCATTCCAGGAGAACTTGTGAGGCTTACAGAGCCAGGGCTGCAAATGCCCTGGTCTTATCTTTGGAGACTTTGCCTTCTCTGAGAGAGGCAGTTTGTGCTCCTGGGATCATGAGCGCAGAGGCAGATGATGCATGGCTCAGACAGACTGATTTGCACTTTCCTGAGCTCCTAGGAACATGTCTGATGAAGGCTTCTGGTCTCACCATCTTCACAAGGAGGATCACCCATGCTGCGTCATATACTGCTTATGACCTACTGCACAGCTCCCAGTGGGAAGGATTTGTGTTTCCACAGTGCTGCCCTCCCAAAGGTCCTCCACCCGCTGACCAGGCAGCCACACAGCAATGCTCCATCGCTCCAAGCCACCCAGAAGCCAGACCCGAGAGGGGCTGGGAACTGCTGCAGCCCCCTTGCATGGGTGCCAGCCAGCATGCAGCCAGGAAGGGGTCGGGGTGGCCGGGGCAGGCATGTGCCTGGGGATTTGAAGTAACACCTTCTGTATCTCAGCCAGGGTCTCTGGTACCCTCTCCTTTGCATCCCTCCTGAGGTGTCAGCCAGTTGGGGACACTTACATACGCTTCGTCCAAACCAGACCACCAGTGTCCCAGCCAAAGCACCTGCATGGTGCCCCTGCAGGGGTCTGAGCTGTGGGTTGGGCAGCACCGCATCACATACAGGAGGTGTATGCTGCTTGTTTGGCTGGGGGCCTGTTTGGATTGAGCTGTTCATCTGCATGAGCTGTTAGTTTTTCAGGCTTTCTTCACTAATGAAATTCTTTCACCCCTGCCAAAACAAAAAACCTTCATAAATAAATAAAAAATAAAAAAAATCTAAGTCATCGATCCTCGTTGAGTACCTGTGTTCGGAAGGACCTGCATGTCACGCTGGCCCATGGAGCACTGTGAGCCAGGGAGGGTGAGTGGGAAGGGGCAGGACCCCCAACCCCAGTGGTGGGGAAGGTCCTGGGCTCCTGGCTGTCAGGTTCCAGGTGAGGAGGGTGCTCGGTGTGGAGGCTGTGTGGAAGTGGGAAGATGCTGTGGCTTCCCCATCCAACAGCACGAGCAGGCGTCCTCTCCCCCAGGAGGAAGCTCATTGCCAAGGAGATAAAATATTTATGGCTGCTCTCTCTTGCTTCCTGTTTCAGGCCACGTTGACTTATTTGTTACAAATTTACATGCATGTTTAAAGACATCTTTACGTTCCTTCTAAGAACAAAAGGTTTATTTCTCCATGTAACGTTTTGCCAGTCAGAATCAGCCACCTCATCTACTGTGTGCCTGCATTTGTCCCTGGCTTCAGTGCTCATTTTCCTCTTGGTAATGATTATCATTATACTAAGAAAAATGGGTCATTTAGAGCAGTTTCTTCCCAAATGAAAGGCTGTGGGATACAGGATATCATTAAAATTCTAAACCTGACTTCCAACCTCAAAAGCAGCCTCTTGCTATTCGGGCATCTCTGCGGAGGGAGGGAAGGAGGGGAGAGAGTACACGATGAATGTGCTTTGGCCACAAAAATGACTTGCTGAGTCCGTGTGGCCTGTGCTGCCGACATCTGCGCTGGCATTAAATGCCCCCAGGCTGAGGCTGTCGCCCACCCAGCAGTGGAGGGTGCCATCCATGGGGCTTGCACTGCACCCGCTTCACAGCCACACCACACATGGGACAGTGCAACCAGAGCAGGCAACTGGAGTTAATTGCTATCATTAAAAGAGCAATTTAGCTTCTGCCAGGAGGGATACGGCTGGGTTGGGTTCCCTGGAGAAGGGGAGGCTGGCAGGTTTAAAAGCGTGTGCTTGGACATGGGAAGAAAGCAAACTGAAGCACTTGGATGCAGCATCCCTGGAGGCAGCACCTGCCGTGCCCTTACACATTGCTAGGGCTTAAGTAACCCCTGTCTGAGAATGTCAGTGCTGTCCCACAGGCCAGCTGGCTGTGAGCTTGGACTTCCCACCAGTCACCTCCAACACCCACGTCCCCACGACTGCAGGTGCCTGGGGATGGAGATGCTCACCCAAAGTCCCTCCCTACCTCCTCAGCCCTGGATCTGGGCCACCAGAGCCAGTGTCCCTGCCAGGCTCTGGGCTGACTCCTTGCCTCCTCGTTCCTGATAGGAAAGTGTGCCCTGTCCAAGTTGGGTGCTAGCTTTGCCTGCGATGGAAAATCTCCCACCTGCCTGGTGTTCTCTGCTTCTGGATCTCTGCTCCCCCAGAGTCTCATTTCTATCTCCTGCTATCCCCAGAAGGGACTTCAGGGGAAATGTTTTGCTTGGAAAGTCTCCGCAACTTCTGTGCAAACCTAAAAGTGTTGTGTACAGAGCTGTAAGGCAAAGCTAATCCATTTTGCAGCTTAGCTGCCTGTTGAAAGATGCTATTTAGGAGTGGGGAACTGCTGTTTTTCTCCCCCTTGTGAAATGGGAGGGACAAGGGATATTCAGAGGATGAGAGATGGAGACTTGGCCAAAATGGCTAATTTAGAAACATCTTTTAAGAACGGAGACTTACCCCAAATCGTCAACTTTTGAAGTCGTTTGTTTCTTGCTGTACTGAGATCGGACTAATTTTTCATTCTCTTTTTTCACGTTTTAAATCAAAATGCATACGGAAAGCTGTCTTGCTGCTGATCACAGCCAAGCAAACGCACAGCGGCTAACGCCACGTCTTGCATGTGGGACACGGGAACAACTGCATCAGTCCGTTGCAGTGACTATATTAAGCAGCTCCGCATCACAGCATTGACCTCAGAGAGTCACAGACATGAGTGACCATCATGCACCACCTCCAGGCTTGCCACGCAAGGGTGTGTGGCTCTCCCCATGCTATGCAATCCCCAGGCACCCCGAAACTGTGGCAGCTGCAGAGGCCGGTGCCCCATCAGAGAGGACGGAGGCAGGGGAGCGTGGATGGGATGCGGGGCATCCCCAGGGCAGGGCAGGGGGAGACCCTCTCCTCCTCAGGGCCACGTCTCTGTTAGGGGTGTCTGAATGATGTGTTGGTTTTGGTCCAGTGGACAGGCTGAAAACCCAATATAAATTATTTCTGTTTGACCGCCATTTAATTATTTTCACTTGGGTTTTTGAGAAAAATAAAAAAACTGAAAAGAATGGTTAGGAGTCAACCTGAGATGCTTTGTTCAGCCTCAGAAAGATGTCCTTTCTCTCTGGGGTTATTTTACCCTTCTCCTCCTTCTCCCCTCCTCTCTGCGGCTAACTTTAGATTGCCTTTAAAGTAGCAAACTCCTTGGACTTTTCAGGAACAACAAAGAAGATAAATACTACGTTGTGTGGTTTACTCAAAACCACAGTTCCAGGGGAAGATTATTCAAACCCCATTCCCAAGTTTGTCAAAGAAAAGAGCAGTAAAACCTCTTTCTATCCACTAATGGCCACAGAGCCATCACTCACACATCTTTGCCCCTTTTGCCCCTGGCAGGAGGGAAGCTCATCCCTGGGGAAGTGGCAATAAAGTGTGAAATGCATCAGACATTTCCCAGGTTTTCAGAGAAAACATGTGAAATGTGGTAAAAGTCTTTCTGACAGCTATTTCTCACTGAATTTTCAACTGTAAGAGACACAGGAAAATTGGTGTTTGTAGAGCAACAGGCGTCCCTCCTGTACAAAAAAGGCATGATGAAGACCTGCTAAGAAAGCAGGGAGACTGCTGCGTTGCTGTGGCTTGCAATCAGCTTTTGTTTTAATTTGCATTCTGAAACCTGCTTCCGGAGGCCCTCCTGGCCTCCCTAAGCACTACGTGAACACTTTGCACTGGTTTTTGCATGACCATTTTCCCTCAGCCTTACCCTTTGCCACCCTCCAGCTGGGCACAGCACCGCCCTCCCACAGCTGCAGCCACCCCTCCTGCCTGATTCACCTCATTAAGCCAATCTCATTAGGATTCCTGGCAGCCCACCTCCCAGAGCAAGGGAGACTGGGGGGACCCTCTGCCACCACAGCTCCAGGGGTGCTTGTCTGCTCCATGGCCCCTGTGCATTACAACACTCCCCTGTATTTATGTATTTGCATGAAACAGGCCATCTCCTGCTCTCATTAGTTAATTCTTCTGTAATCAG
Organism: Arenaria interpres; assembly: GCA_013399435.1. Taxonomy (NCBI): domain Eukaryota; kingdom Metazoa; phylum Chordata; class Aves; order Charadriiformes; family Scolopacidae; genus Arenaria; species Arenaria interpres. The sequence continues at coordinate 101,290 of VXAK01009575.1, read as the reverse complement.
GTAGCTGACATCTGCTGCAGCAGCACCTTGAAGCCCGTGCCTTGGACCTGCCACCGCTCTCAGCTCCTTCCCGTAAGGATGTCCCTGCATCCCATGGAGCCACTGCTCTCTGGGGACAGGCAGCCCGGAGAGGCTGGATGCGAGCACAGAGGCCAAACGTTGGACAGAAAGTCACAGATTTCTGTTGCCTGAGGGGTGCAGCAGGAGTGCACAATTGAGAGGGGGGGTCCTCGCAGCCCCTGGTCCTCGCCTGGTGCCTGGCTGTCCCCTCTCACCCCGGTGGAGCGGGCTTCGAGGCAGGGCGTGAGGGAGCAGGGCACCAGGCACAGGCTGAGCTCACCACGAAACCAGCTGCAAAAGCCTTCCCACTCTGAAGATTCGAGGACCCGGGTCTGTGCAGCTGGGGAATGGCTTTCAGACATAAAAGCCACCACAGCTGAGCTCTTGCAGGGGAAACAGCAGCAGCTTCCCACTCTCTCTAGGCACGGAGCATCTCTGCAGTACCCTGGGGGCTGACTTCAATCCGATTTCTGCTATTTCAGGCTTCGGTGAACCAAGTGAGTACAAAATGCAAACGCTGCTGCAAGCAGCTAGGCCTGGGCCATGTTTGCTCCTGCTGCGTGCTAGGAGGGCACACTGGTGTGGGGGTGACACTGTTCCCTTTTGGGGTGCTGGGGGAGCCTCCTTCCCCACCATGGCTGGGGCTTGGGTGCTGTGCTAAGGGGAGCTGTGCTAAGGGGATGGTGCTGCCCAGCTCCCCAGCCAAGCAGCGCCCGCCACCAGCACATTGTTGTAGGACACGAGGATGGTGGGACCCTCCTCTCACCTTGTGCTGCGTCCTACAGAGCCTTGACCCCCTCCTGATAAGAGCATGGCTGGAGCTGTTCATCACTTAGCTCAGCTTTCTGCTTACTCAACTGCGGGCTCCTGCCAAAAGAGGGACTGGCCGCCTGGGCTGCTCTTGGCTGACACCGCAGCACTTGTGCTTCCTTCCCTGGGGACAGTCATTAGCGCCATTAGCTCCGTCCCGCTCTGCTGCTGTCCCTAATGAGCGCTGGCCCAGGGAAGGGGACCTAGCTCAAAGGAGCTCTTGGCCAGCAGGGATGCATCAATAATTCTGTGAGATGCTCTTTGGGCTCTTTCCCCCGGCATCTTACTTTAGCTCAGTTCTGGGGAGTTTCTTCCCACCTTGGGAGCCTCACAGCCTTTCCTGACGTCCCTTCTTTCAAAACCCCTCTTCCCCTGTGACCCCTTTGTGTGTCACAGTTGTCACTCTACTCCCCTCTCGCATGTTGGGGCTGGTGGCTGGCCATCTTGCCTGTAGTGACAGTCACATGTTTCTAACCACGTAGCTAAACCCTGATGTCCTGCTGCAGGAATGGAGTGAGCTGGCCCAGGAAGACATGCTCCCACCTCCTGTACTTCTTTGCCCCCCAGAAATAAGGGGACCTCTAGCTCACAGTGTGAGTTTGGGGGGTGCAACATCTCCTGTGGTGCTCAGCCCTGCCTCCTGACTGGGATGACAGGTCCTCTAACCCTCCAAACATACCCTGGTCCTGAGCCGGATGAGGAGCACACCCATTGGAGTGTTCTTACATGAATACTGAGCCATCTATGGCTTCTTGGGTGTGTTTTTGTGTTCCCTTCCAATTGAAAGCTGCTTTCTTTGTGCCGCACTCCAAAATAGCTCAAGTGTACTTGTAGGAGAGACTGTGGAGAGCTGGCTTTTCTTTCCTCTGAGATGAAATACAAGTGCCATTCTGCATGATATTTGTGTGAGCTACATCCTACAGGATACCTTATAAGCCTCTGGCCCTGGGGAATGGCAGGACCAGGAGAGCCCAGCTAGATTCAGGCTTGCACTAATTTGACCTCAGGTCAGGTTTAAACGACTTAGGGCACACCCAGTGCAAATCCTGAATTAGTCCAATTTATAACTAAATAATAACTATATGCTGCTTGCCGTTGAATTAATTACGTGTGTGTGTATATATATATACACACCCCTTCTGTAAATTTAAACAAGGTCTTAAAATGCAACTAACCGTTCATGGCCGTACACATCTGCTGCTGCCAGACTGCCGCTGACGCTGGGATCCCCTCCTCTGCTGAGCCAGGAGTCATCCCTCCAGTTCATACTGGGTTTGGCCAACAGTGCTCAGCTGAGCACCTTCCGTAAGAGAACAAGGCAGATAAGGAGTAAGGAAAGAATGATCCTCTTAAAACAAACACGGAGCACACCTGTTCCCTCTCCGCCAGCTGATGGACGTGCTACACCGAACACCAGCTCCTAGGAAGTCATCACTTATGCCCGTGTCTTGCTAGACAGCATCTGCTGCAGGCAAGATTATAGATGGACTGCTGGAAGTGATAGTAGATGCTAAGGTCCCATTATAGGCGTCATTTCTTCTGTCAACACAGGAGGAGTTTATATCTGCGACTTCTTTTTGGTGATGGTGAGCTCCTAGAGATGAGGAGGCTCCTCGGTGTCAAGCAATACACTTTTCTATGGGCTGGAGACAACCCATAGGGGCTGTAAGTGTTTTGGGACTCTGCAGTGAGAAATAGGGTTGCTCGGTTTGGGCAGTGATCACCAGGGAAAGTCTCCATTTTTTGGTACAAATGCTACGTATCAAGAACATGGAAAAGATTCATGAAGCCTAAGCCAAGCAAGGCCATTCCACCTTCCCTTCCCACACTGCACAGAAAGCAGGAGAAAACCGGTTTTGGGGTCTTTTTTTGCATTACCCACTTGAAAATTCATCTAGTTGGAAAAAAACCCAAACAAAACCAAAACTAAACAATCTATGCTAGGGTGATGCTTTGCATGCGAGCCCTGAACCTGAGCCTCACCTTCCACCCCCAATTTAACCAGGAATCAGCCCACCACCTGAGAGCACCCAGCAGCCAGTGGGGTTTTGCTGGCAGCTGCTGCCTTTGGCTCTCTACACCCCTGCATACTAATATGAAGGAAAATGGTATGGGTAATTTAATCCTATCCCCCTAGAAGCAAAGCAACACATGAGCCTGCTCATCCTCTTCTCTAAGTTTAGCCCAACAGCGTATTAAAGAGCTGCCACTGGACTCTCGCCAGCCCCTACTTAGCTAAACTACCTGACTCTGCGAAACAGCAGAAAATTCTCCATTCTGTGTCATTTCTGATCCTTGGGAGAATGACCCACATTCATCAGGAAAGTTGACCCTCTGGGCCTGCAGGAAGCCAGTGTAATTTGGGAAAATGGATGGAGAGATGAAGGCTTTCTTGTGACATTGGGCATGCTTCCCACGGGCGTACTGCTGTCCAGAGCCGCGGCTTGGGGCTCCCTCCGTCCCTCCATTGTGAGCCTGTGAACAGTAATGAATAAATCTGTCCCCGCTCACTTATAAATAGTTTATAAAAGGTTCATAAACGATTTCTAGATGTTGAAATGAATAGTTAGTCAATTGTTGCAGGGCCCAACAGGTCAGCAGATGGCTTATAGCCATCAATTGCAATGTCTGTTGATGAGCTTATAAGCATCAGTAGGACTCCACTGATGTCTGCAAGGGACTTGTAGCTCTATAAAGAGTTAATAAAGAATTAATAAATGATGCGAGAGCTCTTAATTAAGAGCTGTAAAAGGCCATTGAACAACGCATTCTTGGAAAGCTATGGGTGACACAGTAAGCAAACATCTGTGCCTGGGTTTGAATCCCTGCCTCTGAGGAGCAAAGCTGGCAGAGTGGTGTCAGCCCAGCCCAGCAGGCAACCTGGCTCCCCAAAAGGCAGCAAATTTCCTTCGTTCAAGGTAATCCAGCTGATTCAAGAGAAACTCTGTGTGTGTCATGGGCTGGAGCAAGGCAGACCACCCCTGATCCCCTCTTTTGAGCCCAGCAGTGGGATGCAGTGGCGCCCGCGCTGCCAAGCTTGGCCACCTCGTCCCCAGCTGCTGCAGAAGCATCTTCCATGCACTAGCAGCCACGAAGAAGGCACCAGGAGGCCAGGAAATATGGGTGCTAGGAAAACTGAGAAAATTCCCAATTTCACGGGGCTCTGGCCTTTGCCTCTTGATACCAAAATGCTCTTTCCTCCTGGCCAAAGGGTGATTTTCCCTGCTGCTGCTCCCCTGGCCTCAGCATCCCCCTCTGCCAAGGAAGGAGGATGACACACAGAAATGCAGAACCCAGGAGCTGTGCACTATAGCACCATGAGGCAATAATGTATATGGTGTTTGGCCTCCCTAGCAGGAGTGCTTTACTATCATTAAATGAGGAATATTTCTGGATGATAAAAGCAATTAAGTGTAAAAAAAGGTAATGATCCATTCCACATTGCATCCAAAAGATATGAAAATCCCTCATAAAATTATCACCCTAGCACAGAATTGGGCCTAAATATCTTTATAATGTAAGACAGAGAACTTTGCTTACAGTCGGAACATTTATAAGGCGTTCAATTAGCCACCAGAGGGTTTCTTAGTATTCCCAATTCTCCACAAGCACAGAAGCAATTACGGGAGATTCTAACTTTTTAAATTAAAGACAAAAGACAGGAGAATTTGGATAAAACCTGTTTCCAGGTTCACCCTGTGTGGAGGAAATTTCATGCAGATCAGGCTTAATTTACTGCACAATTTAGAGTTCAGAGCCAGAGGAAGACTCTTCCTGGGTGTTTGCTGGAAGATCCTTCTGCGTGGGAAGGGGACGGGTACAGGACGCACTGCTCTGTGAGGGGGTCCTGAGGATGCTCCTGCGAGGGGCTGGGGCAGGGTGCCATTCTCCATCCCCCTCCTCCTCCCTCTGCAGCCCCCACCACCCCTGCAACACCCCCAAGCCCTTCAGCAGGGCTCCCACTCCCCTCGCAGAGCCACTCTGGGGGTGCCCGTCATGGGGGATTCCTGTCCCCCCCCTGCTCCTGGTCCATGGGTGCTGGCAGTGGTCACGCACGGGTGGCAGTGGGTGTCCATGCCTGCAGCCTGTGCTGCCCCACTGCCCACAGCTGCTCAGCTCCTCCACGCTCCTCCATGCATCATCGCGCGGCACAGCCATGCCCAGGGACTAATTCCGGTTGGAAATAAGGTGTATATTTGTAACGGGCAGTTAATGGGGAGGGCAATTAATCACAGCAGCAGATGAGCGAGGGACATGATGGATTTCCTCATTCTGACATCTTTAAATCACAATCAGTTTCTCCTTCCAGACCTGCCCAGGCTGAGCCAGAAGCGATGGGCTCAGTGATGCATTGCCCAGTCAAGCCTCCCCACAGACCAGTGCTGCAGTGGGAGCCCCAGTCCTCACCCACTCCATCATGGGGTACCGGGGCTCTCCCACCCTGGGAGAGGGTAGAGGGAGGGAGGAGAACCTCTCCCCGCACCTGGGACTTTGATCACTTCCTCCTGATTTATAGTTTGAGAGAGTTTCAATGGATCAAGATGTCAGATCTGTAGTGCTGCCAGGAAACACCATTTTCTTTTAATAAGCAGAGAGCAGCAGGTCACTTAATCTCCTGTACCTGCTATGCTCCTCCCGCGGAGAGGTAGGACTGCACCTTCCCAGGGCAGCAGCACCTCTCTGATCTCCAGGGTGGCTCTGGTAGACCTTTCCCCTTCACCAGGGGAGCATCACCCCAGCACAGCCCCTTCTCCGCAGCTTCTGGGGATCCGTACACACCTATACATTTGCATTTGCTTCTTCAGAGCTGCTCCACACCATGGTGTGGCCCCACACAAGCACCGTCAGCCAGTCCCAAGCAATTGGCCCTCCCATGACAGATTTTTTCATGAGTGGCTTCATAATCACAGCAGTATTTTAAAAAGTAACGCAAAGCCATGCCTTTCGCTTTGCTTTCTGGCTCCCAAGCCTTCAAGACTCACTTGGCTCATCTGTAGAGCCTTGTCCTCCAGCCACCAGCGCTAGACGCTTCAGGACAGCTTCGAGTTCAAGCCAAAAGTCTCCTGCAGCCACACAAGTGCCTGCTGCCTTCCCTGGCGGCGAGGATCGCAACACTTCTAATGCAACCACCGAGGTCCCCAACCCTGCACCCCAGCGTCCCCAATGCTGCGTCATGACCCGAAGGACCTGGGCAGGCAGAAGCATCAAGGGGAGCGTTTGGGTGAGCTCTAACACAGTTCTGTTCTGGGGATGTCCCCGGGAACCCTCCTCAGAGCTGGCTGGCACAGGCAGCTACGGGAATCACTGCCTGGTTGGGAAGGAATGAGTTGGGCTTCTCCAGAACCTCATCCTGCTGCTGCACATCCAAACCTTTCCTATAAATCCAGCCCTGTTGGAGGAGGCTGGGCTGTATGTAGGAAAAAAGCATGCAGGGGAAGGAAACACTACTGAAAGGTGAAGTGAAAGTTAATATAGCTGCATAAATGAACTCAGACACTCAGCACAGGGAGGATGCAGGAAAGCGTAATGCTGAAAAGT
>VXAK01009575.1:80526-94859 GCA_013399435.1 Arenaria interpres | reverse complement strand
TTTTTTTTTTTTTTGCTGAAAAGCAAAGCCCTCTGCTTTTTCCAGAGCACTTGAAAACCCGAGCACATCCTGACTCCCTCGGGGCATTCCCTCGAAACCTCTAGCATTCCCTGAATGCTCTCTGTGGGCATCAGACAAAGGGCATGCAAACTGTTTAATCCCACACTACAGTGCATTTCCACGCTGCTGTTTCGCCAGCGCTGAAATCACTACGGCGGCGGCCAGCTGTGGCAGGCAAGGGAGGCAGGGCTGCAGGCAGCATCCCCTGCCAGCATCCCCAGGGCCTGACGCCCAGCAGCGTTGCGTTTCGTTTTACCCAGGGTGATGTGTTGATCCCAGCGACGTTGGGAGTCAGCGTTAAAGCTACGCTTTGGCATTTCCCAGCTGCTGCTGCCCAAAGAAATAACGCTGACTGCGTGTTAACATGGCAGGGCTGGGCGGCTGCGCTGCCTTCCCTGTGCTCAGGCGAGGATGAGAAGGATTGCTGGCGTGCAAGATATTCCCCACTGAGAGAGCGAGTGCCAGCTCTTGGGGCATTTACATTCAACAAAAAAATAGGGGGAAAAAAACCCCGCATATTTACAAATATATATTTTTTTATATATATGCTTATCTATATGTCATTATGCTAACTCATGGTGAGACAAAGTGGATCAGCTACAGTCTTGACATTCTAAAAGTAGGTTTTATGTAAAGTAAGTACTTGCTTCATGTAGGGCAGTTGGTATTAAGATTTATTTTCATCCTGACTTGTATTACTGCTTGATATGATTGGGTAAAGCCCAGGGCACATGCATATCGTTGCCATTCATAACATATACATGGATTCATGACCAAGCTAGCAAGCTGAATTGCCTTGCAATCTTTTCCGCTGCAAAAAGCTTAATAAGCATATAAGTCTTAGAGCAAAAAGACCCTATGTATTTGCTCTGCAAGAAGAGCTCTTGAATGGAGTTGTAGGAACCATAGAAAGCATTGAACCAGCTGCCAAGTGTTCGTTACCCATGTGGGCTCATTTCTAAGAGCAGGACGCATCGTGCCTGTGGGACTGGGACCGACAGTAGGCAACAGGGCAGTAAATGTTAGTGGAGCCGTTGTATAAGCTCCAGGACAGCCCATGACTTCCCCTTCCCCAGCAAAAATTCCTAGTGGGTTTATTTACTTCAGCTCTTTAACCAAATGCCTTTGGCAAAGGCATTTTATTGTTATTAAGAAAGCATAAATCGAACACTTACAAACAATATGTGTGAACCCCTGTGCTCCTGCAGGAATAGAAATATGGTTACCATCACCAGGCAGAAATAGTGATTTTAATAATGACTTTTATGTCTTCTGGGGCTTTCCTGACATGGTGAGGAATGTGTCCTCGCTGCAGTTCAGGGCAGGGCTGGGAGCAGTTAGCTGAGTCCACTGGTGGCTGTCGTGGGGATATGGCATTTATTTCATGGAAACAAAAGGTCCATCATTAACAGGAGCCAGGGAACTAAGAATTCCCGCAGAGAACGAGGAAAGTAGACACAAACAGAAGGGGAAAAAGCACCCACTTAACCCCACGTGAGAGGAAAATGGGGACTGTTTGACTTGTGCTGCAGAGGAGCAAGGATGATGGGAAAGGCACTGCATGCACCAGGGAAGCTGCTGAGAAACAGCCCTGTTAAAGAGACCTCCACCAGTCCTTTCAGAAAAAACTCCTGACAAAAGATGGAAAAGCCACAGCCAGCTAAGGAGAAGGAAGATTTGGTTTTATAGAAAGGTTTTCTCACAAGGAAAACGAGATCCATGAAGGACTGGCTTCCAAGTCCTGGATTTCTAGGGTCAAAGCTGAGATGTGACATCCTTCGGGAAAGACACAACCTGATACGAGTAAGAAGATGAAGGTGTATCCACTGAGAGAAAGAGCCTGACCAAGCTACAGGGAGGGATTAGGATCATTGGCAGCAATTGAGAGACCAGGTAGTTTTAGAATAAAAGGAACATGATCAGCGTTTGCTGTACATCAACCTGGGAGTCATTCTGGAGCAACGCTGCTGGGACTGATAACATTTTGCAAGAGGCTACTTTCCAGGCATACAGTGAGGTGCAGATGCTCAAACCAATTCTGCTTGGATGTGGCTTGAGCAGGCTTTTCACCTGCCAATTACAGAACTGACATTAGGAGATGCTGCTTTTGTTTGCTTTTTAAGTAGAAAGAACATTATAAAAGAGCCAGCTATAGAAAATAAGCCCGGAGTGAGCAATCACCACTGGTTTCAGTACAATTAAACTGAAAGGTATGAAAAACAGGCTGGTAAATGAGGGCTCCATCCTGAAGAGGAGAAACTGGTTGAAGGGATCTTCAGCCTCCTCCATGCGGGTACTTTTGGGCCCTTTGGCCTCAGCTTCAGCCGGGGCTGTTGGCAGCCCCATCCGGGCCAGGAATGAACCTGGCTGGGGTTGCCGAGCCGTGGCACGCTGCATGGTGTGCACACCCTGCACGAACCCTCTCACCAGCCTGGCAATGCAGGGGCAGGGGCAGCGCCGCCAAACACGGTGGAGCCATAAGCACCAGCAAGGGAGCAGTGTTATTTAAGCCAAAGGACAGTGCTGTCACAAGAACAGATGAGGATGAACTGGCAATGAATCAACTCAGGCTGGAAGAAGGAAGGATGGAGCTTTGGGCCAGCCCCGGTGCAGAGGACACAGAGAACAGGAGTTAGGTTTTATTCCCAACTTTTCCAAGGAGATGGCAGGATGTAGCACCTGGGGCACCAGGGCTCCAGGCTCTACAACCCCAGAAGTCCTTAGCCTACAGACGTACTATTGCCTGCCACGTCCCCTTCCCCCATGCATCCCGCTGTCGTGGGGCCAGAGGCTCCCTGCAGGATACCGCACTCTTGCCTCCCAGCTCCACTGGAATGCGTAACTCCGCTGTATTTCGTACACGTGCTTTTTAAAAAAACATACATGACTTTCCTTTACAACTGTCAGCATCGACCTTCACAGCAGCCATGGTGATGAGCACCACAGAGAGGCCTATAAATAACATGAATGTGGCACATGCTGGCCCTTTTATGGGCCCCACTCTCTTTGATTTACTTATATGCAAGATATTTTACAGGACAACCCAATTAAGCTTGACAGCCGGCTGACAACGAATTCCTGCCCAGCCATGGCTTGCAGACACTTTACATTACACCAGACAATGCGATGCAGAAGACCAGTACAAGCTACTGGTGGGATTTTGCATTTGTACTTGCTGATACCACTGGAGGGTCCCCTATGATCTTTACAGTAACAGCCACTGAAGGACCCTCGCGCCGCAGGAAACAGGCAGAGCTCACCCCGTTCAGCGCCGAGCAGCAGTACAGCACCAGGCTGCAAGTTTGACGAGGGATCCTGAACTTCCTCCACCAAGTGCATCAGGCGAGCATTCAGTTACAGGGTCCCACCGAGTTTCTGGGATGCTACAGTAACATTGCACACAGGATTGCAGACATTTTGGCTACAACGCAAGCTGAGCAGGTCACTCTGCTGTGAATGTCACGTAAAAGTGTGGTGAGCCACCCTGAGCTTTACATCAGCTTTGAATTTTGTAGGAGGACCCTGCGGAACCGAAAGCCCTTGCTCAGGGGTGCCTTGGTGGCATCAGTTCCTGCCACTGGTCCCTTTGCCTGCAGCTGGGCTGCTCACCTGGGCTTCCATCACATCTTCCAAGACATGCACTCCTCACACGGCATCCATCATGGGTATCATCTCACTCGGCCATTTTCATCTGATACCTCTGTCATTCCAGCAGTAATTCCTATATTCCAGAGGGGCAAGGCAGAAATAAAATAGCAGACCCAGGGCTTGCATGACGTGTCTCTCTCTGCCCCTGATAAATTGTAGCTATTCTGGGAAAGCCTCTTTCACTCTCTGGACCTGCTTCCACTTTTTCTCCCAACCAAATCAACGGCCGTGATGGACAACCTTCGTCCCAGAACCGCTTGAGCCAGCTGTCCTTCCCAGCTTGACAGCATCTTTCTTAGTCTCTTCCCTGCACATTCCTGTCCCGCCCAGCCAAGGGAGAGCATCCTCAGTGGAGAGAGCTGAGAAATGAGGTTATTCACAGTGGAAATAATCAAAGTGGCTTTCTGTGCTGCTCTCTGGAGAAGGCCGTGCCTGGATCCTGCCTCACCTCTTTGGAGAAGCAGGGGGAAGGAAGCCCCCATAGCACGTGGGGAGAAATTCAGACTCTTCACTTACAAATAAATGCAACACCAATTTTTTCAGCTGGAGCTCAGTACTGGATTTCAGGCCCAAATATCTGTTTTCAGATTTTTGATCTTGAGTGATTTAACAATACTGAGGAAGGCAGGTGCCTCATAAAATCACACTCACTCACCTGAAAACCCAATTTTCCAGCAATTTTTCAAACAGAGAAAGTTTTGATCAGCTGCGTTTTGATGTTGAGCTGACACCTGAACCCGGGTGGCTGGAAAGTTAATGAAGAGCAATGAGTCTCAATAATGTGACCTAAACTACCTGAGCTCTATGATTATTTGACTTCAGCTTTATAAATTCCCTCCAAACTCATATTAAGGGTGCTGGTTCTCCCTTCTCCTTCAGCATTTTCTCCTTTGATGTCTGCTGCATTTTCCTCTACTCTTTCTTCCCTCTCCCCTGGATGGTTTTATTTTGCCTTTGCCATGGAAATCGAGCACAGCACAGCTTTGCAAAGTTCTTCTGCAACTATACATTTCCTATAAGCCCCCTGCTTGGGCGGGGAGAGGGAATTCAGAGCAATGCTGCTCTCCTCCAGTGAATGAGAGACAAGATCCGTGTGGGACTGTGAGGCTTCACTGCCGGAGCCTGGTGACAGAGGAGGGCAGAGGAAAAATTAATTAAGAGGCAATGAAGCCCCACCATGATCTCCAACCCGAGCAAGGGAGGCACAAGCACTGCCCAAAGTCTAGGGCCACACGACGCTATGTGAGGAGAAAAATTGTGCTGGCTATTAGGTGGGATGCGTTGTGCAGCTGCAGAGAACATGGGAAGATCAGAAAAGCTAACAAATCAAAGGAGAAACCAAAGAAAACACAAGATTGACTTCTCTCGGGGAAATAAGAACTGAACAAACCAGTGACTGTATTACTGTAACTGCAGAAGGGATGGGGAGGAGCGGAAGGAAGAGGCTCTCCTTCCCGAGGAGCCATAGGTGGCTCCCTGCTGTGCCACACGCTGAAAACCAGCGGCCACAACTCACTGAAATTTAAGATACATCAGGGGAATTCAAACATCAACCCAAAAGCTGGATAGTTTGCAAAGGGATTAAAAGAAAGCTTTAGAATAGGTGCCAATGGCTGTGTGCAGGTAAATTAACTATGTGGAAGCTGTCCAGGAAAAGGACGCCTGGCACCAGTGAAAGCTTCGTTAGCACCACCAGTGTGCGGTACCAGCAGATTGGGAAGCTGAAGTGCAGGCACGCAGCCTGCATGGGGCAAGGGGAGGTGCTGATGGGCAGAACCACTGCGCAGCAGGTTCTCCTGGAAATGCAGAAAAGCAGGGAAGCTGTCGCCAGCCAGGATCTTGCTCGCAGAGGTAAACCACAGCAGGAGCTTAAAATCCAGCTCTGGAAGAGAACCGCAAGGTTGCGGACCGCAGCAGGGAGCAGTTGCTTGGATGCAGAACTTGCCCAGCCTTCACACGAAGAAATCGCTTACGTGCCGCCAGCAGATCTACAGGAATTTCTCATGCTTTTTAAATGCAGGCATACAAGCCCACAGCGGTCAACCCAGGCTGTCCTAACCATAATAACAGAAGAACTCAGGATCTTTAATAATAATGTTTCTACCAGACTACACTTTAACCTCACAATGTAAATGACGTGCAAGGGCAGGGGGTGGCTATAGAAAAGCTGACCTAAATCGCCCGGCTCTGCTGCTATCGCCAAAATGAACCCACGGGGAACAGAAAAGCCACCCTAGGGCAGTGGCAGCCGGCAGCCTGAGCTATCTGTTAATTGCTAAGGACAACCAGGGACCTGCAATTTGTTTGCTATCTTGCTTGGTCTGGTGTGTGGGAAGGGCGAGGGCATGCTCGCACGCTGGGTGGTTTGCCAACAGCACAAAGTGGGGGGAAAAGTTCAGCTGAAATGCTTGAGTTGGGAAAAAGCAGCCACATACAAGGATTAATAATAGCAGTTTTCTTCCTAACTGGAGTTACTAGCAAGACCCCAGAGATGTGCTTGCCAAAGCACGTAACGCTATAAACTATTTAATGGGGCCAGCCCAAAAGCAACTACCCAGAGCTTCTAACACGTTGGGCAGTGTAGCAGCTTTCTGCTACGCACCTGAGCAAGGCCAAAGCACCTTCAGGCACACACAGCCCCCATGCCCAGCTATTTCAATAGACAAGGTTCAAACGTCTGGAGCGCAGCATGGCCTGCAAATGCACATCTTTCATTTTATTTCATCCTTTCATTTTGGGGGCCACAGGGTTTATCAGACACTCCCAGCCCTGAGACAGTCTGGAGAGAGCATCGTTCCAAGGTGCTTGCCTGTTTGCTCCCCTCAGCCTCACAACCTGAGGAAGAACCACTTGCCCCCAGGGGAACGGAGGATTTGTCCCCTCTGTGGGTGCAGGGACCTGGATCCGCTTCCAGATGCTTCCTTTGGGAGAAGGGAAAGGTGTCATGGGCTCATGGGAAGGGATGAAGATTTCCTTATGCATCCCAAGCATCAAACCCATGTTCAAAGCAGGCTCTCTGTGGATGCTCTGCACAGCTGGGCTCTCACAGGGGTCTATCTGCAGAGCTGTCACAGTTCGAGCCTCTGCTTTGCAGCCAGATTTTTATATTCTCTGCTGATTTCCCAAGGGTCTTCATTTGGGCTCATCATCCCCACAGGGATCAATAGGACTGCAGCTGCCGTCCTAGCATCTGCAGCCAGCTTTGCTGAGCAGCAGTGTGGTCTGCTGGATAAAGCAGGGGCTGGGAGCCAGGAGCACTGAAAGCCAGCCCAGCTCCTGCCAGGAGCCTCCTCCAAGGGCTCAGTTGAGCTGATCAGTGTCTTCAGAGACAACCAAGGCATGTCCCAGCCGGGCACTAACACCGGCGACCTCGTCCCGGCCTGATGCTCCGGGAAAGCACAGAGAAGCCCTGTGGGTCCCACAGGCAGAGGAGGCCAGGCGGTGGTCTGCACCCTCCACATCCCACCCCAGCCCTTCCCGCAGCAGATGGCTCTGACTTGCTTAGTTGCTGCAAGGTTACAGCACCTGTGGTCAGGATCCAGTGAGAGGAATGTAATTAAAACAGCCTACATACTCCTACATTGTGGCGGTGGGGCAGTGGCTGGAAACATCTCCTCTGCTTCAGCTCTAGGCTTTGGATAATGCCCGGGGAGAAGCCCTCCGTGGAGAAGTCTGGTGTATGCAGCTGGCTGCAGAGCCAAGCACTGCTTGCTAGCAGAGCCTTCCCAATCTCCCTGAGGGCTTCTGGCCCTTGCCAACCTCTTCTTTCTAAAAACCCTGTGGAATTACAGGTCCAACAGCAGGCTGTAACAGACATACCAGAGACCAGTAGCCATCTAAGATGATGTGGAAAATATACCTGTAACTGTGGGCTAGAATCTTGTCTAGGATCAGCTGCAGTCTCTTTCATGGGGACCCTGTAATCTGCAATTGATGCACGCTTCGTGTTTGGACACCGCTTCCCAAATATCTGTTTGAATGCTAAGTATAACCTACCTTCCTTCACTCTTTGCTCTGTGGCCACTGTGCTCGATGTGCAATGCAGGCATTGCCCTGCACAGGGATTCAAGCCTAATTAGCAGCAGAAAAAGCCCTGCTAATATAACCATATAGTGATGCCATCCCAGCCCCTCTGATCTGGAAGAGCCAGACCTGCAAGGAAACACGTTTATTCCCCTGGCCTCTGCACAGAGCCTCATGCTCAACAGTTTCACCTTCGGCTGCTGCTGGAGCTGGGTCTGACCCACCAGCACATTTTCCTGCTATGTGCTCCTTCAGCTGTAATAAAGCTCCAGGGGAAAAATTAAAGCTACGGTTTGTCAGGTATTTTTGTATGCAGTGATGGATTCTGCATCTAGTTATTAACCTCTTGCAAAAGCTCAGTGTTATCTTGTATGGAAGTAATATTAGGTTAAACAGCTGTCGATAACTTATCTCCCGTTATCAGCGACTTCATTCAAGGCCAATATTTACTCACATCCAAGAAGCGTTGCTGTATTCCCAATGGCATTGTTTATGGAGTCAAATGAGAGCGGCTTTTAATGGATCTTGGGTACTTCGGAGGCCCATATTACTCAAGCGCCTCCTAATCTTGAATGTGTGGCACAAGAAAACTCCCATGGGCGACAAAGCCTGGACACGGCCCCACAGACTGGGGAGGAAAACTAATCTGGAGAAGGAAAACTGATCTGGGGAGCATGTCCTGCAGACACAAAGGTGCTGACCCATATTCCCCATCTGCTGCCTCCTGCACCAACCGCCCGCGCTGCTGCTCCTTCCCATCCTTCCTCCCTCCCTTGGAAGGCCGGCCAGCCATGGGCTTGCAGGTCCCAAGAGCTCCCAACCACCATGTGACTCTTTCCATCCCTTTTTTCATCCTCTAATGACAGCCCTTCAACTGAGGGCTCAGAAGAGACATTCCCTGCCACTCCACTCCATCATTCAGACCTAGTGTAGGTAGGTTCCTCTTAGAAAAAATAAGTCTTTTTGCTCTAGTTGTGGACATTGTCAAGAGCGTGTCAGTGGTTTGCTTCATGATATTTTTCCAGGGAGTCCATTCTCTTCTTTGTTACTTTTGCTGATGCTGTAATAGGATTGCAAAAAGCCTTAGGCAGAGACTGAGACCCCACTGTGCTGGACGTGGTAGAAGCAGAGATCAGAGAGAAGAATCTGCATCCAAGAAAATGAGATCCCTGCAGTCTAACTTCTCCCACCAGTATTTACCAGGCATGATCTTGCAAGTCAGGCCTGGGATGGGTTTCTGGGTTCAGATCTCAGGTGTTTCCCATCTGCGCAGACACTTGAAGCCCCCCCGCCATGCTACCACGCACACACACGCGGCACCGCTCAGAGCCGTCAGTGGTGGGACGGGCTGTCCTCACATGTGCTCCTGCTGTCCCTGCCTGAAGTCAGCAGGCGTGAAAGCAGAGCTTCCCAGTGAACTAACTACACAGTCCAGGCTCTGCTCACAACCCCTCCTCTGCTCCACTCCGTCACTGGTCCACACTGCAATGAGAAATCACACCTCCGTGATCGCTGGGCTGTTTTATTACGCCATTGCGGTTGGTGGAGTCAGTTGAACTGAACCCATGATATGTAAGCAAGCGGCGGCCCTAGGAATGGCCAAAGGCTGGCAAGAGACCATAGTTAATGCTTAGTCTAAGCTGCAAGTGGCAGGTACATTGTAAGTGTGTCCCCTGACTCAGTACCCAACTGTGGTGAGTTTATAGCCTTTGATATTGTTACATTAATCATAAGGAATCTCCCAGTTCCTTGGAAATACAGCGACAAGCTCTCCAGGGCTGGTTTCAGTAGTTTTATTCCTAGGTAATAGCCCTCTCCTTCATTTATAGCTATGTCTAGACACAAAGTAAGGAAGGTGCTATAAACACTTGATGTAAAAACCCTGTCTACCTCCTAATTCCTGCATTTCACACCCCGACCATGTACTGAGAGTGTGTGTATAAAGTCTGTGCTCACATACCTTCCCATGCCACCAGCCCTGTAGAACTGCAGCTTGCTGTCCCCAGCACCGGAGCGTGGCGGGTCCCCAGGGGCAGGAGGCTGTTTGCTCAAGTCCTACGGTCTGCCTGGAGAAAATGGCCAAGCGGGAAGGAAAGAGGGAAGGTGTGCTGCAAACCTTCTCCAGAAGATGTGGTAGGAGCAGCTCTGCTCCTGATGGCATTTCTCAGCACCTCCCTGCCAGGCACCCTCTGACCACACGGGACAGAGTGAAGAGGAAGAAAGCAAACTCACCTGTAAACAACAGGAAAAGAGAGGAGCTATTTATCCCTTTTTAGCCTTTATTTTTATCCTTTTTGGGGGAATGCTAATTCATTATTAACATAAATTAACATCAAAATTAACATAACGGCATGAAATCCTAAAATGTTCAAGGCCTCTATGGACGTCAAAAAAGCATTTACTAAGTTCAAATATTGTGTTTAATGCACCTGCAGCTTCAGTGGCACCATCCCAGTTATACCTCATACAGAGGGAGACTCTCTACTTATTTTAAGTCTCCCCAGGGCACTCGAAATAACTGAGGCCTCTGAGGCAGAGGATGGTGAGAGTGGTCGGAGAGAATATATGCTGAAGCCTGGGGACGACCCAATGTCACCATGACTGGGCACATCACAGGGAAGGAGAATCAAATCACAACCCTATAGGAGATGATGGTGATGCTGGCTTGGGACCAAGCACACAAGAGAAGGGGCTTGAGAAGGGGCTGATTAGCACCATCACGCCTTGGCCATGCCAGGCCAGCTCAGGACCACACGTCCTCATCTAAGTGTCACACAAGTGTGGTACCTAAAACTTTGGCCTAGGGTCTTGCAGAATACCTTGGCTGAGCCAGCTCACACCAGCGGTGACAAATCCAGCAAGCAGAGGGGCAGTCAGGGACTGATGGCGAGTGAGCTGGTGAACCTGCCTGTGGTGACTCTGATGCCAGCAAAGGTGGTGACTTCATCTCACGACGCTAGTTGTTGTCAATTATTTTCCAGCTCTTGTGTGTATTCATGCACTGCACAGCACTTTGGAGCCTTCAAGATGAAAGGTACTTTCACCAGCACTTCAGTGGTTTGTTTCCTATTATAGGTCTGGTTTTGACACTCCCCCACCCTCTTATCTAACTTTCTCTACAAAGCTCTTCTCACTTTTTCATCTTTCTTCTGTGGTCCCTAGCCAGGGGAAAAAAATAAAAATAAAAAAAAAACAACAACAAAAAACCATATTTATTTCCTTTTTGGAAAGCTTGAAATTAATCAGACACAGTGGTCTGGGGAAAGGAGACTTTCACAAAGGTGATTCTTTAACAAAGAAGTCTGCACACTTTTCTGTAAACTCTCTTTAAAATGGCTCGGTGCTTAAGGAAAAAAGGCCTTTGTTTTTTTGCTTTTAACGAGCCTAGTGGATGGTTTAATTAAGTTGGATAGGAAATTTCAGAATTACTTGATGTGAAAATGTGAGCCTATAAGAGCCGCCTTTGATGCTTGAGTTATGTTTTAAACACTTGATGAGTCCTGCAGAGCTGCTAATCCTTTTAGCATCGCTAATAGCTATTGCTAGAGCGCTCATGAAATCCTGTTTTGTTTGTGTCTCCGCTGAGCTGGAGGCTTCCTCTGAAATGGCAGCAGTACACCCGGGAGCTGTTTGCAGCCCCCAGCCCCAGCAGCCCCTACCACCACTGGGAGTAGGGGAAGAGGACACCTGGGGCCCCCAGGGTGGTGGCTGTTAGATGGAAGCCACAGGGGTCTCCCAGAACATCTAATGGGGTGATGCTGGACCGCTCCGAGCACTTGCTGGCAGGAACACATCCTGGTGGCATCCTGGAGTTGTGCTAGGGCAAGGACAGAGGTATGCCTGAGCCACCCCTTCCCCTTCCCAGCTGGGTGACCAGCATGTGATGCCTGGTGGGAGCTCAGGAATGGAATAGCCGGGCACACCATAGTCTGTCTGTGCAATCCTCTGCCGTGGCCAGGGTTGCTACCTTAAAATAAGAGCTTTCCTTCTCAAATATTTTGACTTCACCTCTCTCAAGATCTGGAGAGCCACCCCTCACCTTGTGAAAAGGCTTTCCTCTGCTCTATAGCTCTCAATTTGCTTGAGGGACAGGTAGGGAGGAACTGACTTTGGGGAAATGCAAATGCCTTCCACAAAGGATGCTGCAGGGAGAGATGAAAGCCAACTCCATTTGCATTAGTTCCGTAACTCTGGATGTTTTCCCTCTCCCGTTTAGACTGGAGTTCACACACACACACACGTTTTTGCCACAGAGCTGTTCTGTTGCCAGCTGTTCCTCCCAGGAGTTTGAAGAAATCCCCATTTATACACGAAGCTGCTTGTCACAGCACCAGCAAAGTGAGAGGCAGGGGGAGTGCCCAGGTAGCTGTGGTTCAGCAGAGCCCGGCTGTGGCTCTCGGGGCCGGCCCGAGCTCACTCTGGTCCCCCTGTGCACAAAGGGGGACACCCCACGCCTGCGGCAGGACCTGCACCATCCCATTCACCAAATAAAAGCCAGCAAGGTGATGAGCTCCACCACAGTGCCTGGGCTGTGCTTTTTTTGTGGCCCATAGCGAAATGCCGGCAGCAACCTAGCAGTTTGTTAAAGCAGAAAAACAGGCACAGGACGACACTCTCTCTCTGGATCTATGTACAGCAAATAAGCAGGGCTGTCTCCCGGGCCGGTACGTGCCCGTACACAGCACTCCTGGGGGATATCCCACCGCTGCCGCTGCCTTTCCACAGCCAGGCGGCAGAAGAGCCAGGGCCTGGATCCTCTGCTGGGTTTTCTTTGAAGAGCTCCTCGGAGTGCCTGCAGCGCACAGCAGGGCGCCCGGAGCCAGATGGGGACACAGGGACGCGGCGTCGGGGACTCCGGCTCCAGACTTAGAGCTCCAACTGCAACGCTGTGCCAAGCCACGCTCGCTTCCTCAGCTCACCGCTCCGAAACCCTCCTCCAGCATTTGCGTGGTGCTTTGTGGCGCTTTGTATTTATTTCCCTTACTGTTTTTTTAAAAGGAGCAGGGGGATACTTCTCTGGCAGCAACCCCGGCTCTTCCAGGTCCAGGGGAGTTTAAGACCAGTTATGCTCAGGCAGCCGCTGAAGCCACAGAGGTAAATGGGACGTGGCTGGAGATCCTAGTACTGCTAGTGTCTTAACCAGAGGCGATTTTCTGCAAAACTGGCTTAAAGCAGACAGCCAAACATCTGTTTTCATTCTGTCGGTAAAAGCTTTGCATTGGGAACCAGAGAAAAACCCATTTTATATTCAGCCCGGTCTACTGTTAGTTGCAGCAAAACCTGTAGAGAGCCCTAAAATTGCAGGATCCGTGCTTATTTCATCTCACTTTGGTGGCGCTCAGATGAAGGGGATTTCTGGAGGAGGATTTTGCATGCAGTGATCAGGCTCTCTGCACTCAGATTCATTCTTGCAGATGAGCCCAGGGCACCCTCTGCACCCGAAAGGGACCTTGGGGAGAGGGCAAGTGCCACCCGCGATGTGCTCCTATGGGGTGGACATCCCACAGCCTGAATGCAGCCCAGCATAGTGACATGGGGATCAGCAAGCTCGGGAGATGCTGGAGTCGGGGGTGGTGGGGGTGGTACCGGGACTGGGCATTAGGGTGGGCTCAGGTGAAGGCAGCTCACAGCTAAACAGGCATCCAGGTTCCTGTCAAAAAACACCATGGGACACCTAAACCCTCGTGCCTGCCGCCCCACAAGAAGTATGACAGCAGCGTGCCTGGAGTAAAGACTCTGGATCTGACCCGCTCCGGCTCAGGAGCATCAGATCAGGCTCCCCGGGAGACACGCCGGGCCGAGCACAACTTCCGCGTGGATCGATACCCCACGCCCACGGGAAATCACAGCTCAGCTGCACAGCCCGTCTGCCCGCCGGATGGTGACAGTCTGCCACCGTGCAGGAAGAAGGGGGGAAAGGCTGCCAGCGGGGATCTTCCAGGCGCAGGGAAGCCCACCCCCCTCCCCAGCCCCGAGTAAAATCCATGCCCGACAGCGCAGGACCCCGAGCATCACCCACAGCCTCTCGTGCACATCAGGTCTGCAGGCGGGCAGCACCTCTGCTAGCGGGGTAGGAGAGGGAAAGGTCCCACTCAGAACACCTGCAGCGCCCCAGGGGAGGGATGGCCCCCTTCCCATGGCCAGACTGTGCCACCTCTCCCACGGGCTGTGCCACCTCTCCCTCACTGGCTTTCTGACTGCAAAGGGGAAGGGGTTCCAGCGCGGAGACCGGGAGCATCCCCTGCCCACAAGGCGAGCCTCCCCGGCCGGAGGGAGTTCACATTCCCTGGGGATGGAGGGAGTTCACATTCCCTGGGGAGGACGGAGATCGAACGCTGCTCTCGCCTCCTCCGGTTGAGGCCTAATCGGGAGAGCATCCCTGAGAGCATCCCTGACACCGGGACGGCCGCCCGCCAAGGCGAGGCGCCCGGCACCCCGAGCCCCGCGGGAGGCAGTGGGCATGCCCTGCCAGGACACCCCCCCGTCCCACGGCTCCCACCCCGGGGCTCCCGGGGCCGAGCACAGGTTTCCCGCAGCCAACTTTGGTCCAAAAGCAACAGAGGCTTCTCCCGCGTCAGCCCAAGCGGCCGGCTCCGCTCTCC
>VXAK01009575.1:0-79811 GCA_013399435.1 Arenaria interpres | reverse complement strand
ATCCCCATCCCCATCCCCTGAGCCGGAGCCCGCCGCCCTGTCTGCCAGCACCCCGGGATCCCCGGAGCCGGAGCCGGGGTTTCCTCCGCCGGGGACCCCCATCTCCGTTCCTGGCACCCGAGAGCGACCCGTCCTCTGGGATCCCGTCCCTGTGTCGCCGGGGGCTGGCACTGGTCCCGGACCTCGGGACACCTGTCCCCAGCCCTGGGACCTAAGAAAAACATCAGAGCCGCTATCTCCCCATCTCCATCCCCATCCCCATCCCTACAGCCGCGGTCCTCAGCCTAGAAGGTCCTGGAGCCTGGGGTCCTAGGAGTCCTCAGCCCCGGGCCCTGGAGCTGGTCTCAGTGCCAGAGGCCAGGACTCCCTGTAACCATCCTGGGGAGCTGTGATGAGTCCCAGAGTCCAGAACACTGTCCGTAAGCCCTTCTCCTGGCTGTGACCCCGGGGTGGCTCACCTTCTCTGCTGGAAAGTGTGATGGGGGCTGTCCAGTCTTTTCCCCCACCCCGTGGCCTGTACCCCATAGCAGAGGTCCTACACCATCCCATGGGGAGCCCGGGCTAGTCACGTGCCCTGTATCCGTGTGACTTTTCCAGCCCCCCTCCTGCCCCTGCTATGCCTTCCTACCTCTCCCAGCCCTGCTCAGTCACCGGTACGATGCTTCACTGGGGGCGTTGCTGTGGCAGCTCTGACCCCAATGGCACTGAAGGCACCCTGCCATAGGTGGGTTTTGTGTTTGTGGGTGGGTGAGTGATATGGGACAGGACATGGGAACTGATGCCACAAGAAATCTCTTTAACTCCACAGGCCTTGGCTTTTGACAGCAGCAGCTGAGGTGCAATGAGTCCCATCCCAGACATCCAGCCACAGTTTGGGTGTTTCCTGGGGTGCAGAACCAGTGACCCAGGAGAAGTGGCTCTCTGGTGAGCTGTCTTCATCACCGAGGATGTTCAGCACCGAAAGGTGAAGGGCAGAGGGATGCCAGCCTGCAGCCCTGCTCACACCCCTCCTACCTGCAGCCTCACAGCACTTTGCCAAGAGACAACCTTTGCACCTTCACTCTTTGCAAAGGAACTCACTGTCCCTTCGTGGCATGAATGGGGGACCCTTGTGAGATGCAGAATTGGCTGGCCCAGAGTCCCCCACTGCCTCTGAAGAGCAGTTTCCCCTGACAGAGCTGAGTGGCTCAGCTCCCTGATGTGGCTACGGTTCCTCTGCACTGGGATGCTAACGACTGGAAAATTATCGAACCCAGAGCCAACAGCTTCTTGAGGCTGGAGGCTGCTCTGTAACGCCGGGCTGGTCACACATCCCCGGGGGAGGCTGTGAGTGCCAGCAGATGGAGGTGCCTTCACAGCCTCTTGCCTTTAGCCAAAGCTGCTCCAAATGAACGAACCCTCTGCAATTATGGATGGGGCTGTGTGAGAAGGGGGCCCTCTCAGGCAGCTGAATGAGAGCAGATTAAGGCAGTAAGTGTGTTTATATGAATATGAGCTTAATCCACTAACCAGATCAATCAAAGCTGCAAGTGATGCTTTTCCCCTGGAGTGCCTTGCTACTGCTGTGCCTGTTGTACATCGCTGCAGGAAAAGAAGCTCTGCTTGGTGTATGCAGCAGCTACCCTCCCAGATCTGGACCCACCTCATCTATGCAGGCCAACCATAACCCTAATTTCCAACCATATTAACGAGCAATGCCGTAGATTGCTATGAGGGACCTGTGGCCATGCCAGGTATGGCAGAAAGGCCTTGCTTGGAGTTGGAGCACCAATAATATGGTTGGGATGTGAAGTCTTGCAAAACAGGGCAATTTAGAGATCTCTCTGTGTACTCCCGGTCACTTATCACACTTACGCTGAATTATGCTTCACTTACACAACCTCTAAGGTTGCTACTCCAGTGAGGCAAAGCCAGCTCTTATGCTAATGTGACTATTTGTTAGTTTAATAACTCTTACTTGCATTTACTGTGCAGCTTAATACCGTCAACACTCCTTAATTTTGGTGTGAGAGTGCTGTTACAGTGAATTATAACAGTAGAGGTTTATTTGCAGAAATGCAACTTCCCAACTAGCCCATATCCGTGGAGTTAATAGCAGGAGAGATTTCTATGCCATCCCACCTGACCTCATGCACACCACAGGCTGCTTGTGCGGTCACTTCTACACCAGACCTTGTATTTGCCTTGACCATATCTACCCGTTTCTTCAGCGTGGAGCACATCTATGGTTCCAGATCACTCGTGAGCCCTGCTGAACCCCCCGAGACTGTGTCTCTCCATGTTGTGTGCTTGCAGGTCCGCTCTGCCTTACCTCCCAGGTATGCTGGGTGGCAGGAGACTTTATGGAGCAGGCAGCATACAAGACATGAGCTCAGGGAGATTAACTGTGAGTCAAAGCACTGGGTTTAAGCCAGTTCAGAACAAAGTTTAAGGATTTTAAGGGTCCCTGTTTGGAAATATACGTTAGTTGGTTGTCTGTGTCATAAATCTCCCCATTTATTCTGCTGGAGCTGGATGAATAATTGAAAAGAGGTTTGTGGCTAATTGATTTGCTGATCAGTGGAAAGAAATCATGAATAATTTATCTGACGAGTATTACTCAACCATCCATAAAGCTGGTCAGTTACTGAAAATAATTAGTTGCAAACACTTCATTTCTCAGCTGATGGCTTTGTCCATTTGCAAACGCACCTCGCGCTTCTCGCCCTCCAGCGTGGGCCCCCAGGGACTTCTCCTGGGCCTGGTTTAGTGGCTGCTCTTCAACACAGCCTGAGCGCTTCACCAGGGCTCTTCTGCTCCATCCACTGCTTCACGTGCCACTGGCAGGAGCTCTTTTCTGCTTCATCCTCACATTGCAAAGCTCACCCTTCCTCCCCGGGTCCTTGCTGGTACAGGCCCTCTGGGTTGCGCCAAACTTTTAAAGCAGGATTCAGCACACATCCTCCATGCGGGGTCAAGGTGTTTAGCAGCTTTTGCTGGTGGAAGGGGAAAATGCAAGTGCATGCATACATGTCACCATCTGCTCCTGGCACTTTTCAAGTGGCAGATTTGCTCTGTTGGTTTAGTCCCATAAAGGTACCTGCGTACCCAACCTGCCGGGCAGAGATGTTGCCCTTTGCCTGCCCAGCCCGGCTGGTGAAGGGACGGAGCAGAGGGCTGGGGTGAGCACAGCAGGGCACTACCCCACACTGCCTTCCAGACACGCCAGGGCAGAACCAGGCTCCAATTCCAGTTTTGAGTCTAAACCTCTAAGCAGGCCACATAAGCCTGTCATTTTTCCTGCCTCTGTATGACTCCCGATCCTTCCTTTGCAGGCATCCCTAGCAGCACGTAGTGCAGTAAGCACAGGCACCTTTTCTGGGTTCCAAATAAAAGAGAGGGAAAAAAGAGACTTTGGGGGTTCTATAGGATTGCTATTTATTTTCCAGTTCTCGCATATTAAGATTTCTGAGAAAACAAACAATCTCTGGAGGCTGGTTGATGTTATTTGCCTTCTAGCAGAAATCCTATCAGATTCTCCTGTGGTTCCCAGATCCAGCAGGGGCAGCTCCCCTCCCTCCTCCTTTTCCACCCCCAAGCAACACACAGGCACCCTCCCCATTGAATTAGCAACGTCTTTCCCCTGCAGCATCATCTGAGTGACTTCCTGGGCTCACAAGCAGTCGCAAATTTGTTCTCTCCATGGCTGGGAATTACTGAACAGCAGGATCCGGGAGCTGCCTGGCATGTGAGTGCTCCTGTGCCAGGCTGCTGTCGTTTGGGAATGAGAATATCCTCTACCAGTTGAACCTGGGGTGATTCAGAAACCCCTACAGAAGTCCTACTATGTTTAAGTTTAATGGAAATAGGACCCTTGTCTGAGCGCATGAGTTTGCTGTCCCCACTCGGGTGCAGAGAGCTCCCTCCCTGTGGGAAGCCCACGAGTTTGTGCCAGCATCCGCAAGCCTTGAGCAGTTTGGAGGAATGATTTTGTGGAGATCTCAGAGGATGCTCAGCCTCGTGCAGAGCTGGTGAACGCCCCTGAACGTGAGCTGGCGCTGCTGCTGTAGCCTGGGAGAGCTGCTGCTGCTTTCCGCGCTCGCCTGCTCTGCAGGAAGTTCACAGCCTGGGACCAGAGGGCTAATTTCATTATGCAATGTTTGTAGCCAGAGTCAGGAGTTTAATTATGTCTTTTCCTTTTCTTGCTGGCTCTCAGCAAAGCCATGACTGCTCTGCTCTGTGTGATGCTCAGCCATGCCTGCGAGAAAGGGGGCTGGTTACACCACATCAGGGAAGGGGGGGCGGGATATAGGTTGCAGATCTAAGGGTTTGCAGTTGAAGTCCCTGCTCTGGCTGCTGGCCGCTGACGCCAGGCTGGGAATCTGCACAGGGTCTTTATGGCCCAGATAAAAGGGGATGTGCACAGTCCTCTGGGTATGGGACCCCAGCTCCCCTGATATCTCAGACAGAGAACCCCCCGCACACTGGGCTGCAGCAGCTCTGTTGCTGTGTGCAGCCCGCAAGGGTCGGGGTGCAGCCCGGGACACCAGCTCTTCCAAGGCACTCACAGCTGATGCCGGGGGACCAACCAACACCCCTTCTCCTTCCTTCTCTCTCGGGGTGGTTAGCTAGGGACAGCTAACCCTGGCTGCTGCTCCGCCACCTGAATTTACAGTGCTTTAATGTATTCCTCCCTTCCCCTTGCAGCAGATGCTCTGTGTAAATCAGCGCTGCAGCTGAGCCATGCTGCTCTACACCAGCTGGGACTTTTGGCCCTGGAAGGCTTTGTTGTGGCCTCCAATAAATACCATGAGGCATTAGCCCAGCCTGAGCTGCCTGCCAGCCCGCCCCATGCACCCAGGGAGGCTCCTGAAACCTGTGCTGGGGTTGGGTGAGCCAAGGTGGTCCTAAGAGCAACAGAGAGGAGATGTCTCATGCGTATGCATCTCTTCACCAGGAAAATAGGGCAGCGAAAGAGATGTCCTGGATACCTACCTTACCTTGATGCCTTTATCTTTGCAACCAGCTTTGGAGAGAGCCTGCCTGGAAGCAACAGCAGTGATGCACGGGTATTTTTCACCTTCAGATTTGCTGTTGGGCTTGTTTAGGTGGAGGATGGGCTTAACGGCCCAGGCTTAGAAGAAAGAAGGGGGGAAAGTTTGCTCAAGACAACCTAATTGATCTTAATGAGACAGGAAGGGCTTTGTGCTGCAAACACCAGTGTTTGTTTTGTGGGTTTAATGCAATTTCTGGCTGGGTTTGATTACTCTGGGGAAGTCTTCTGGCCTAATAAAAGAGCCACAGGGAATTAGCACTGATAATTTCAGATGCTGCTCTCAACCCAAAACAGCGCAGCCTTCCAGGGTGGAAACAGAACCAGGGAAAAAGTAATTGTGAATGGATTCAATTAGCTCGCAATTACCAAACAGTTTGGGCTGCTCTGGTGGGTAGGCAGCACCCAGGGCTGGGTGCCTAGGGAGAGGGCACAGCAGGCAGTGTCCTCAAGTGGGATGACACTGAACACTCTCGGGCACCCAACGGGGGCTGATGCTCCCAAAAAGCCAGGAAATTGTCTGTGGAAGGTCTTGTGGGGTTTTTTTTCCCAGTGATAATGATGAAAGTGGTTGTTTTCAGGGCAAAAATTATTTTTCAAACCCTGGGTGTTTGGATTGGGACTTTCCTAGAAAATGATGTCATTCCCACTTTCCTATAAACTGAAAAAATGGGACCACAATGTGATTTTGTGCCTTTTTTTTTTTTATTGGTATCTCCTTAAACGAAAGGGGAAAAAATGACTGTGAATCTCAGTCTGAGATTCAGCCTGATTTTTTTACTGCTGAAAAAGTGGTTCTCCAGAGAGCAATGTTTCCACTGAGAGGTTTTTTCATGCCTGTGAGCGGCTGCCTATCCCTGTGGGCTTCCTGGGGTGCATCCGTGTCCAAATTCGCCTCAAGCAAAGGCTGGGGTGAGGAGATGGCTAAGCTCATGATGATGACACACCTTCTTCCTGGCTGTGGCCGAGAAATGCCCCCAGGATGCCAAGACCTGGCATGCCTTGGGAAAATGAGGACAGACATGGTGCCCAGCTCCTGCTGCCGTTCCCGGCATTGCTTGCTGCACCCTCACTGGGCATCCCCTTGGTGTGATGCTTCCTGCTGCTGATGGTGCCAGGGGAAGTCAGGCATTGCCCTCAGAGGGACACCAACCATTTGAGTCAAGTGGTACCTTCTCATAGCAAGGGAAGAAGGGGGCAGGGGGAAGCATTTGGTGAAAACACAGCAGTTTCTTAGCTCTTGCCTTCTAGACAAGTAAAGCGTGGAGACAAATCGCTGCAAGCTCTCCTTCCTTCCATCAGTAGGAGGGAAAAGAAAACGCTATTTGTCTTTTTTTTTAATTTCTTTTTTTTCTTTCCTTTGCAAACAAAACTCAATAAAATAGAGTTCTCCCTCCCTGAAATTCCTTCCCCCTCCTCCAAATCCACCCCTGCAGACACAGCTTGTGGCTGGTACGCAGCTCTGCACACCTGCGGACACAGGGCAAAGCCACATCCCCATCATCCTCAGCCTGTCCTGGCCACTCGGCCCCCTGCCAGAAACATGCCAGTGCCCCAGGGACAGGCAGAGTCACGGTGGCAGGGGCTGAGCAGCACCGAGGGGCTGAGTCACAGGGAAGCAATGCCTCTGCATCCCAGGGAACGTCATGGGAAGAGTGGAGAGGGAGATAAAGATTATTTATAGCCGCAAGAGCAATTATAGGGAGCTGGTGTAGAGGAGCTGGCAGGCTGCCGGCTGTGCAGGAACGGTCACCCCTGGGAGGTGATGGGATGGGGGTCCAGGAGCTCAGGGGGGATTGGGGGAGCAAGGCTGTTCCTGCTGGGCACGCCTGAGCATCCGGCTGGCTGCGCTCCATAGGAAAACCAGGAATAGTTACTCTCCACCACTGCCTTTTCCACATCAGCATAGCTCTGGGTCACGGTCCCCAGCTCCCCATCACTCGGCTTCCTTCTCGGCTTGAAAAATCCCCTTTCCTGTTTTCTTGCCCCTTTGAACAAGGCATTTGTTCTCCTCATCGCTTTTGCTTCCCAGATCAATTTGCTGCATTTCACATTGGTTGCTGTCTATTTTCCCCTTCTGCCTGTTGGTGGATTTTGCTTTTTATTGCTGATTACTCTTCTTGCTCTTCTGCTGGGGGAAATACTTCCCAGTTCATTTTTAACTGGTGTTAAGGATGTTAAACAATATTTATTAGAGATAAATATTTTTAAACAAGGGGGTCTGGACAGGCTTCTGGTGACTGCTTTGGCTTGCAGCTCTTGCCAGAGGCCGGTGATACTCTGAAATACTCCCTCATACCCAAAGCTGAGATGAGGCCATGGTCTCACTGTGCAACTTATGGTCAGAGACCGAATGGCTGTATAGGGAATGCCCAGCTGGAGGCCGTGCAGTGAGATAACAGCTCCCCACAGAAGCTCAAGCAACTGCAAACTTGGCTTATATTTAATTTCAAACGCCTGGAAGGTCCCTGTTTGATTTCTGGGAGGATTTCAGACTAAGAGGGATACAGTTGAGGTACATCTGGGACTCTTTGCAGGGCACTTGCTGGGCCTTCCAGGAGAAGCCGGGGTGGTGCTGGTTGCTTTGCTCAGTGGGGAGCAGAGGTCCCAGGTGGGAGGAAGGCCAGGGGAAGGGGGGGTTGCACAGCACCGTGCACATCAGAAGCAGGGTGGTGGGCTGGCAGGCTGCAGGCAGCAGCCCGGCCCCAGGAGGGTGAACTGCCCAGAAATGGCTTTGGAGGCAACTGATGGCCTTTCAATGCATTTTAGAAAGAGACAAATGATTCAGGCCCAGAGCTGCAGAGGAGCAATTTGGATAACAAGAACTTCTGTCTGATGAGATAGATCTATCAGTTGAGGTTTATTAATCCGAAACTCTGGCTGAAACTGTCAAGTCAATCAAGGAGGGGAGCTGCTGGCCTTGCTTCTCGCCCTGCCAGTCAGCCAGCCTGGTGAGGCGAAGGCATGGGAAGGCTTTGCGCATCATCCCTCCTTTCCCTTGGGTTTTATTTTAGCCATTGGAAAACCTTACCCAAAAAAAAAGAAAAAAGAGGTTAGGAAACGTTGCCAAAGTCTCTGTTAAAAGGCTCCAAGCTCAAGCTTCAGAAATTAGGCGAGGCTAGTTTTATGGTAGGTGGTTTGACCTTCGTTCTGCCCCCATTTACATTACGATGCAGTGTTTAGTTAAATGATCGCTTACTCCTTTCTCCTGGGGCTTTTCTCTCATTCCAGTGCACATGGAGCAAAATTAGTTACGTAGGAACCACAAATCTGGCCTTTCCCAACGTTTGAGTACTTAACTTGCCGCCTGAGCAGTATTTTTTTTAAGCAGAGCTTTTTGTCTGTAGTATCTTAAATAATTTGGTATCAGTTCCATTCCCACGGAATTCATTGGATAATTAGCTCTTGGTTATAAGTGAGAAGCATACAGCATCGTTACCTTGCCTCCCCTAACGCGAGGCTTAGCATGTCGCCGTGGTGTAGTTTTTCTATTAAAGCAGACTGGTTGTTAAATGCCCCGAGAGGCTCTCTTGATTCACATGCTGCAGACCAGGCTTCTATATTAAAAACTCATTTAAAGTTCCCCAGCAAAACGCGTGAATTAGAAAAGTTAGATCGTATTAATTCTTTCTCGAATGTCCCAAGGATAAGCAAGCCCAGGATGTTGTTCTCTGTTCCCATACGCTGCTCCTTGCTAATGTGCACTAATTTTCCTGGGGAGCTGGAGATATCGCTGTCGGCCGGTGCTCTTACAAATAGGTTACTGGAGCTTTGTGCAGGGAAAATGGGTTTATTTTCTGCGGAGAGGATGGTGAATTTGCATCTCAATGAATACTTTTTCCTTGAAGGAATTTTCCATTGTAGGAATAACAAAATCTTCTCGTGGGTAAACTGCTCCAGCCCTCTCACCTGTGGGATGTGCATCCCCAACCCTCGCAGCCTCATCACAAAGGTGCCGGCAAGGAAACTCTGGCCTGGCCAAAGGGTGCTATTAAAAGGCAAAGAGTGAGGACAAGCCATCCATGCTCTGTGGGCTGGCTGCATGGCACAAGTAGCTGGGCTGGAGATGACCAGAACAATGGGCAAAGCTGCTCAGCATCTACCTGAGACGGAAAATGCCACAGCAGCTGGAGGATTTGGTATTTGTCCCCAAACTCCCCAGCAGCTGGAGCCAAGGAGAGGCCGTGGGGAAGGGGTCTGAATTGTAGCTGCATGGGAAGCTACTGCTGTGGATAGGAGCAGATATTCGTGGTGGTGATGAACTGCATGAATCATTCATAGGGATGTAATCTTGCGCCATATGTTATGTGTCAGTACGTGGAGAACACGTCGTGTCCATTAGGATAATAATTGCATAGTTCATCTTCCTTTTTGGCAAAAAAAAAAAGTACCCCATTCTCTAGACTCAGCAGCACTTGCAGGGCATAGGTAGGCTGCCTGTAGCACTGCGTTCCTGCGGTGGAGAGACTGGGTACCAAGGGCAAGCGCTTGTGTGGAAGGAGGGGAGAGGGAAAGAGCTGGTTGGGAAGGGAGGTGGGGGGAAAGATGTACTGCTTCAGTAGGCCAAGAGGGCTAAATAAAACATGAGCTTTTCTGTGGGCATCTGCAAGGAGGTCAGGATGGATGCCAGGCCCTGGGTGTAGGAAAGCCAAAGGCTTTTGCACACTCACATCTTCCTCATTTCCAGCCAGAAGTGCTCCAGCCTCTGAATTTCATTAAGCCTTTTCTGTGAGATTAACCCCCCCCTCCCCTGCTGCTAGAAATGCCCTCCTTGCTAGGGGTCTACAGCAGTGACCAGCGCTCCTGCCCTTCTGCAGCTCTCTGGAGGGCTGTGCTGGAGAATCTTGTGGAGCAGGATGGGTGGCATGGGCATGGGGCGAGCGGCTGCTGTCCCTGAAGGACCCCATGCACCACGGGCATCATGTGCAGAAGGGGTGACAGCACCTGCAGCCAAACCACTCTCCCAAGGTGCGCCGGGTGCCGCAGCTCTGGGCAGGAATTAGTTTTCATTAGCAGTTTTCCAGGCTTTTAGGCAGCCAAGCAGCCATGCCTGAAAGACTCCGGGGTGAGCTGTCATTATCGCACAAAGGTAGCTAAGCTCCCAAATCCTATTAGTGGAAAGGGAAGAGACCGATGCGAATGGCCTGAGGCAAGACAGCATCCAGCTGTGACAGCCAGGGAAGGACAGCATCACCTTCCTGCACACCTCGTCTTGCTTTCCCACACACCGGCAAGGCTGATGGTCTGTTCTCCCCCAGGCCAGCTGACCCCGTGCAGCCTGCAACCTTCCAAAACTATGCAGCATCTGTGGTACCCACCATCCCTGCTGGGGACTGCCCGAACTGCCCACCTCCTGCCAGCATCCCCCCGGGCTCCCCTGCCCGCTTCCTGCTCCGTGAATGCCTTTATACATCAAGGAGCTAAAATCCAGCCCTTCAGCTCCCCTGTTGGGCAAAGCCGTGGCTGTGGCTCTCCTGCTGACTTACATTGGCTTGGCGGGTGAAGGTCACTGTGCAAATTAACTATATTTAGCCTTTCAGGTTTTTGTAAGACACTTGATTCGAGCATTATGTGAAATTTTGATTTTAAAAAAATACCGCTGCCTAACATAAATAAACTGTAAGTTAAGAGGCAGAAAAATTGGCCAGGCTGGAAATTGCCATCAGCAGGGAGTCATCACTCATGTCTGCCACCATCAAGCCTGGGTGGCCTCCAGGCTGCCCCACACCATGGGCGGGGAGCGATGCCCTGTGGCGAGCAATGCCCAGGAGCAGTCCTGCGGGCACACAGGGGCTCCGGCACACACGCACATGGGTGCTTGAGAGGATGGAGCCACGTTTTCACTCCAGGGGGCTGAAGGAGAGCTCTTATGCACAACCTCTCCTGTCTCGTGCTGCCCGTCTGCCACGGGAGCCTCCTGCCCGTCTTTGTGCAAGTCCTGCTAACAGCGCTCGCAGAGGTACTTCCAATTTCACGGCTCTAATTTATCCTCCCTGCTCCACCTCCTCTCCAGTGGCATAAGCCCATAAGGCTTTTAAAAGCTCAGCGGCACTGAGACCTTCAAAGAGATATGTCCCCTGCAGCGAGCGGGCACCGGCGCCTTTTCTTTCCGAAAATGTGGCAGTGAGAGATGCCAAATCCCTTCCCGAACAAGAAGCTCCATGGGGCAGAGCTGTGCATGGGTGATGCCAGCTGGTCCTGGGGAGTGGGACGGGTTGTGGGGCACCCCAGAGGTGCCAGGAGCTCTTGGAGGGAGACAGCATCACCCCGAGCCGGGGGTGCCTCTGCTCAGCTCACATGCCTTCGCCCTTTACACTCCAGCATTGATTTTTTGGGTCCAAAGGGCTGAAAATAATCACACGAGGGAACAGTGGGCTGACTTTTCTTTCCAAGCAATTTTTATCCTTCTCTGATTGCCTGGGGTGTCCCTTGGACATTCTAGTGATAAACTGCCAAGAAAAATAAAGCTAGTGGTGTTTGCCATTCCTGTATCCTTCTTACTGGCAGAGCACTGCAAAGGGCTTAATAAGCCACCTCTCACGACACAGGGGGACAGCAGCTGTCCTGCATCTCCAGCCCCCAAACTGGGAGGACTGGGAAATTTTTCATTCACCAGAAATTCCAGCAGAAATTTTAAGAAAATGCCATTGCTCAGGAGGGTACGTGGCTGTGTCTGGAGCTGTAGAGTGAGGACCAGCTGGGAGTTTGACAAGGAAAGGCAGGCTTGTCAGGGATGTATGCGGGTCCCTTTCAGGTCCAGCACCCAGACCAGGATTTTGGGGAGCAGACACCAACCACACACTACCCAGAGCCCTTTTTCTTTGCATTTCCTGTCCTGATGGTGCAGTCAGGGCTGGGAGCAGGGGAGGATGAGAGCACAGATTGCTCCAGTGAGCTTTCTGAGGCTTTCCGCACGTTATACTCTCTGTCAAGTGATTTTCAGCCCCCAGCAAGTTTGAGGGAACGTGGTGCGCGGCAAAGAATTACAATAAAATTGAATTATTCTGGCGCAAGAAATTTTTCTCCTTGCCATTTGTCAAGCTTTCTGCATCTTGTTCCAAAGCAAAGAAAAATCACCCAGCGATCCATCAGAAAGGGGGAAAACTTTAAAACCTCTGAAGCAGGTGTGCTGGATGGCACAGCATCCAAGCAGCCCCGGGGGGGTGTTAAGGCTGTCTGCCAGGCTGCTGGATCCCCCCCCAGCCCATCCCCCTGGTGTCACGCCCCTCCAGTGCCAGGTGATTTCTGACAAGATAATCTGCAGCAAAATAGATGATGTTTAACATCAGAGAGGACATTCCCAGGTGAGACTTCTTCCAGGGGAAGGTTTATTTTGTTCCCACGGGGACTGGAGGTGGGATGGTATTGCAGAGGTTGTGCTCTCCTGTGTCCCTGATACAGCGTGCCAGGGAAGAGTCACCTGCAAAGATGAATTTCCTATCAATTTCTATAGCTAGATGCCCAATCTACTGCAATTTTTTATTAGGGAGGTAAGCAGCACACAGCGACGGGATACTGCAAGGAGGGCTTGAACTGCAGAGGGGTTCTCATTTTGGCACACATCTGATAGAAATAACTTGGATTTTGTTAGCAATAAGAGGAAATGAAACAAATTGTTGCCTTTCCTTTCTCCACCCCCAAAAAAGTAATTTTGAATTGGTCAAACTTTGTGAAATTGGAATGAAATGGAATTTAGCTTGCATTTTTATATGGTTTTCCCCCAAAAAAGTCCTGGGGAAAAAGAAGTGAGTCAAAGATTTGCCAAAGTACACTGAGATTTATTTCATTCAGAAAGCAGAATTCTGAATTTTGGCTCTAATTAGATATTTGACCCCCCTGATGCCATCCCAGACCTGCTCCATCGAACCGTAGCAGAACACATTCAACAGAAAGACACCTCCGAACGCCACCCATCTCTCCTTCTGCCTTTGCCATCTGCACCGCTGGGCCGTGTCCTACCTAAGCTCAGGCCCTGAAGACTCAAGTTTAGCCTTAGAGAAGTCCAGATCCCACCGCCCATCCTTTCTCCACACCATCACACCCAAAAATAAAGGAGACAAGAGGCTGGGATGCGCCCAGTGCCTTGCTCTCAGGAAACGTGGGGACGGTGGAGAGCCTGTGAGTGCTTCTGGGCACGGCCAGGGATGTTCTAGACCCCAGACCTCCATCTCTGCCCGAGCCCTCTCTGGATTCTCCTGCCCTGCTTTATCCTGCCTCCTTCGCAGGTCCCGGGCAGTGGGTGCACCCACTCCTCCTCCAGCCCCCACCAGTTTGCACAGTTCGTAAGAGTTGTTTGCCTGCTTGTATGGGGGTTTACAAACATGTAAAGGAAATGCCACTGAGGAGGAAAACACTCTGCTCTAAAAGGGACAAACAGGGAGATGGGGAGCTTTGTAGGGCACGTGTTTCTTCTTTTTTCTGAAGTGAGATTATACCCAAATTCACATCTTCCTCTGGAAGATTTTAATGAAATAGTATCTTTTGGATGAAACGACTGTGTCAAAAGGTGTCCACCCAACTCTATTCTGGTTTACCACATCTATTTTATCTGTGAATACTGCTTTTCTCAGCAGACCAAGGACTTTCTATTCCTTTTTTTCTATTTTTCTTGGACTAGAAAAGGTCAAACTCATAGAGTTTGTTTGAGCTTCCTAGAAGAAGCTGTATTGGACTTGGCATATGTCATCAGGGGTGCAGGAAGCAGCGAGATGTGGCTCAGTGGCCGGATGGGTGAAGAGCTGGGGATCAGGACGATTCAGGCCACAAAGCAGCGCAGAGCAGAGCACAGAGTGGGGACTGAGGTGACTCCAGCGGCGCTGGGTCCCCTCACTGTCCCTTCCTACCACATAACCCAGCCAGGATCTCTGCTTCCCCCACTGCTCATTAGATGCCCTCGTTAGTGCTGCTGGAACTTCAGTGCTGATTACAGCTGGTGACCCCAGTGGGGCGTTTGTAGGGGCACATAAGGAGTCACACTCTCCATCAGTCCCATCCCAGCGGATGTCTCAGCAGCGCTTCAGAGCCATCCATTCCTGGATTTTCTGCTTGGTCTCAATGGATTCTGCAAATGTTGGGGACCCGCCACAAGCACTGTGCTTGCCCAGGGTCCACAGGAGGTGAGATGCTGCTCTTTACCCAGGGAGACCTCTCACTTGCCAGCCCCACCAAGTCCCCAGCCTGGTGGCTTCATGGCTGCTCCTGTTGTATGGGGGGGACCTCCTGTTGCAGACATCGTATCCCACCAGTTAGCTAAGGGCAGCCCCCTAAAACAGGGCCAGAAGGAGCAGAATATCAACGATGCCAGAAATTTCAATCTTTGCCTCGCAAATGGTTGACTTTGTGTCTTAAGGGTTTATTCCTTGCTCTTGGAGCTCTGGGTGCTGCCCGCAGTACGGTTCATCTCTCTTTGAGCCACGGTTGCCTGCACAGTGCCAGCTGGCAGGAGTTCACTTTGACAGCCCATATCTGTCAGCAGCCAAATAGCTTGAAGTCTGGAAGGTATTGCTGTAGATAGTAAAGGAAAAAAAAAAAAAAAAAAAAGGTGTCCTTTCAAATAACATTTTTTTTCTTAAAAAGAAAGGAAAGTCATAACCCTTTTCCTGTTTAAAAAAAAAATAGTATAAAAGTCAGCGCTTTTTGCTTTGTTCTGCATAAAACTGTTATTAAAAATTGCTTTTCAGAGAGGGTCTTTGCCCCCGCCCTGCAATGGTATTCAGGGCCAGGCTCTGCCTCAGCACCACCCTGGTTTTACTGGGTGCGGAGCTGGACAAGTCAACAACTCTGTGCTTTTTTGCTCCTCTGACAATTCTGAAGAGTAAGAATAATCTGTCGTGGTTATTTTGCGTCAGTGTCAACACAACACTTCTTCAGACTTTTTGGTGGCTCGGAAATATCAAATAAATTAATAATGTCATTTACTATTATGCAAGAAACCATTTCTTGAATCCCAAATTAGAGAGGCTTTCAGTTGTGACCAGTTTGTCACTTGTCTTTACCTTTTCCTTTGAATGCAACTAGTAATTCTGTTGCTTCAAATTAAAAAAGAAAAAGGAATTATTACATATGGGGTGTTTTTTGCAACTGAACATTTCACCATTTTTTTCTCTTTTTTGGGAGAGGAGACAAATCCAATTTCCCAAATTCTTCTCCAGGACATTTTGCGGAAGGTTTCTCATGGCCCTGGGCAGCGATGCACAACAACCCCTGGCTGGGAACGTGATGCCAGGAGCTTCACCTCTGCCTTCCCTGACCACCAGTGCTACCGCTCTATCCTCTCTATCCTCTCCATCTTCTCCATCCCCTTCATCCCCTCCATCCTCTCCATGGCCTCTCCAAGCCAGCCCTGGGGAAACGCTGCTGCTTCTCAGAGGTTGCAGGCACACACGCTGTAGGAACCTCTGTGCCTACCAAACCTGCTCTCAGATAAGCAAGAAATACACATTAATCTAATTACCAGTGTCCTGTAAAAGCAAATATTTAGCCAGTGAAATCAAGGTAAGGAAAAAGGAGCTAGTTTAAAATAGAGCTGAGAAGACTTTATACAAGTGACATCCTTCCCAAAAGCAATGTCATTCTCTGAGTTCATGGAGACAGTGTAGCCCCAGCACGGCACCTCTGCCTGTGGTGCATATCTCAGCCCACTGGAGATTGAGCACAAGGGACCTTGACCCAACTTTGAGCTCCAAACCTGGTGATTACCTGCTTTCACAGCAGAAATGCAGTTTGCATCTCGCCTCCCTCTGCAGACACCACCATCCCTGGCAAAGCCAGCCCCGGGGAATGCACCCACCCCCTGCCCTGCCATGGGGCAGCCTTGGGTCCAGCTTGCCTGGATGCTGGGCTGCCAGCAGTGTCAAGCACTCTTGCTCCAGTCCCCCTGGCCATGGTTCCAATGGCTTCTCACCAGATACTCTCCTTGTGTTGGCTCCTGCCCATGTCCCTCATCACCCTGCATCCTGCAGGGCTCATGTCTCCCACTCCACAGGAACATGCAGCTCCAGCGTAGGACCTTCATGGGTGTTATTGGTGAGAACTCGTTGGGACATTTTTACTGGGAAGTGTATGTGAGGTTTGTAATCAGAAACCAGCAGTTATCTGATGAAACATCACACTTCTCATCAGCATTCAGCCTTTGCTTTACTGTTTGTGTTTACAAATCAGGACTAAGCAGACCCACGTGCCAGAGGTGACGCTTGAGCCTTTCCAAGGCTGCCAGAGCCAGAAGGCACCACCTCCTCACAGCCACAAGCAGGGGCAGAACATGGTCTGTCCTGGTGCTCAGCCACCATGCATCACCCAGAGGTGCCAGCATCTCTCCTGGGGTTATTGCTATTGAGCTATGCTGGCTGGAGTCATTAAGCTTGATGCTTTCTTCTGTGCATTTCAGGAGTCTCTGGAGCGCCAAATCACACCTCTCTGAGGGTTAAGAGAGCCACCGCTCTGCTGTGCTCCCTGCAGGACCAGCTCCCCGCATCCCTTCCGGATGGCAACTAATGTGAGAGACTGTCCATAGGGAAAGCGAGAGCAGAGCCTTTCCTACAGAACTGGCCTTAACTGCACACTAAATTTGGGTTAATTATGAACACATGCTCCAAGATAAAACTTGAAGGAAGAGCTGAGCGTCAAATACACAATGAATCTAATTAACATGAACACAGCTAATTAGATTTGAATCTGCTCACAGTATTGCGTGTGCGCTTGAAACTGCTGGCTTTATGGGAGTAATTAAAAAAAGTTAAGTAGGGTTGGATTCACAAATTAAGCAGCCCCAATGATTTCCTTTTAAGCATGTGGTCTTTCCATATATTGTTGTTTTATTTGATTTCTTGAAGAAACTGTTAGTTGTGGACCATTTATTCCTCCAGAAGCTGACAGATTTCAGTTGCCAGAGCTGCCACTGCTCTTGCACAGGGAGATGGAGATTTCCAGGAGGAGTGAATCAGCACAACCCTCAAGGGGGAAAAATGCCTCCTGCCTGGGAAATCACCTGCAGAACAGCAAGGGCAGGAGCCCAGTGGCTGCTTGGCCAGCCGGGTTGGAGTGGTCAGATCTAAACTTCTCCCAAACACCCCCAGGGACTTTCCACGGTTGGGAACAATGGAGATCAAGGCAGGTCCTACCTGTGCAAGCTGTCCTCCCTGACATGAGCCTGCCCCTCTCCTGAGGCTGGACCATGGCTGCTGAGCACACCTGGGCAGCACTGAGAGGTGGTGGGTAGGAAGCTTCCCAGGGCCAGCCCAGGTGATGGCAATCAGCCTGGGGCAGGGCTGCTGAGGGATAAAAGGCAGCTCCAGGCTTATGGGAAGTTTTTAGGAGTGGGCTTGGGAACATTGCACAGGCTCACAGAAAGAATTGGAAGCTGCTGCAAGGTCCTCACACTGGCTATGGGATGTTGTAGGGAGAGAAGATGGTGAATTTATGGCTGAGAAAAATAGTGTAGTGCTTCTCCCCATGAGATCTAGAAAAGGTGAGTACCTGTGTGTTAAGCAGCCTGCTGGGGCGGCTTCTCTCCCTGGGAGGAAACAACCAAAGGGTGAAGGCTTTT
The DNA here is from genome assembly GCA_013399435.1 of Arenaria interpres. Classification (NCBI taxonomy): domain Eukaryota; kingdom Metazoa; phylum Chordata; class Aves; order Charadriiformes; family Scolopacidae; genus Arenaria; species Arenaria interpres. Next base: position 62,235 of record VXAK01009575.1, on the reverse strand, counting down.
GGAGCTCTGTTTGGGTGAACCTGGAGGTGGGAAGGCTCCTGGAGAAGGGCTGTGTGGGACTGTCAGCAAATTCTGCTAGTCCCTCCAAAACATAATGCAGCTCCTGGAGTCCCTTGCAGCCTACTGTCTAGTGATGGAAGGGGCCTCTGTATGCAGTGGAAGTACAAACATTAAATAAGATGTATCACATGTTTCAGAAGGGCTTACCTCTAATGAAACTGAGCTGTCCTGAGTCGTTAAGACTGTTGCTTTGGCAATTTATTTGTTTTTTTCTTCATCCACTGTAAAGGAGGAGGGAACTGTGCTCTTGATTGGTGTCCCGTGTTTCTGACTCTTGCTTCTTCTTACTGTCACATAAAGATGTGGTCTGGTTTAGGCTCCTGATAGCCTCTTTGTAGCTGGAAATCCACCATGGCTGAAGCTTGGTTAAAGATTGCCCTTGTGTTCCCTTCCTCTGACCAGTGGAGTAGGGGGTCCATTCTTGACCAAAGCCCTGCATGCACCCTGCACAGCCTGGTGTGCATTTCATATCCCATCCCTGTTGCCTCCAGAGCCTTCTGCCTGGTTTTGAGACCTGGTTTTTTTTTTGTGTGTGTGTAGTACGTGGGGGGGAAAAAAAATGGCTTTTTATTCAAGCTGTTTACAACATGGGAAGCAATGGAAACTTGCCTGGGAATTTCAGATACTAGCACATCCAGCAGAGGCAGTTGGCTTTTCTTAATTAAAATGAGCGTTGTGCTGAAATACCTAATTAGATTCAGGCACCTGTAGCCAGACAACTGCAGCATTATGCATTAGCTATCGTGGCAGAGACATTGCTGCTGCACTCAATGCCTCTTGCCTGGCACTGGCCCAAATGGCTGCTGGGGCTCATTGGGCTTCCTCGTGCTGGGCACAGCTCTTGTGGGTCAGAAGCAGGATGCTGGTGCTGTGTCCCCCTCTTGGGGACCGCCTCCTGTCCCTGCCTGTGGTACCATCCTGGAGAGGTGGGAGAAAGCATTGTATCCCTTGGTCATGGTGCTGCTCCCAGGCAGCTATGTGCTCCCAAAGCTGAGATGTGTGTCACCTCTGCCTGCTCCATCATGCTGTGCTCTGCTCAGCATCCTCTGCCCTTCAGGCAAACCACTTCTCAGGCTGAAACTTGTCACCTAGGTCATGTGTTGTCACTTCCTGAGGCACCACATGCCTGCCGCAATCCTTGGTGCACCAGGTCCAGGTGGCATGTTCTGCAGTGCTTCTGGGAACAACTTTCCAGCATGAAAAAAATGAGCTTTACCTTTTGTATACACCTCTCTCAGCCAAAGTTTCTGAAAGTTTAGCTAATCAGGAAACATCTTCTATCCCCATCCTGGTAGCCAACATCCAATGGACACTGAGATAGACCATAGCAGCAGCCACAGATTTCAGGAAAGTTGAGGTTTTTAAAACTCCCAGCCCCAAGATCAGAAAAGTTGGTTCCATGGGACACACTCCTTTTTGGAAATACTCAGCTCACAGAAACATCTCCAGGGCTGCAAGAAGCTGGAGCATGCAGTGATGTACCTGTTGGGCTACAGGCATGCATGCTGTATACACCATCCTGGGGATGGAGGGTGGTGTCTGCTTGTGCCAAAATGGCCATGTGGCTGCGTGCAGACCCTTGGGGTCATGTCACTGCCTGCCAGTATGGTGCAGAGCTTCCTTCCAACTCTGTCAGCAGATCCCAGGACCTGCCACTTGCAAGCTGCAGTACGGCTGCCTGTGCTATGCTGGCATGCCACAGAGACCATCACAGCACCCTGCATCAGACCCTGCAGACCCTTTGGACCTCCCCCAAGCTGGGACCACTGGGAGAAATGTCTCCGGGACATGGCTTGGGTGGTTGAGCTCAGCTGGCTCTGTCAGGCCATCTGCGTGGGAGCTTGCTGGGGTCGAGACCAGGCAAGTGCCAAGTGCTGACGTGCAGCTTTATCGTATGATCGATCCAGTGACGGAGGGAGCTGGGAGTTAATGAAGCCAGCCGTGGAGTTAGACAGGTGAGAATTGCTTGCGTTCCCTTAATGGGGATGAATCACCAGCAATGCCTTCCCATTCCTTACTGTCAGGGCGAGACGGATGCGCTCCCCTGCAGCCCCCAGCCCTGCTCAGGAGGTGCTGTAGGGGTACAGTGCAGCAGGGTGCCTGGACCATAAGCTGGAAGAGAGATAACCACACCTCTGAAGGAGATGGGATGCTGCACAGGGAACAGCAGCCAGGCCACAATTTTGGGTGCTGAGAGGGAGAATGAAACTCCCCTGAGCCACCAGAGCAATTTCATGAGTCACTGAGTCCTGAATTTCACTCCAACCCACCCATCTGTCATGACTTGGCTTCAAGACAGAGCCATGAATGAGTGATCTTCCCACACAGAGCAGAGCAGAAACAGACGGGAATACGCCCTGTATTTTCAAAGTGGAGGTTTTGATTACCACGGAGCACAATAACTGACAAGCGCCTTGTGGAGTAATTATTGTTGTGAAAGTAAAACCACCACCGCTTGCCGTTGGATGTGCTGCGAAGCGCTGCTTTGGCAGCACAAGATACAACACCAAAAAGGGATGTCTACTTGCAGCATGGCGATGCAAGCATCTTGAGAAGAGGAATATGGGGTCTAATGGGGAGAGGGAGATGTGGCCACGGAGCATCGAAGCCTTTGCCTCTGCAGGGCATGCAAGTTCCTCCGGGAACCCAGCCAGAATGTGGCAAGGCTCCAGCAAAAGATCCTGTAGATCATTGTAATGTGACTATGTCTTACAACTGCACAGTGTGTGCAAGAAAGGGATGTTGAGATCAGCTGAGCTTTGTCCTTTTAAAAACTGTGAGCTGATCTATTTCCCTGTTTGAAGACATCTGACAGCTCAGTGATGCTCACAAGCCCCTGTGCCAGCAGCAGGGGATGGAGGGGCTGGAGGAGATGGATGTGTGGTCTGCTCCTCGTGCTGAGATCTCTCCCTCCCTTCAGCTGCGCAAATTGGAGTTATTGCCACAGCATTTCCCAGTCTTCTCGGATCCAAAAGCACATCAGTACTTATTTTGTTTAATTTACGCTCAGTCTCCTGCAAGGAGCTTGTTACAGTTCTATCCCCAAAAATGTGCAAAGGAAAAGGTCAGCTCTTCAGGGCCCAACACTTTATAAAGCCCATAGTACAGGGATATAATATTGCAGCTAGAGTAGAATTGGTTCCTCTGTTACTGAACCCCGCTCAGGTCGCTGGAGTGTTGGCTCCAAGTAATTAATTTCTCTCCATTTCAGCTATTTCCCAGAGCACTTCCCACAGGGTGCTCGGCACCCCCACTGCCCAGCTCAGAGCAGGGAGGTATGGAGAGCTGTGCTCTCAACAGGGCTCCCAAGCATTACATTAGGATGTAACTTGGTCTGGAAATGGCATTTAACCCTCCTCACTCACAAAGTCTTTGCTCGTGGCAAAGTGATATATCTGTGGGGGAAAAAAAAAATAAATAAAAATCCCCTCTTTGTTTTTGAGTGAACAGCTCACTCGTTCAGCTTTTACTGCTTGGGTAGTACCAGGCAATTTTGGAGCCAGTCCCTGTCCAAAGTCCATTTCATTTCGGAGCAAATCAGACTCTGGTTATTTTCTTCCAATTGTGTTTCTGGCTTGTGAGGAGCTGAGACAGTTCCAAACAATGCTCTTTCTCTTGAATGCTAATGAATACTGGGTTTCACGGAGCTATCGGAGATCTTCCCAGCAGACTCAATGTACCAGGCTTTCCTAAACCGGGGTGGGGGAATATTTTTCTCCCCTCCTAACTTCAGGCGGCTCCCTCCATGCTTCTGCATGTAGTGGTGAGACCCCACATGACATCTTTGCTTTCCCAGGGAAAAGAAGCTGGTCTATTCTCCAGTGGGCTGTGTGACTTCCAAACTGGGGAGGGATGTACCAGGAAGCTGACATGAACCGGCGTGATTGTGGCTATTTGCACAGGTCGGGGGGAAAACTGGATGTCAGGCTGGGTTGCACTGTATTCAGGGAAGCATCCGAACATGCGTGTGTACTCATTATCAGCCAAGTTACCTCCCTAAACTCATTTGAAGAGATGCATTTCAAGCAGCATTCTGAAAAAAAAAAAAAAATTGATTTTTTTTCTTACTGGTTCACTGACCAGAGTTTGTTTTTTTTAAAAAAAATCCTTATTTCACATTGAATGAAGCACTGGATTCAGCTTAAAAGAAAACACTTTGGCTTTGTTCTGCAGTACTTACCATACTCATTTAAATTTAACTTGATTTCTAAATGAAACATTTCTAACGGATCACTGGAGCCTTTCGGGATTGTTTCTATTTAACATTATGACTTAGAAACCATAATATTTTGGGGAAGGAAAAACACTGCCAAATGCACAAACATTTAGGTGAGTCTGAAATGGCAAACACCATCTAAACAAATGACTGTGTCTCCCGAGCCTTGTTTGGGGTCCTCTGATGCCAGGCTGAGCTGGTGTCTTGGATGTTCCTTCCAGACCTGGAGAAGCTCCGGGTTTTTCTCCTCGTCCATGTGAGACTGGGTGCTGTTTTGGCGTGATGCACAGACAGGGGACTGGGGTTAATAGGCTTCGTGCTGGGAGGGGATGTGTCTGGTTTAGTTTGGGGGGCACCCCCAGCCTCATCCTGGCTCTTTGGATGCCGGGTGCCCTGCTCCAAGTCATGGGCTGGGGGCGTGGGGGGCTTTAAAGCCTCTGCCCTGTTTCTCCCCCTGCCTCCCACACCCCTAAATTATTCACTTCATTGCAGAGATCTCATGAATTATTGATCCCAGGTTTGGTGTCTCCTAGCAACCTGTTTACTTATTCCACCACCATCCCTGTCCAGTCCCTTGGACACTTGGGCTGTCTCTGGCCCATCTCCCTTTGCTCCCCCTGCTCAGAGCTGGCTGTCACAGCATGGCTGAGACCTTACCTCTAGCACTGCTGGGGGAGATGGGAAGGGTTTGCCTGAAGCTCTGAAATGAAACTCTGTGGGTTTGATGCCACCTTGGGAAGAGTCAGTGCTACACTGTGGACTCTCCCATCTGACCTGAGCTGCATCAGCTGCTCCACAACTGCTTGCTGCTCTCAGAGCCCAGATCACTGTGTGAATCTGAGAGTCACTTCTTGGAGACCTCAGGGAAAAGGAGAATTAAGGAAAGCATATGAGCAGGGATGAACTTTTCTTAATAGTGTAGCTGGGAGGGGGGACAAAACACCCCAAAACTACCTCTATCTTGTTGTAACAAACTCATTTGCTTGGCTGTTTCCCTGGGAGAGCGGATGAGCAAGTGGCAGATGAGCAAGCTGGGAGGTACTGAAAAGCTCTGTGACCTCTCCCTTGTATCTCCACCTCTGCCCTGTCCCTGCAGCCTGCGTGGCAATGACTGGGGACCACCCTGCAGTTGGGTGGGTGTGTAGGTGGGCAGCAGCCAGATCCATCTCTGGCAGCTGCTGGGAGTTGGCCTCCCCATCCAGCTGTGCAGGTGCCCTAGTGAGTGGGTTCCTGGAGGAGACCAGGTGAGTGCTGCTGGATGGAGCTGGGCTTTCCTACACAGCACTGCTGCAAGTGATGCTTCTTTAGGCTGCTCCTTGGCACAGTTTTCTGCCTGGAGGCCCCATGCTCAGACGAGTGGGATCCAAGTGCCGTGTTTCTCAGGATTACCCTTGCGCTGTAGGGCCTGATGGCCACCGGGCAAGGGGAACCTTGGGCATTTGGGGCCCAAGCCAGTGATCCTTTATAGCTCCCCTCTAAGCTTCTCTGTGCTTTAAGCTGAGCTTGGGGCTGGCTTTGGGGCTAGCATGGGTTCGGAGGGTCTGCCTGCACCAACCCTCTCCTTCCAGCTCCTGCTGGAGTCGTCCCGTGCTTCCTGCAGGTGCCTGATTGAATCCCTAGCGCTCATGTTAGGAAGGGGCTGATGCAGCCCCACGCTACAATTTCCTATGAAATGCCACCTTCTCTCCCTATGTTTCATGCATAATTCAGAGGATCCTCTAAAAATAAAGTTCCCCAGGCAGCCTCTGAAGCCTGAGTAATTTGCCTCCAGGATCATGGAAGAGGTGAAGAGCTCCGTTCTCCCTCAGGGCTGCTCGTTAGTAGAGAGGTTGAGGTCTGGTGGAGGTCCCAGGGGGGCATTCACTGCGGGTACTGCTCAGGGAGCAGAAACCCGCCTGGTGCAGTGCAAGATCAAGGTCTTTGCCATTTGAGGGGGCACAGCCTGGGCTCTGCCTTTCTCTTACAGCAGGGCCAGCCTGTGAAAAACCTCCACTGACTTTTTTTTTTCCTTGTTGTGTTGTCTTACCAGTGACCTGCAGTGACAGTAACGCCGTGGGGGTTTCGGAGAACCTTGTCATACAGAGCAAGGATAGCACAGGTTGTTTGTTAACAAGATAATAACAACATCATGACTGTATTTAGCTGTTACATGTTGACTTACATGAGTATATACAAATTTCTGCTACCAAATTGAGAGCCGCATAAGGCGAAATACAGTATGTCTTTCCATGGGAATGTGTTTTGAGTATGCTACATCACCCCCAACAGAAGGTTTAATGACCCTGGGTAGGATTAAAAAATTAAAAAAGCAAAATCTCACCCTTCCCTCCAATGTACTCTGCTCTTTTGAGATACCTTGCTGATGTTCTGCTTTATGGAATCCAGGTTTTATGCACCTAGGTCCTCCTACCCAACTAGTGCTCAACTTTACCCATATTTAGTGACTTAGTATAACATTTCAAAGGCTACAAAGGGCAAAGCTGGTAAAGTCTGTTCCCTCCTGGCTTTAGTGTGCCCGCAACCCACAGATTATCTGCTAGAAACTCTTTTCTGATCAATGGGCTGATATAGCATAAGGGAGATCCTTGTTTTTAATTATGCTAATTAAGCAAATTCTCCCTCTGCCTGGAGAAAGATCCCTGCTGATTTGCCTGCAAATCTGTGACAAGGGCAGGCATTCCCATGGATGGGAGGGACAGGTGGGCAGTACAGTGGATCCCAGTCCTTCCCTTGGTTAATGGTCTTGATAGCAAATCCCAGAAAAAGCAGACCATTATAAAAGCAGTCAAAATGCTCTGTTTGCTGTTCAGCCCTGGGTGTCTCCAGGATTTGCAACGCACTCGCAGGTGCCTGAAGGAACTCTGAGCAGGCAGTAGTGGATGGTTTGGTCAGGAATAAGAAAGTGACAGGCAGCAGACAAGAGCACCTTTGCATTTTCTCTTGGTCCATTAGCCCTCTCCTGATTTCCCAAAATAGCAACCAAAATAAATAGTTCTTTTGTTACTGGTACGACAACAATAAATGGTTTGGGAATGGCTCTGTGCCCTGCTTGGGCAGGGATGCAGTCCTGAACTCCTCTGCACAAAGCATCCTGCTGCACGTACCAGCATGACCCCAAGTGCCAGCACAGGGGTCTGTGCTGGTGAGGTCTGGACGACCAGGATAATCCCTGTGCGTCGGACCTCTTTGCTCCTTTCAGTGTGGTGTGAACTTACACGGTGGACCTCAGTTTCACGGGGTATGGTGCGTAATAAACACCTACATGGCTTTGAAAAGTTTCTAGGCAATTAATTGAAAATAAACCTCTCATGGATAATTATAGACAGCAGCAGAACTAGTTTTGCTTTTGGATGGCTGTGCTCTGTCCTGCCCGGTGTGTTGCCTGTGACTCTGCTGCGCAGCTGATGGTGTTTGCTGGTTCCACGAGCATCTCTGCCCAAGTTCAGCTGCTGCCCTGCAGCAAGCTGCCTGCTTGGAGGCCTGGGATTTGCGTGGGTAAAGGAGATTTGTCCAAAGGAATTATATTTGCAGCACTTCCAGTACTCTGTGACAGACAGGTGTGTGGAGATGCTTCTGTTACAGACCTGAGAGATAAGGGGACTACAGATGAGAAAGCAGCTGGGGACTGTGCTAGACAATGGCTCCTAATTTAAAATAATGTTTCCGGGCTGTTGCTGTTGGTATGGGACTTCTGCTCCTGATGCTTTTAAAGCAAACCTCACCTCATTTTTCCTGTTTGATTCTGATCTAATCTCTCTGGAAGGTGACGGGGCGGCTCTGGGTCTTGCTGACAGGATTCTCCTTGCCTGTGCCAGCCTGAGCGCGGGACTCCAGCCCCACGACTGCGACTTCAGCAAGGTTGGGAAATGGCTGAGATACATCTTATTGGACAGGAAATCAATATCTAGTTTTAAGATACTTTTCTATTGCTGTTGATTGCTTTATATTATATTAAGAGGCAGTATATTCACTTGGCTTGCTATCGCATTATTTTAGAGCTTTGGAGTTCATGGCAATGTTGAATGTATTTTTTCGCTCTTCCATCAAAAATGGGAATTCTTCCCCATCCCCTGACCTTCTGTATTAGCAAAAATAATGCTTCTTGCTTTGGAACCAATGTTTTCAGAATGGAAAATATGTGTAATTGAATTGGAAACAGCTGCTAGGATTTGCAGAGAGCCTGAAATAGTTACTGCAAGATACAAATTGCTGTGTGCACTTTGCTGTGCTCCTACTCATAGCACAGGAGGCATTTTCATTACATGGTTTTCAGCACATCCAAGGAAGAAAAGATCAAATAGAACTGTAATGCAGGAAAATGAAGGGGAGAAGAAGATGGAAATGTGCGAATTCAGCTGTGCCATCTGGTAGCAGCTTGTGAATGCTGCAAGCAACGTCCCTAGGTCCCTTGATGTTGCAGAGGCATCCGGCGCTCAAAGTTTCTCCTTCACCATGGTCAGAAAGCACAAACCTTGCTGGGGTCCAGGTACTGGAGGAGCTAGAAGTCAGACTGGTTCCCAGTTATTCCCAGGGCAGTCAGCTAGGCAAACCCCTTGGCTTCAGAGAAAGACACCACTCCTGCACTTGCAGCAGCTGGGACACAAGGCAGCTGTTTTATTCTTTTTAATCTAATCTAATCTGGAGCGGATAGCAGAGAACAGCTCGGATGCCAGGGGTGGGGAGTGTAAGCAGGAAGACTGAGAGACCCTTGGGAGATCCTTGATCTCATTACCCATCCACAGGAACAGCAGGATTTGTTTGTGCTGTATCGTTCCCACCCAATTACTGAGCGCTGCTGGGCAAAGCTCCGGTCGCGGCGCTGGCAGGATTCTCTCTCGCAGGCAGCGCCAGGGTCAACAGCTCTTTGTGCCCTTCTGAACAGATGGGCAGCGAGGACTTAGTGTTGGAGTTGGGCTGAGCTGACATAGGAGGGATGAAACAGCCCGTGTGGGCTCACATCTCCCCACGCAGCCAGGAGGAGAGTGTGAGCCATGGCTCACACGAGATTCGGGCTAGGTCTCCGCTCTCCTACCGCGAGATGAACCGATGTCTGATATCTGGTTCAAATGTTTTATTTCCCATGGAAGTGGCCAGCTGAGAATAATGCTGTGGAATAGTTCAAGGAGAAAAGGAAATTTTGGGAACACCTACAGCCCCTCCCCACATCTGTGTTTGGTGAAAACAAGGTCATTTCTGCAAGCCCAGTTCCCTGCAAAATGTTGTGGGCAGAGTTGATAAGAAGCTCTCCCTTTTGCTAGCAGACTCCTTCGGGCCTTTTTCAAGATGCAGACAAAGACATCCCCTGTCTCACAGAGCATCTCTTAGCTACAGCAGGAACGTGCAGTGCATGGAAACAACCCTCGCCACCATGCACCTCTGCTCTGGTGTTCTTGCAAGAGGATCACCAGACCCATGGTGTTCTCCCTGCCCCTGTGCCCCTTCAGCCCTAGCCGTGCTTATCAAATCAGCATTGGGTAGGTGGCACCAGCATTCCTGGAGGTGCCATGTCAGGGTATTTGGCCACCACTGAGGACCTCTGGGGAACACCACCTTCACATCCTGAGTAGTGTTTCCCTGCTTGGGGCAGGTATGAAGACAGGCTGTTGCTCTTCCTCTGCTCTTTCAGCTGCTTTGCCTGGCAGAGAGGCACACAGTCCTGCCAAGCCTACAGGCTGGTGCCACCTTGGTGCACCCTCCATAGCTGTTTTAGCCCTGAAGTGTGATGGGAATTGCTACAAGGGTCACAGATTAGGCGTCTGGAATCAAAGCTTGGGGCAGGTGATGGTGCATCAGCAGTAAATCTGCCCTGTAACTGAGCTGTCCTCTGGGCCAGCAGCAGTGGCAGCTGCCTGAGTGGGCTTCTGCCTGAGAAAATCAGATCCTTGCTCCTCTGCACAGAGCAGGGTAACATGCACTCTGAGGTCTAAGCACAGCTTTTTGCTCCCTAATCCTTGTCAGGATCCCCTCTGTCAGGGGCAGGCACTTTGTGTAGGTTAAGATGGTGTAGTTCCAGCCCTGTGTGGAGGCTGTGCAGCCCTGCTTTCCATCCTGCCCTCAGGCTGCTCAGTCCCTGCCCTTCTGCTTGGTGCCCACACACCCTGGACAAGCGCAGCCCTCTAAGACCTCACTGCTGCTTTTGCCCTTTGCTGCTGTCAGACCCCTCCAGCCTGCCCTGTGGTCTGCAGTAAGGGGCTGTGACCACCCTGTCCCTTGCTGGTGAGTTTCATAGAACCATAGAATGGTCAGAGTTGGAAAGGACCTTAAAGATCATCCAGTTCCACTCCCCCTGCCATGGGCAGGGACACCTCCCACCAGACCAGGTTGCCCAAAGCCCCATCCAGCCTGACCTTGAACACCTCCAGGGATGGGGCATCCACAGCTTCCCTGGGCAACCTGTTCCAGTGCCTCACCACCCTCACAGTAAAGAATTTCTTCCTGATATCTAATCTAAATCTCCCCTCTTTCAGTTTACAGCCGTTACTCCTTGTCCTGTCACTATACTTCCTGACAAAGAGTCCCTCCCAAGCTCTCCTGTAGGCTCCCTTCAGATATTGGAAGGCTGCTATGAGGTCTCCCCAGAGCCTTCTCTTCTCCAGGCTGAACAACCCCAGCTCTCTCAGTCTGTCTTCACAGGGGAGGTGCTCCCACCCTCTGATCATCGTCATGGCCCTCCGCTGGACCCTTTCCAACAGGTCTATGTCCTTCCTGTGTTGAGGGCTCCAAGTTTGTTGTCTTGCAAGGGAATTTCTAGGTTTACACAAAAGGAACCTTGGCCACACACCGGCACCTGAGTTATGCCATGGCTGCCAGCTAGAGAGAGGCTCCGGATGCTGCAGCATTCAGATACCTGTCCCTTTACAGTACTTTATAAATTTAGGTTGGGAATATTTGTTTTAACGGCGTGACCCATTTAGCACATTCTAACGTCTCCTGCTGAAGTGACAGTTTTAACATTCCCCTTTAACCAGTACAGATTGTGCCACCCCTGGGTAATGTGTTAGCAAATCACATTGTTAGCGCTGCGCAATAAACCACTTTTATCTTGTGCTGGGAGAAGCTGCAGAGGCCTCGCCGAGATGGCACTTGCTTTGCGAGCTGGGGACCAGGTTTGGAGCTGGCTGATATTGGCTGGCCAGCACCACACACAAAGCTTGAGCCTCCAGGAGGGGGTGATGCTCTGCCTGAAGTAGGGGGTCACGACTCTGCAGGGGTGCTGAGCACCACTACAGAAATGATCTCAGCATCACCTGAGGGTGGAATGAGCGGCAGAGGCTAAACTCTTCTCTTGCCACCCGTTGCTTGCTCTAAAAACGTGCCCTGGGACCAGGCAAAGGCAGCAACAGTGAACACTGAATCCTTTGGCAGCGGTGGCAGCCCTGCCAGCCCCATGCTGCATCCCTGCGTGCTGAAGACTTCAAGTTGAAGTTCTCAAGCAGAATAAAAGTTATCATCTGATGTTCTTTTCAAATCCTGGAGGTGAGAAAATGGGACAAGGTCCCTCAATATCTCAGCATCTCACTAGAGAGCCTGTTACAGGTCCCTTTGACAGAGGACATCAAAGGAAGCTCAGCATGACATACTTATTATTCCTATTAAAGTTAATTCTTAGGTTTTTTGCCAGATGGCTCCCCTCATACACACGTGTTTGTTTACTGAGGTGGCCAGATCTGTGTGACTTCAAACATCGTGAAAAAGAGTAAGCATTGGAGAGCACCAGGACTTCAGAGGGACTCTTAAAGTTCACCTACATAGATCTGCTGCCTCCTCCCTCCATGCTCTCACACCCTGTACTATACCAACAGTAAAGCTACAGCATGTGGTTGGATTTTCTTGGCTGATGGAGGTGGGTTTTGCTCAGCACCTCTGCTCAGCTGGGCAGTAATTTGAAAGCCCAAGGTAGCCCTTCAGGTTCTTAAAAGATGGCAATCTGCTTTCTCCAGAAAAACTCACAGACCCAAAGGTAACTGCCATCTCAAGTCCAGTGAAACAACAGAAGTCTCTCAGAAGACAAATGGCTTTATCCAGAAGAAACACCACCAAATATGTATGAAGAGATGTGCAGCCCATGCACTGCTCCCAAACTGTAGCCCTCTGGAAAACGTCTTCCTACCTGCTGGGCTGCCGTCCAAGCCTGCCACTTCCCAGGGAACGCGGGCTTCCTGCAGCCACCTCCCACCTATGCCTGTTCCGTGTGGTGCTCCTCTCACCATGGGCATCCCAACCTCTGTCCTGAATCCCTACGCCCACCTGAGCATGTGTCTAGGGCAGGTGTGAGGACTCTGTGACCCTTGGGACACCTTCAGCTGGATTCATGCTGCAGGTGATGATTCCTGCATTTCTGTGTGCTGGCCTGGCACCATAAATTACATCTAACTGCTGTCACCTACAGAAAGGGAAAAATGAATCTCTTTGGCCAGGCATGCCTTGGAGGGCAGATTGCTGTAGAAGTTCAGAGCAATTCTGGCAGCTTTGCAGGTCAGAGGTTCCTGTGTCTTGCTACGGGGAGGAGAGGGGAGCACTGGCCAATGCTCTGTAAGAGCGCTTAAATCCTGTAGCGGCACTAATGCCGTGCATATCAATTTGCACTGACCCTAAAAGCCACAGGATGAATTTACCGCTTAAGAAAAGGTTTTTAATGTACTTTGCATGCTTTAGCATCATTAATGGCTTAATGAATTAGGCTAATGATGACTTTTGAGTTGCATACAGGCCTACATACAAATGCCTCGTCTGCTCCATGGGACTGAAAAGATAATTTCCCTTTCCTTTCAGGCCATTAGGCAAGCTGGGAAGAGGAGGAGATGCACAGATGCTGGAAGTGGTTGGAGATGAGATACTGTGTCAGGCAGCACTGGTGAGTACCTGATCATCTGACAAGAGCACTCTGCGAGTGATGTGTCCCAGGTAGGTGGCTGAGGGGGAGCAAAAGAATCAGGGAAACATGAGGGAGGGGTGTTACCTGCCCTTTGGGATGGAGAAGGAGAAAGAAAGAGGTAGTGGGGACCAGCAAGAGAATAAATGCAAGGGACAGGGCCTGGGATAGGGCAGCTGGGGAGAGGACCTGTGGTGGCTTCAGTTCCTGCTCAAAGATCATTTGTGATGAAGCTACATGCTCTGCATCAAGACTCTTTCCAGAGCATCTGATCCAGGTTGCTCCTTGGCATCCTTGCACAGCCAGCCATAGCGGCTGGGCAGCCAGACAGGGAGCATGGTCCAGACAGGTTAGTGACCGAGCAGCCTGTGTTTCTATCCTGTCCCTACCACCATCCTACCAAGGGGACTCTACAAACCCTGCCCCTGCAGAGCTAGGAGGCCCTTTGTTTGGCCGTCTGCCCTGGGATGGTCAGGGCTCTTCTCATCCCGGGAAGGACTCAGCTGATGTCTCTGCCTAAAAGTACATGATACACTGCTTCCAGATCTGTTGCCAGCATGACTTTTTCTTCACTAAGTAAAAGAGAGGAGGAACTGGTGCACTGTAGTGATTTTCCTTTCCTTAGGTTTGGCTGAATATTGGTATTGGCTCAAACACAAGGAGGCACAACAATATCTAAGGAGCAGCAGTCGCAGGCAGGCTCACAGGAAAGCCTTTCATCTCACAACCAGGCCTGGCCACATGGCTGCAAGGCTCAGAAAGGAGGAAAACAATCCTTTATGCCCTGGACACACATGAAAAACAAGCAGCACAAGAAGGCTGTGGATATACTGGAGTGAATCCAGTTGACACCACCAAGACATTGAGGTGGACAGAGCACAGGACAGACAAGGGAAGACCAAGAGCACTGTGTCTGCTCAGAAAAGGAGCCTTGAGGGATGATACTGCTGCCTGCAACTACCAAATAGGGGGGGTTATTGAGAGGGCCAATGAATGCAACACAAAGAAATTCAGAGTAAAGCTTCCCCAGGAACAGACCCAAAGGAAATGCAATGCTTCTCACCATCCCCATGTCTCTGTGCTGCCTTTCTACTGCCCCTCCTGAACTGGCAGAGTGCCTTACATGGGTTTTTCCTTGTACACCTCCATTTGTTTTCTCCTGGTACAATCTCTTCCTCTTTAAATAGCGGTCCCAGCAGCCACAAGATGGAAAGATGAGTTATGTCTGGCTTATGAAGTTGCCAGCTGGAGTTACAATGAACTATACTTATATCATAAATCATGTGCCCGACCTCTCTTCCAACTGTGGCTCGGCTACAACTTCTCTAATGCGAAAAACACTCAAAGGGTGGAAGCAGCATTTTGTCCTGGTCAGAAGTAAGCAGCTCACAGCTTCTAGCTGGTACCTGGGGTAGCGTAGGTTAGCTCCAAAACCTCTCTTAGAGGGTTATCCCTCTAAAAATATCACACTCGTGATTCAATGGGGCATTGATCATGCAGGCTTTTATTAATGATCAAGGACTGTGATGATCAGCCAGGTAGAAAATACAGTGTAATTCTTCCAAAGTGCTGTGCAGTTGTGGATGAAGACACTGTCAGGACGCAGAGGAATTATGAGTGCTCATGAGGAGTGTAATGCTGTGCACAAATGGACTGATGAGATCCTTGGACGAATAAAAAGGAAAAAGCTAAGCAGAGATATGGGTTGGTATTGGCACTTACTAACTTGCCTACACATCTAAAAGCACAGGTAGGAAAACCAGGAGAGCTCAGAGAAGGGTCATGTCTAAAAGCCACTTTACAGGGAGAAACCTAATGGTCTCAATCCATTTAGTTTGTCTGAAGATTGAGATGGTTTGAACACAATTTTGTAAGAATCTATGTGAGGAGATTATACTTCCAGGTCTATTTATTTAAGGGCTTGTTTATACACAGGTCTCTTAAATCTAGCAGGCAAAGCCATAAAAAAGATTAAGGACAGAATGCCCTAATGTTTTTATGCAGGGAGCATAATTGACCCTCAGATGCTCCACCACAACTCCAGGCAAGCTATTCCATCATGTGGCATTTCAAAGCCAGAATTCAATGACTCTTTAAAGAACCAGGGTGTAGCTGGAAGTAAAGCCTCTTGCTAAACTGGCTCAACAAGCAAACAATGCTCTGGGGGGTCTGAGCAATGCCCAGTGCTGGGTTTCTCAGGACAGGTGCCCTTCCATGGAGCAAGGCACATCCATGGATGGCTGGGGACTGTCCCCATGCCTTGCCAAGGAGTGGGCTCGTTGCACACCAGCCTCTAACCAAAGTCTTGAGGAGGAGGACAGGGGCCAGCCAGGCAGCAGCTGATGGCTCAGCAGATACAGCAGTTCAGGCCACCCAGCCTTGCACCTGCAGGCAGAGCCTGCCAAGGACATCAGGGAGAAAACAGGCTCTGCTCCTCTCCCTCCTCATCTCCCATTCCCTTTATTTTTTCCCTGCCTTGTTGCTGGGTAACTCTGTTTGCCCAGCATGGAAAGACTCTGTTTTCAGAAGAACTCAAAACCAAAGCGTTTCTTCTTCAAACATAAGAAATGATTAATCAGAAACTTTGCTTGGTTTTTTTTGTGTTTAGTTTTTCTATATAACTGCAGCCGGTAGGAAAAAGAAAAAAAAAAGGAAAAAAAAAAAAAGGAATACATTTAAAAACTTTTGACTATGAACATGAATAGATCTTTTTGCTGCTCTTGGCTAACCTCACCTTAAAATTAAATCCAACTTTGAGGTTTCAAGGCTGTCATCACTGCGTAGTGCTTAAGACAAGCAGAGAGTGAGGTGTTAGTGTGGCACGTCGGGGGAGAGTCCTTCCCCAAGCCAGGCAGGGGCCCTTGTCTTGTTTCAATGCATGGTCTTCCAGACCATGGGCTGATTTTCCCCTTGAGGGCAACCTGCTTCTGCTGCTTCTCCTGCAGCATTTGCAAATGCCCAGAGGTTTCTCTGTTAAGCATCAAGCCCTCCATAAAGCCAGGGAAAGCTTCAATTTCTCTCTTCTTTCATGTCACAGAGCCTGCTCAGGGGGCTTATCACAGGCTTAAAGATAGTTTGAAAAATGGCCATCAAGTAAGACCTCCCATTGCTTTCTTTTGAGAACAGGTCACCTCTGCAGGGATGAGTATGGGAGCCAGCAGCGCTTCTGTCTCATACACTGCCTTCAGGGACCTGGACTTTCCCTGGCAGATTTTTCTTTCCCAAGTGCAGATCAGATTAAACTGTTATCTCAATCTAAAATGCAATGGATTTCTCTTCTGGCTGCCGCAGCCCACGTCAGAAGCAGATATTATAGCACAACACAGCCTGTGAAACACTAATCAGACACCTAACGGGAAATGCTTAGAATAATGAGCTGAAAAAAAAGCTCTGAAATTCATTCCCCGTGGCAAAGGGGAAGCTGGAGGGAAGACAATTTGCTGTGGTCCAGGAAAGCTCTGTATTTCTCAAAAAGAGGGATGTGGAGCAGTCCTAAGCCTATCTTCTGAAAATTACTTAGCACGCACAAAATCAGTTAAAATGGGCACAATGGGGTTTTTCATAAAGCGGTGGGTCGCTGCCTCGCTTTTATTTGTGTGTATAAATAAGAGCATATAGGGAAGAGCGTATAAATAAGAGTGAAGAATAAGTTGCAGGGAGGCAGCTTTGCGTCTTAACCCAGGGAATTATCACCCCGTGCAGGCTGAGATGAATTGGCAGTGGTGGTGGCCCAGAGCTTTGGGGTAGGTCTTCCTCCTCCTCCTCCTCCTCCTCCTCCTCTCCCTCTGCTCCTTCTGCCTTCAGGCTGTGCCCTGCCCCGACCCGCGCTCCCGCTGCCAGCCATTGCCATTGCGCTCAGGCTTCTCCGCCGCGCTCATCAAAGAGCAGGCTGTTGATGGATGCAATCTCATTGATCTCATGCAAACTCTGGTGAGAAATACATAATGCATGATCCTGGATTTAGGCACAGCAAGCTCTGAATCACTGCTGCTTCCCCAGGACATTTTAAAGCCTCTTTTCAAGCTGTACGGGACCTTGGGTCGGAGCAGGCGTGGCTGGATTTGCTGGCTCACACCAGCTGCGGAGAAGGGATGCTCGGGCTTCGTCTTCTGCCTCCAAGGCCAGGCAGCACGGGACTGCACTCAGAAAATGCATGTGATTTATCGTACTTCTCTTTAGGGAGAGAAGAACCAAAGGGAAACGTGATTGACATTGATGTACATAATTCGCCAAGTCGTTTCATCTTGGTGCTGATGTTTGCAGCTCCCTGGTCGTAAACTCTGCTGGGAGGCTCTCCATGGGACGACTTCTACGTATGCCAAGCCTGGACTGCAACCAGCTCCAACAAATAAATGGGTGAAAACTGGGTGAGATGAGAGGCAGCCTTTTTCTCAATACCTAATGCTTAAAATGCCGGGTTTAGTCAGTCCCCACCAGTGTGGGAAGGACGGAGGCCAGGGGAGCCAGCATTCCCCCTCCATCCATCCTGCTCTCCTGGCCGGGCAGGACCAAGCGTGGGCACTGGCCACCTCTGGGCAGCATGGCTCAGTCCTCCCTCGGGATTTACTCCTCCGAGCAGCTGCTGTGGCTTTTTGCTGCCACACAATCACGCTTGATTAGTTCCTGGAAATACGGAGCAATATTTCCATTGCAATTTATTAGTCACTGAGACGTAAACTCAGGAGGAAGGGAACAACAGGATGCTGCAGGAAAAGGCTTTCAGAAGGTGGGGGGGAGGGA
Source organism: Arenaria interpres (assembly GCA_013399435.1). Classification (NCBI taxonomy): domain Eukaryota; kingdom Metazoa; phylum Chordata; class Aves; order Charadriiformes; family Scolopacidae; genus Arenaria; species Arenaria interpres. Next base: position 44,347 of record VXAK01009575.1, on the reverse strand, counting down.
AAGAAAAGAAAACCCTCTACACTTATTAGCTCTGAAAAGCTAATGCTGTCGAGGAGCCACACCTGCCTAGAGAGTTGTTCTTAAGGACACTGCTGGGAGGCAGTCCTGAAGAAAAGAAACTGGATGGCAGAGCAGAAATTAGGGGAGCAGGACAGGCAGGGCACAGCAGTGCGTGCTGAGAAAGGGCTAACAGGAGGAGAAGAGCTAATTGCAGTAGGAGTGGATTTAGCCACTCTCTTTGCTCTCGCAGGAGGCATTGCTCTTTGCTCTCCCTCGGAGAGAGATGGAGAGGAGATGTACTTCTGAATATTGAAAATCAATGCTTCTGTGGGTATTTAGAGAATTACTCCCAGGTAATATGTGTCGCTATTGCATCGCATAATGGAGCAAAATATAGCAAGAGTTGATGTTTGCCGCTGTGGCTTCAGGGTGCCCACCTGGGACCACGTGCCTCACCCAGAAGCAGTATTCCACCTTGGGATGTGCTTATCATTGTACAGACGCCGGCTAGAGCAGCAAAGGCAGTCCTTCAGGAGGAGGAGGAGGAGGCACTTCACTGGCACTTGGTTAAATTCAAATTGAAACCAGCCTGTGGGTGGTTGCTTGAATCCTTGCCAGTGGGAAAGAAGGTGAAAAAATAAAATTATTTCTTTACTGATGACCTTTTTCTTCTGCATTTATCTTGATGCTCAATGTTGTTCTTGATCAGCCAAAGAAGAAAAAATGAAAGGAAAATTCGTTTAATCAAAACATGGCTGAATAAGAAAATATATTGGTCAGAAATGACATCCTAGTGTAAATGTCTAACACATCTCAATTTGCAAGGCCAGGAGTTGAATTGTACCCCTGCAATCCCTGTAGAAGTTCCAAAAATGGAGAGACAGCTGGAGGAGGGAACCCCGGGAACAGATTGAGCTGATTTTGGTGTGCTTTGTGGGTGAGTCATGTCTGTGTGAGAGACGAAAACTGCTCAGGACATCACGGGGACTTCATAGCTGTGCATTTCCAGCACGCGTGCGCTGTGCTGTGCTGGCCATCCCACTGAGGGCCAGAAGAGCTTTTCTGTGCTCCAAACTCATCTACTCCACAGGGTCCAGCCAGGCAGGGCAAAGGCTGAAGCGTGTTGATTGCTTTGTGCCAACAGACTTATGCAATGAAAAACCATGGGGGTTATGCTCAAAAACACGCACGCAGGGGCAAAAAAGCTATGAATTTAAAGTTATTTGTGATTGAAGCATTGAGCTGCTTCTGCCAGGCTGGACCTTCAGGCAGGTACAAGTGTGATGGATGGACACGCTCTGTCACTACTTCAGCAGCAGCAGCAAAGGTCAGGGATAAGGAATGTCCTGCAGGAGAGATGTGTCTGGGAGCAGCTTCCAAAACCTCGACAGAGTCAGTCCTCAGTACATCGAATTTAAGCACAGGCTTGCAGTCAGATAATGCGTGTAGGGGAAGATGGATGTGAGGATGGAAAGTGCTCCAGCCACCTCTGTGGTACTGTGGCCGGGCCCTGGAGAGGCTGGGTTAAAGGACGGGGCTGGAGATGTTGAAGTTTTCGTGGGCTGGCTGAGGATGAGCCACGTGGCAACCAAGTGGCTTAAGGCATGTGCAAGTAGCATGCAGTCCCGGCACGTCATCCTTCCCTTGTCGTGGAAAGCAGCGAGGAGAAATGATCACGGAGCCAGGGCCAGGGAGGAGGGAGAGGAAAGGAGCCAGCAAGCATTATAAATATCCTCCAAAAGCTCAGTAGGAAGGTGTGACTCTCCAACTAGATGATCAGTGATTAGAAGCGAAGCAGGAAATGTGATGAGGATGGTGATGCCGATGGAGTAAAACTCGCACTTGGGTGGCCACTGACGCGTGTCAGCAACTTACCTTTGGTGTCTCAGCGACTTGAGCCATTCCAAGGTGCCAAGAGCCTGAATTTGAGGTTCAGCCTGCACAGAAATGCTGTGTACGTAGTGCACACAGGAAAAAGCATGTGGGGTGAGGGATGCCTGCCTGCGCTGCCTGGCAAGGTGGCCTCCAGCAAGGGACAGCAGAGCTGGGTGTGCAAAAGCAGTAATTGCCTGTGACCTGCGGCACCCCGGGGCTCAGGGTTTCTGATGGAGGCAAAATCTTTCCAGCTAACTATCTAATCGGGGTGGTGAGAAGATGTGGCCAGCCAGACTCTGCCACAGAAATAGGCCTGGTGTTGCTGAGTCGGTAATTGGTGATGATTTTAACGGTGTGCTCAAGCCCCGGAGGAGAAGCTGCTCTGCTTCAGAGAAGATGAGCCTTGACACGGGTTTCTAACCAGGCCAGGGAAAAACACCGCAGTGAGAAATGCAATCAGAGATGGTCCTGCTAGTGTCAGCATCTCACCAGGAAGCCGGTGTCAAAAGGAATAGGGCCGAGAGAGTTAGAAAGCCCAGGTAATACTGGTGTCCTGTAGGGACTTGGGCACCTCACAGGTCTGGGCAGGGAAGATGGGCATGCCCAGGCTGCGGGCAGGGCGATGGATGGCAGTGCCCGTGAATCTCTAGGGCCACGTTTCCCCCGGGTTTTGAGCTTGGCAGGACAGATGGCTCCGTGGCTACTGCCAAAACTCATTTGTTCTGAGAACTGAGCACAGACCCTCTGTAAGAACCACCCAGCCTGCAGATAACGCCTCGTGCCACTGTGAAGGGCCGAGGCTGATCTACTACCTTCCTTGTAAATTTAGTAACTTAGAGTTAACAAGAGCAAATGGAGGCTCAAACCATAAACACGGGCAAGCGGATGACAGGTCTCTCCTCCTTCTGCAGAAGCAGAAATCTCTTGCGGCTGCAACATTGCCTGAAATGAGATTTTCCATGTTTTAAAGGATCTGCATTTGGGGATGTACCTGGGGAACCCTAAAACCAGCTCAGAGATCCCCAGTGCTGCCCCCCCTGGCCCTCGGGGGGCTCATGTGGAGCAGGGTCTGGCTCAAGCAGCACCTGAAAGATGCCCCAAGAGGGCTCTGCGGGTGTTCTGTGCTAAATAACACATCAGCCCCAAAGTTAAGCATACACCAAATAATTCATAAGAAGAAATGAATTATTAAATAACTTCTCGTTATTGCCATTCTAATTACACACCATTAATTTCATACCTAATAGGTGCTGTAATATTCTTGCTGAATCATATCTTGCTAGTCTCAAATTTGAGGGTTTCAACATGCCTGTGGGATTGGAAGATAAAAGCAAAGATGGGGGGAGCCAGGGCAAGCATTTTAGGGGCAGATCTGCAATTTCACCACTCACTTTGCAGCAGAACAAAATAATTTCAAAAATCCCCTTTCCCCAAACCCCGGGCTATTTCCAACCCCCCAAATCACTGCGCTTTTTTTTTCTTACTGTGTACAACTGAAATATATTTTAACAGAAGGGGTAGTCTGGAAGCCAGAGGGTCGGTCTGCAGGACAAGGATGAGTTTGTAGGAAAACAAACCTTGTCCAAAGGGTCTCACAGTGCCTGGGTACTCCTGCAGAGCAGCAAGACTGCCCACAATGCTTCATCCGTCCTGGGAAACTACATTTGCTGGGAGACCCATCACATTTGGGACCCCTCCAGGAGGCTCCCCGTGGTGGGCTGTGTACTTTGGCAGCTTCCCCAGCATCGCCAGGGTCTCCAAGGAGCGCCGCTAATGGGTTTCACGCAGGTCCCTGCTGCGGAAAGAAGAAAGGATCATTCTGGAGAAATGGCAGTTTTGCCTGATTTGTGGGAGTTTCCTTGTGCTTTTATGGCAGCCCATAAAATGGATCATCTGTCTTAAAAGACGTGGGCAGGCAATCGCAAGCTCGGCTGAGGTGTGCCTTGCATACCAGTGCCTCCTGGGGAACGCGGGAGGACCTGGGGGGAGGCTTCCAGCCATCGGCCCCAACCAGAGCACGTCACTGATGCGTTTTCCCCAGCAGATTGAGCTGTCTGGAGACTTTTCGGAAAAAGCAGCTGGGCGGGGGGGGATGCTCCATTCTCCTTAGGAGAGCAGGAGACAGCCACAACTCTATTTTCAGCTGAGGTTTCCAAGGCATTTGTTTACCAGCACTGCCAACGAAATCCGTTATCGCATCGGCACTGCTGACAGCTCTGTTTGGAGCTGGCTTTTCAGGAAAAGCACCTCAAGAGTGCTAGAGGCAGTGCCGGGGTTTTGTAGGAAGGGCATGCTAGTTGCCTGCACTTGCCCACCCCTGAAACCCATTAATCAGCACCCCACTGCAGGGACCCCGCTCTCCTTACCCTTGCTGAGGGGAAACCAGTCCCTGCTGACTGGTGCCAGGGGGTCAGTGTGTCCCCTTGGGGTGCTATCAGCTCTGGGAGCAGGACCTGGGCTCTCCCTGCTGAAGAGCAGTCCCTGGCAGCTGGATGCTTGCCGGCCACCGGCAGGGTTATATGTCTGGGGTGGCTGGTGCCACCATGATGCCAGCGTCCCTGCTCTGAGCATCACCCTCTGAGCCTGTCTCATCAGCCAGGTGCAAACCAGCCACATCTGTACCTAATCTTCTTGCCACACCTGGGATGTGCAAGGACTCAGGAGAGGCCCTCCTGGAGACTGTGGTGGTGTGTCTGCTGTGCTCCTCTCAGCTGGTCATTAGGTAATTACCTGGAAAGTCCAGTGTCACCTGGATGAATTTATTCTCTGCACCCATGCTGCTGGTTTCTCCCAGGCCCACAAGGCATGAAGAGCTTCTCCCAAGCAGTGACACAAGTGGCCGGCATCCTCAGGAGCTGCATCAGGAGACACTGAGATGTTCTAGTGGAGCAGAGAGCAGCACCAGGATGGGTACAACCAGCCTGTCCATGCCCATTTGCAGGGTATCATCCATGTGGGGTTGTTGTCCTGTGCTCCTGCTGCTGCTATTACCACCAGGACCACCATCCCACACATCCCGACTGCCCGGTGCCACATCAAGGCAGGCCGGGGAGCCGGTGTGCTGCTGCCCTGGCATCCAGCCCGGGTCCGGCCAGGGTCTCCATCCCTGCAGAGCTGCCACGGACACCCAGGGGAGTGAGGGTAAGCTTCTCCCCACAGACAGGGAGATCAGCCAAGAGGCCGAGAGGTCCCATCTGGTCTTGTTTCAACAGCCCTTGAGCAGGGTGAGGGAAGTGATTTGGAGAGCTCGTGTGAAGTTTTCATCCTCGTGTCAGTCTCCCATCAATTTCCTGAAGTAATGAAGAGGTAATTAAATTTTGCAGGGAAAGGGAAGCTTCACTGATGGCGAGAGCATATTGAAGCTCCCGATCTCATCAGGGGAAATGCTAGGCTCCAAATTAAATGCATTTACTGTTTCATGTACCCTTGCTTACAATCGTTGTAATGAATCCGGGAATTAATTGTTTGCCCATTTAAAACAAGTCCCCTCTTGCACTGTGCCGTGCTCCCCTCCTCCCAGCCTGCCGTAATTTGATATTCTGGTTAGAAAACAAATTGGCATTCATTGGAAAATCAATCTTTTCATTGTTTAACTCTCATTTCTCCGGGGAATGTGGGGGAATGGAATTACATCCTCTGATATGAACCCTCTCTGAATTCCTAATTGTGGCTGGGGAGCAGAGAGGCTGCCCACATCCCGGGAGCCACCGGGACCCTGCGCCGGCAGCATCCGTGCTGTTGCCTAAGGAGGAACGCAGCATCGGTCCACGCTGGAGAATATCAGCCAGTTGCCCCGGTAATGAGCCCAATAATAGAGCCTGTCATTTATTAGCTGGGATAAAATGGAAAGTGCTTGTTACGGCGGGGGAGATGACAACAAACAGTGCGAAGAAAAGCCTGAAGACACACCGTATTGTGTTTATTCAGGCTGAGGAGAGGAAGAACAAACAAAATATGTCCTTTCACGCCAGTTTGAGAAAAGTTTGGCTTCTGCAATTCCACATCCTGACGCACTGCTGCTCCTGCCACTGCCACCTGGGTCCCCAGGGACAGGGGCTGGCAGGTCCCCAGGGTGCTCTCGCAGCTTACACCAGCCCTCCCCTTTGCACAAGGACAGAGCAGTACCCGCTCAGGACTTTGCTTTTTCCTTGAAAGAGGGCACTTTCTAAGCACAGCAGGCAGCTGGCCTGACAATGATGCTTTTGCTTCCCATGGAGACACTTGCTGCTGAAATAAACTGCTATTTTTATGGGTAACATTGGTTGTCTTTTACACTTACTGCAGGAAAATGAATAGCCACTTTTACACAAAAAGGTTTTGCTGCAATATCAGAAAGCACTAATGAATATACAGAACTAAATTATATGGTAACCCACAAGTCAAAACTCCCAGACAGAGATTTACAGCAAAACAAGTAGCAGGTGAAGATAAAAGCCTGCAACAAAAGCTGATCATATAATTAATCAAGGACAATAAATTTCTGAAAAATTGGGCTGTCAGTCCCTTCCATCCGGATGCCCGGCTCCATTCCAAAGTTAAATAACTTGTAGTTGTAAAGAGTTAATGCAGCAGACAAAGCATCACCACAAAAGCAGCTTCTGCGTGTCCAAGGGACAAGGTTTCCCTGACCCAGCCAGTGCCTGCCAGGGTGAGCCGGGTGGGCGCTGGGGTGCAGGGGACCCCTGAAGCATCTCCCCCCTCAGGGCACAGGCAGCAGAGGGGCTCCTTGCCCACCTGCCAGAGGTGCAAACCTCTGCCCCAGCCAAAATGAAAGGTCCCATCACTTGGCCCCATGGGACAACACTGTGTTTGTCTGCGAGCCTGGGGCACATGTTCGTCCCCAGGCTGGGCTGTCACTCACTCGCTTGTTTGTCCTCTCCCCCTCCCTCTCTCCATTCACAAATTAGCAACAAACATGTTCCAGGTTGTACTAATTAGTTGTTTGGAAGATTTCAAGGGACCGTTTGGGTGAGCATATGTTGCCACCGGGAGCTGGCTCTGCCAGGCTGCCTCCCCACCGCCGCCTGGCAGCCGCCCCACAGCCACCCCAGGGGGACCCACTGCCCACTGGTGTCCCCTGTGGGGCACCTGCCCAACACAGTGGGTCTACCTGCTCCTCCGTACATCCCCAGCAGGCCGGGAGGGAAGATTTGGAGTCCCTAAAGTAGGCTGTACAAGGTGCGGTCACACTGCCAGCATCCTTTTGCATGGGGAGGGGCTCTGGCTCCCCACATCCAGCCTGTCCCTCACCCATTTCATCCCCAATGTGGGTTTGGCGCAGGGGGCATCAGCGGTGGTGCTGTGAAAGATGGCATGTCACTCTGCAGCCCCGTAATCGCATTCCCTCCCTTTGCTCATATTCTCACTTAGCAACACTATACGAGCATCTTTGTCAGGCACATATTAGGAACCATTTCTCATAAAAAAATAAGGGCTATGGAAATAAAGTGACCTCTCCAAGCACTTCAATTACACTGTAAGGTAATTGTGTCTTCCCCAGGCCTCCATCATGGTGTTTGGGAGTCTTCAGCAACAATTTATGTATTTATTACAGTTTAAGTATCCTTAGCCCTCAGCTCTTTCCAGTAATGAAAATATATAGCGCAAAACCCAGCAAATACAGACTGAGCCGTGTGTAAAATATGATGGCAATCCTCCGGGCCGTCACACCACAGAGAGAAGGGGCAATAACCCTTCTACGCCCTCGCAGGGCTGCGAAGCTGGGCCCGTGTGCTGGGTCCCCTGACGCCGCCATAGGGCACGCATAGGCGGCAGGACAAGGGGAACCAGGGCAAAGGATTAGGGCTAAAACCATTCAGACTGGGGCTGGTACCAATCTAAGGCAGAAAGCCTTTCCTGGGAAAAAAAAAATACAGATTTATTATTGTTCTTGGCACTAAAGGTTGATTGCAACTGAGACAGAAAGGCAAAGCAAGCTTTTTTTTTTTGCTTTTTTGCTTTTTTTTTTCATTTTGCAAAGCCTTTTTGTGTGCAAACCTTTTTTTTTTTTACAGGTAAGGGATGCGGAGGCTGGAGACAGGTTCAGCTCGTTACGCATCAGGGGAGCATCCCCAGGGCCAGCTGAGGCCAACTCCAGCTATAGAGGCTGGGGCCCAGGGGTTTGCCCAAGGCAGAGTTAGGACAGTGAGGCTTTACTTCACCTCTTGAGGTGCTGCAGATGGGATGCAGGTGAACAAAAAAAACCAAAGATAAAAAACAAGATACATTGGGCCCTTCCACTGCCAACCCCAGCCTTGAAGGGGTCTGAGCATGCTGGCAGTGAAAAGTACTCTGAAGGGACCAGACTTTTCCCCCTCAGCTCTGCAAAGCTGGTCCTCCTGGGCTGCTGAAGATGCAACAGAAAAAAGTGCCTTGTAAGATGTCACTGGAATAAAGAAAGACAAAAAGCAAATTTTTTTTTTTCTTGTCAGAAAGACACCAAGTCCTACACCTTGGGTAAGAAAGAGATGATTTAACAAGAAAAAGATGTCACTAAATCCCTGAGCTATAAATCTCTCTTCTTGCAATCTTGCAGCAAAAGTACCTAACAGCCTTCCTGTGCAATGTCAGAGCAGGAACATGTGTTGGGGACTGCAGCTAATGTAGGGTAAAATGTGCAAAGGGGGCCTGGCTACTTGTTTTATAGTTGTAGGAGAATTATACAGCAGCCGGGAAGTATTTCCTGCCCCTGCTGTGTTACTGGCTTATGCCTTGAAGAAGGTACAACCAGCATTACATGTGCCTGAACACCTCAAGGACTATCTGCTGGGGGCACCCTGAAAGAAGGGTGTTGTAATAAAAACATTAAGATCATTCATTCATGTAGCATCACCAGGCAATTTGGGATTATTTAACTTTTTTTTTTTTTTTTTCAAATTAAAAGGAAGCAGAAAAAAAAAATAAAAAGAACCTGCTGAGTTAAAGCAGAGATCAGCACCTGCTCCAAAGGACCCCCCTCCCACAGGGTCCGGACGGTGATGCTGTGGGGAAACCTCCCTCCACCGGGGATGCGGGTGACCACGGTGAGTGTCGGGCAAGTTTCCCAAGGGTTCAGGTGGACGTTTCCTGATATCGAAAACGTTAAGGCTGATGCAAGAAGATGCCGTATTGCTGCAATGATTTAATTGCTGAAGAAGTGGTAATTGCTTAGGGAGTAGTGACCACGATCTGATTATAGCCTGTGGAAGCAAACAGGGGGCAGCCCCAGCCAGTAATCCAGCCACTAAGTGTTTCAAAAGGGCCAGCATAAATCAGGGGAAATTACCAGCAAAACTGACAGGGTGGAAAAAATCATAATTAAATGATTGTGAATAGAAAGTTAAAGAGCTCTTAAAGAAGCATTTAAGAAAGAGTGAAGGAAAAATTTTGCCAGAAGTTTAGCCTGACAGTTGTTAAAAATAAGAAAACTACAATTGGAAAACAAGGAAGGGAAAAGGTGTCCATGAAGAAGATGCTGGAGAAGCACAGGAAATTGGGGTGAGAAGCAAAGTAATAAGGTTTTCAATGTTGGTATAGATGCCGCTATTACAAGGAGGAGAATTTAAGCAGTTAGAAAAGAGAAAGCAGATCCTCCTGTGGGCAGGAAAGGCTCGCAGCTTGGAGGGGGCAGGCAGGTGTGATTGAAAGAAGGAGGGCTCACATTTATACCAGCTGAAGATGATGGATGCTCACTCTATTTGCACTAAAGAGGCATATTTTAAAACTGGCTGACCTACCTAGCTGCCTCTCCAGAGCCTGCAGCATTGCCTGGGTGACTCCTGCCCCATGGTTAGTGGCTGAACCAGACCAGAGTTGCCTGCCTCTGGCTGAAAATGGGTGGAAACTGTGAGTCTGCAGACACTGTCCAGGCATGGATTGGGACCGTGCCAAAGCCATGGTGATGCCACCACCCTCCTGCCCTCTGCTCCCCATGGCTTTTTCAGGGCTGATCTCCCAGGAGGACTCATGGAATCCATGAAAGCAGCCGTATGCCTGCCACTTCCCAGTGCCCACAGAGAAGGGGCCAAAAACGGTGTGTCCACCCCAGCCTCGGTATGCTGGCTCTTAGGCACCAGATATGGACTTGATAGTGACTTGCTGGACCTGAGCTCAATTTCTGCTTCAAGGGTATACGACAAAGGCTCTCAGGACTATAGCAACTCGGTGACACTGGACAAAGTAGGCAACGTCCTCTGGGGACAGTTCAGCTGAGCAGCAGCATCCCTGCCTGGAGAGGCAGGAGCTGCTGTGGATGGGCTGTTTCAGAAGCATGGCTGCTCGCCCACCCTCCTCCAGGCAGCTTTGCTCATCCAAGGGAAGCTGCTGTTCCGATAAGTGAATGCCCAGCGTTTCACTGCCCTTTCCACCATGGAAGCTTTCTGGAGGAAAGTACCACAGAAACCCTCTGCCCTGATTTTCAAGTTCAGCTAAACATCAAAAGGCAGATCTGCCACCTAGCTGGAGCACAATCTGGAGAGCTGCTGGCACAGCTGGGGATACCACCTCCTAATTGCAGCAGGGTCACCTCTTGGGTTGCCAGCTCTGTCATCAGAACAAACTGACTTGATCATGTTTTACTTTTGGTTTAAATCTTTCCATTCTGATCCCAAGGAGAGCAGTTGGGAGTTAATGAGTGGCATTTGTTTCCCAAGCCCTGCCAGTGCCACAGCAGTGAGGGTGTAATTATCTCTAGCTGGGCATCATCTACATACAAGCCTGGTCTCGCTGCTTTTTATACCCTTGTTTTTATTGATCCTCTTTTTTTTACTTGTTCTTGCTTCCTCTTTTTAAAGACTTCTAAATTTATGGCCAGCTCACAAGGAGCACTGCTGCTGTAATGAAAAAATATAGCTGTAACTTTCTGGCTGTTTTCTTAGACCCTCGTTATGTTTGTTTTCATCTGAACACCATTTCCGTACAATGGTTGCAAACAATATTGTATTAGCCTTAATTTTGACCTTGCCGCAATTTCTACCAGAAAATTGTTTCGGCTTGGAAATGGCCGGATTTACTCTTCCGGCCGATGAAAATAAGTCTGCAAGGTTGAAAAGAAGATGTCAAAAAAGCAGGCACTAAAGATCACTTTAAATGATAACAGTTGCACTTGAAGCAAAAATAATATACAAAGCTTTCATCTAGCAATTTTCATCCTTGGACAGCAAAGTGCTTTACAGCCGAGTTCACTGTCAGCAGCCCAGCTTCTAAAGGCGAGCAGAAAAATGGCTTTTGCTTTCTTTGCTGTGCTCCTCTACCCAAAACCAGCTTATTAATCTGAGACTCACTGGCTCTCCTGCTCCCTCAGGATGTGCCCGTGCCCACCTGGCTGAGCAAAGATATTCACAGTGACTGTCCTGCGGGACCTGTGGGGTCCAGTACTGAGCCCAAAAAGAGGTTTGTTCCTGCCTGATTAGCTGAAACCTCCTGGTTTTTTCTGTCTTCCCACTGAATTAGAGAGTTAGCTTTAGTCTGAGAGGGGGTAAGGCAGCTACTTGGCTTTTGTGCCCTGTTGGCTCGTCCTTGTGCTGCAGAGGTGGCTGGAGCTAAGGTCTCGCTAACCCCCCCAAAACACGTCCCATATCTCCTGATCCCCGGGCATGTGGCCAAACTGGTGGGGGGTGAGCTCCACGGCATGGTCTGAGCCAAACCTTGGCACCAGGTGATGCACCATCATCAGGGCAAACACAGATGATGGTGCAAACGCATCCTGAATGTTCCCAAACTTGTCAGAGCAACGCTATGCATAAAGAAGACACATCTTGCAAGAAGAAGGACCAGGACTGGGCATGGACACCTGAGATTGGCTTCACCTCCAGGTTGGGCATCCCTCAGCTGCTGTGGTGTCTGAAGGCAAAACACTTCTCCCCATACGGAATGGGGCAGCGGCAACGTGCCGAGAGGGGTTGAAATAAGAGTCAAAAGGGCAACCTCCTGCTCACTAGGACTTTGTTCTGTTGGGGCATGAGGCACTGTGGGGTCTTGCTGCAGCTCCCCAGGCAATACCTCAGAACATTTCATCTCTGTGGGTGAATGTGGTTCGTTAATTAAACCTTGGTGCCTCACATCAATAGTTCTGGAGAGCCTGTTTCTTGTCTTTGTGTCCCTGGGGATAAGGACTAAATGGGATAAAACACTCACTGCCGAGTTAAAGGAGCCACTGCTGGGAGGTCTCCACTGCCCCAGGAGTGGCTGCTCTTCACCCCAGAAATACAGGCTGCACAATGCCTTTGTAGGTCTGATTCCTGGGGAAACACAGACATGGCACAACCCTGCGATGCCACCCACCGGCTCCTACCTCTGCGTATAGATGCAGGGTCCCGTGGGGGACAGTGAGGACCCTGCTCACCCCACAGCTTGGCAAGGGGGCTGCACAGGGTGCGTGGTGCCTGTAAAGCACCGACACCAAACGCCTGGCTGCCGGCGGGGGGCAAAGCTTGCTATGGGGCACTTTGTCCCTGTTCCTGAGCCGAACCGTGTGCTCATTTTCATCAAGAGCTTTTCTGAAGCACTGCTGAAAGTGGGTGGGTTTTTCCTGAGCCGAGCGCTGCCTGATGGCACCCTGCCACCTACCCACTGGTTTTCTCATACCTGCCTTCCTTACACCCTTTCTGCAGAGAAGAGTATCTATCTGAGACGCACCAGAAATGCCCACTGCAAAAGGTCTTTGTTTAATCCCATCAGCTGGCCAAGGGGCAAGAGGTTGCACCTCTGGCCAGGCTCGTGCTGGGCTTTACCTTTGCACCCCCACACTGCTATGGAAATGCTGGCACTGCAGAGTTTGCTGCCGGGTAGAGCTCAGCAAGGAAATCATTCCTGCTGGAAGTTTAATTGCAGCCATTAAGCCTTTAATCTAGCCGTGGTCTGTATCCCTAAATGGCGATGCCGTCCCTGAAATACAGGCATACATCCACATACCTGCTCACTGCTTGTTTAGCATTGTGTTTACGGCTATTTTTAGTGAACCAGAAGCGGGTAGTTACACACTTATTTGGCCATAAAATTCATTTAAAAAAAAAATAAAAACAAAAAAACCCACACAAAAGCAAACCTATTCATCCTTGAAAAATAACCCCCCAGCTCACAGTTCCACCGACCGTGAGAGCCGTTTGTGGCTGGCTGCCTCTGCCTGGTTTTCTGCTGTCACAGCCCCATCACCTGAGCCCACCTGGGACACAGAGGTCCCCCCCACCCCACCAGCTCAGCCCCCTCCCTGCCACTGTAGCCGAGTCCTGGCCCCAGCCTGGGGCCAGAGCCACTTTGCAGGGTGTACAGGGGTGCAGAGGTGAGAGGGAAAAGCCCATCAGTGTACGGTGCTCTCCTCTCTCTAATTAATGCAGACCAGCCTAGCCTGACTGAACTGCTCCCCATCCTGTGCTTGTGACAGTGACTTCACCCAGCTGCCCCATCATGTTGTGTGTGGTCCCTCCAACATGCTCATGGCTGCTCACAGCAATTATCAGTCCTAGAGCTCAGGATTAATACATGCTCCAGACCTTAAGGGTAACAGGATGCACTGCATGGTGATAAAAAGGGAGGACCAGCGTGGCTCACCTGCTGGGGCCAGGGAAGAATATGATGGTGACCAGCAAGGGCTCATTCACCAATGAAGGCTGCTAGTACAACTGGGCTGCAAGTCCCTTCCTCTGGCTCTTTGTGGTCTTCATCAGCAAGGAAAAGCCCAGGAGACCCCAGCAGAGCCCTCTGGAGCTGTGCGACAGCCATGAAGCCTCCCCACAGAGACGGATGGCTGCCAGAGACCCACAGGCTTCCCAGCCCACCTTAGGACCAGGGTTCAGGACTCTCAGCTGTAAAGCAGAAAGAGCTTTTATTTTTGTCCAGCCAAGTTTAAATGAGCTGTCCTGCGAGAAAACAGATGCTTAAAAGTTATAGACAAACACAGACAAAGTGGGATACCCCCCAAAAGGCTGCTTTAAATAGAGACTTCATTTCATCTGGATGTCTTATTCCAGTAAAATCTTATCTGCAAGTTTCAGGGCTGCCTGGGAAATCTTGCTGCCTCACCAGGGAAAAGGATATTTAAAAAGGATTAAATCTGACAGTCTTATACCAAAAGTGTATTTTTAAGACATAAGCAAAGATTCAAGAGGAAAAGGTTAGTGGGCTGTTGAAAATGCAACTGCATTTAGGCTAATAAAGCTTAATTTCTAGTTAGATAGTAACAGGCTGAATGTGATGGGCCACGCTGACTGCTGAGCTGAGGTACTGGTGATGGGAGGAAGATGCTGCAGCAGCGACAGGGAGGGAGTGGAGCCAGAACCCCCCTTTCAGCACAGACTCCCACCAGGCCATTCACCCCCAAACGCTGCTGAGGTCCTGGGTGAGCAGCAAGCATGTTTTGGAGCAGGGGGAACAACAGCAACCTCATGAAAGCAGGCGCTAAGAAAGGGTTGACTGGTATATTTGGCCCCCACAGCTGAGAAAAATTTCAACTTGCGTTTAAATTATATTAGACACTAAAGAGCCCACTTCTCCTTCTAGGTGGGAGGTCTTGCTCTTTCCCCCACCCCACATCGATGGCAGAAACTCTTGCATCGATGAGGACTCAGCTCACCCAACAGCTATGCAGTAACTCAAATCGATCAAAAACATCGTCTCCTTGCCCATTACAGCTTGCTCCAATTAGCTTCAGCTTCAAAACAGAGCAAGTAAGATATAAATTCTGTTTTGCAAAGCTCCTGTCTATATTTCTCCCCAAATATTGAAATGACATTTCTGCCCACTGAAAATAGGACCTTGGAAAAGACTCTCTGGATAGTTCATTTGCTGGAAAAAGAATTGACAGCCCAATTAATCTCGCAGCTTGTGACTTTTAAACCAGGGCTGTCAGCGTAGGCGCTCCGGGATGAGAGCAAGAGAGGCTGGATAAATATCACAAGACACTGCTGTCCCAGAGACACCAAGCCTCTCCCTGGTGCCTTGCACCATGCCCCAGTCTGCCCACCAGCCCTGGGGACGGCGTAACTGCCTGGGTGCCCATGGGCTGCCCCAAGATCAGCCCCATGGAGAAGCCCGTGGCTGGACGATTTGTGCATGGCAAGCTCCTTATCCCGGCCCTCCGTGGCCTGCAAACCCCACCGCCCCTTGCCAAACAACTCTGCATGCTCTTGTGAAAGGCAGCCACCACCCCGTGGCTCAGCCCCACTGATCAAGGCCACCGAGCCACCGGCCACGGCAGCCGCAGCTCTCCAAGGCCGGGTCTCCGTCACACGTCTGCCCCCCAGCACGGATTTCGGGGTGCAGCTCACACTCCCACGCCTGGCACCGCGTTGTCTGTGCTTTAGGGAGGTGTGGGCAGAGGGTGGCAGGGACGGCTTTGCAGGCAGCTGGACATATCTGCAATCTTCCCACACAAATTATCGGATCAGCCTTTCAGTCCATTTTAGAGCATTAATTATCTTGCTCCTCATTTTTTTAATTATTATTATTATTCTCTTCTCTGCAGGTACAGAAGAACCTTGGGCTATCAGGCGCTGTTTGGCAACAGCTTAAATCCTTTCTGATTCCTGCACTTAATCTTTGCCACGCAAAAGGCCTGGGCTGGGTATCAGTTTCCTTGGCTCCATCTCTGAAGAGCCAGAAGAAACAGCAGCGCTTTTGTGCCGGTTTGTTCTTGCTGCTATCTCCTGATCCGCAGATTGAATACACCACGCTGTCTTCTCCTAGCCTTGATCCCGAGGCTGGATTAATGGGATTAACTTCCAGCTTTCTTTACAACCTTTCTCCCGAGGGCTGACTTAAGTACCACCTAGTGACATTCCTGGGCATCCCGTGCTGTACTGGTGTCCCTTCCATCCTTCCCTGGCAGCAGTTTCCAGGCAAGAAGATGCCCCAGGAGGACAGGATGGTCCAAAACCTCGCAGTAGAAATGCTGCCGAGGCGGGATTGCTGTGACCCAAGCTGTGGCAAGTGCCACCGAGAGCCTGGCAATCGCTGGGAGCTGCCCGCTGCCCCCCTGCCCGCAGCCTGTTTCTAAATTCACCGGGAAACGGAGCCGTTCATTCCGATGCAGACCAAAAATTCCCACCGCGGCCCACACCGCAAACGAGTTAGACCTCTGCGCTGCCCCTAACGCACAGGAAAATTGCTTTTCGACTCTGCGCTTACAAAAAGCAGCCGTGCATCACTTACCAATATCGAGTCCGTTTATAAAAACATGTTTTCGCTCCGCTCTAATTGCTTCAAATGAAGCAATTGCATTACGCTCCCTCCCTTCATTGTACCTCGCCGACAGACGCTCTCCACCAGCTCGCTAAGTTTGCCCTCAACATGAATTAGATCTCGGTGCTCAGGTGGTGGAAAAGCGGCTGCCCTGCCCGTCATACCTCGCTGGGATGCAAACGGGCTCAAACACGTTTCCCAAACCCCTAAGGCAGGCTGGCAGCGGGGGACCAGGAACCGACCAGGCTGGGCAGAGGTCCTTGAAAGAGAAGGGGTTAATTTAGGAAAGAGAGAGACCAGAAAGACCTTCTCTGCGACGCCACGCTCCTTCGCTCACTCTCAGCTCCCAACCAGGGGCTTTTGGTGCTGTTTCTGCAGGCTGAGGCTCAGCCGGGCTCTGCTCCCATCCCAGCAGGTTTCCAGGTACCTGGGGGATATCTGGAGCCTTGCAAGCTCCAGACAGCAAGGTGTCACTTCTGCGCTAACCTAGCACTTCAGGTGAAAAGCAGAATAAATAGTCTTATAAAGCTGGAGCAGTTAACTGTGATACAAGTTAGGCCATAACTCACCTGACCTTGTATTTCACATCATTTCTAATGACATTTGTCATTAACAAGCAGCTTGTCGCTTCCTTCTGCTCTCGGGCTGCCAGTGCAGAGCATGGGACATCCTTCCTGCAGGTGTTTACACCCGGGAGACGCTCCCCTTCCATGGGCAGTGTCACTGCTCTGGGCTTTTTCCCTCTCCTGCCACAGTTTTTCCATGCAACATTCATCAGCCAGCAAGGGACACAGGACCAAAGAGACCGGGACCATTCTGCTACAGGATGGCCCTGTGCCACCAGGTGCGGGCCAACAAGCAGAGGGACTCACAGCTTCTCCAGGGACAGCATCACCAGGGATGGAGTGGGAATGCCACCTCCAAGACGAGCTGCCTCATGCTTCGCTGAGGAAGAGCCGTGCAAAGGGGAACACTGGGGCACAAGGGCTGCGGCACCAGCAGGGTCAGCACTGCCGGTGTGATGGCTCGGAAACCTGCGGGCTCTGGCCTGGGGCTGGCTGCTCTCCCGTGGTCCCCGTGCCACCGCCCCCCACGTGTGTGCACACACACGCACGCACAGTCCTCCTGCCTGCCTCGGGAATCTGCCCATTGCCATGGAAACGGCGGTGACATCAGGCACTGCTAACGTTACTCCAATGACTAATTGCGTTATGAACGGCAAGCCAAATTACTGAAACAATTCCCAAGCCCCGGAGCTCTGTACCTAACATCCCAGGCAGATGCCAAAATGTGTCCTTCACCTGCAAGGATGCCAGGCAGGGCTGGAGGAGTACAGCTGGGGACCTTCTCCTGGGCTTGGATGTGGGGCACAGAGGGGTTGTTTTGGCTCCAACCAGCTTTGACTTTGAATCCTAATTTCCTAGGTTCCTTGAGGGCTGTTTTGTAGCTGTTGAAGCTGCCTGGGTAGTACCTCAAGGGCAGCTCTTGCTGGCACCTTGCTGAAGCAAGGTTGGTGGCATCATCATTGCATGGTGTGCAGGAGGAGATGCTACACAGCCAGGAGAGGACCCCAGGGACCCAGAGAGGGTGACCACAGACCAGTGGCATCTGCCTCTGCAAAAACAGAGGCAGGCTTCTTTATTTCCCCCCTAACTTTGTTAAATTTAGCAATTTCCCCAAAACTTTTAAGGGCAGCCCAGGCACCTTTTATCCTGTTGGCGCAGCAGGGAGGAGCACTGTGCCCGGAGCCATCCTACAGCACAGCGAGTGTCCGAGCCAGGGGGTGCCGGTTAATCCCTCAGTACACAATTTTGGTGGTTTCATCAGACTTCAGAACAAGAAAAAACTCTGGGGAGAAGGCACTTTGATACGATTGCTGATGTGAAGGAAGTCAGGGGTTAGCTGATAATCTATTTTGCCTTTAAATAACAAATACCATAAAAAGGGCCCCAGTCCGAGGCAACTCACGGGTTGGGATGATGAAACCCTTGCTCTCAGCAGACAGCATCCGTGTGGGGGGCCGACCACTTGGTAATCTGCTGGATCCTGTAGCCACCTGAAAAAAAAAAACAGGCCTGCTCTGTTTGTCTGTTCATTTATATATTTTCATTCCCTTCCTTAAGATAACATGATAGCTTATTGCATCAGCAATTTATAACTCCTGGCTCCCTACAGCATCATAGCTGTTTACAGCTCTGTATTATTTACTGCCTGACACCGAAATAAGAAACATTATGCAAATACGTTAAGGAATTATTCCAGCGCCCCAGATGCAGCCTGACACCACCGGTGTTCACATCCCTCTAACGTATTTAACCCTTCATTGCCCAACCTGCAGGCAGAGCACTAGAGGTCCCTTCCTCCCTGCAGCCCCCACGCTCCTGCCACATCCTCCTCCAGGCTTTGGAGGACGAGGGGAGCAAGCGCTGACTGTGTGCAATCATGTTAATTAGTGAAAGACACTGATTTCACCCCTGTACCACTCTAGGAAACATTAATTACAGAAGAAAGCACCGCTAACGCAGAGGCATTTCTCCCTGTGCCTGAGACCTTGGTGACGTCCAGCCACTGGGGAGGACGGGTGGTGCGCCAGTATTTAGGAATTATCACAGTACATTCTTACAGGGCTCCATGAATACGTTTAACACAGCGTACTCTACTCATAAATCCCCATCCAATACAAAAAGTTAGTTCCTCCCTAAGTCCTTAAGTTAAAGACAGACTGGTCATTCTTTTCACCAACAAATAAAAGAAATAGTCTTTCTCCTTTTTTTTTTCTTTTGGTTTCCTTTTCTACACAAAAGTGCACTGTCCCATGCTTGACAGAAACCCAGGTTTCCCCCCAGGCTGCTGAGGGCTCGGGCTGTAGCCCTGGCGAGCTGCTCAGCTGCGGCCGATGGTGGCGGGGAGCCTGCATCAGCTCTTCCCCATTAATAGCCTCATTTAGGCAGCCGTCCCCCGCAGCGCCCATTAACACACACGAGAGAGTGCCCGGAGGTGAGAGCTTCACTAATCAAATGTGCTATTAAGATCCTAATCCATTTCATTAGCCTGTTTCATTTGACACTTAGTGAGGCTCAGAGATGCTCTGTGTAACGGGGACGACCAAGCGCGGCCTGTCCTGTGGAAAAATAATCCTTCTCATTAGACCCGTAATTCCCTTTTATCCTTTATTAGTTTATTTCTAAAGCCAAAGGGCACCGGGGATGTGCAGCTCTGGCAGAGATTTTCCCTTCGTGTGTGTCTCTCCGTGTGGAGTGTAAGACCAGGATGGATGCACAGACAGCAGCAACATTCTCCCCCCCCAAAAAAAGCCCTGAAAAATAGCCCACTTCACTATTTGATTACATATTACTGGACCATATTTTAGGGATGTTATCTAGAAGACTCTCCACTGAATATTTTGGAGACTGAAATAATGAAATACTTCAGCCCCATGTGAAAAAATTTTCAATTTCTTTCTTCCTTTGATTGGCAGCCACTTGAGATGGTCCCAAAGGTCAGCAGAGAGGAAGGATGTGGAATTAAATACGGATTGTTCAGGAGGCTGATAAACCATCAAGCTAAACTTGCACCAAGGCGTTAGGCAGATAGGCTGACATCACCCAATTTTCAGTACAGATTCTGTATCGCTTCTTCAAAACCAAATTAACATGATAGTGCGTGACTCCACCCGGGAAACGTACATGGCCATGGGGATTCTGTGCGTGGAGAAAGGTCTTAAGTTATCAGATAAGCAGGCCTTAGGTTATCAAATAAGAATTCCTAAATATGTGGCCTTCCTGCACAGAAACACACTTGAAACTGCATTAAACCTTCAGACTATTAAAGAAATATTTTATGAAATCATATTTTGTGACTATAATATTCATCTCAAGGACTGGTTCATGGCAGTTCTTCAGAAATAGCTGGAGAAAATACTTACATCTCACTGAAATGCTCCCACTGAGCAAAGCTGAAATAGTTCCACCACAGATTTAGCAAGCTCTACCTGAAAGTAACCTTCTCCATGGGTGTCTGAGGGTTATTTGGGAGCAGCCCCATGTGCCAGCAAGGCTTCCAGGCCATGTGGTGGCACTGAAACCTCCCCGAGCTCACCCCAGAGGGTCGCTGCCAGCTGCTCCCTGGCAGGAGAGGGGATGAGCTGGCTGCAGCCGGGGTGGGCAGCAGCTTGGTCCTTGCATGGTTGGGCTGGCAGGGCATGAAGCAGGTAGATGCGACCCTCAAGCACCCTCTACCACACTCCCTTGCCCACATAGTCCCGCTGGCAGAGCGTCCAGGCCGGCCCATCTTCACCTTGCTCAAGAACATACCATCGCCCTCAGTGTGGGACAGCAGCTCAAACCTCGGTTTCCATCCCCAAGCAACATGTGAAAGGAGAGGAGCTACAGCCTGGTGACATCCTCCTTGCTATTTCTCACTGGGGTTGCTACTTGAGTCAGTGGAATTGGGGAGAAGCCTTGTCTCCACAGCCAGACATGGCAATGGAGGGGATAAGCGGCAGACGGAGCATCTCTTACAACAGGACTCTTACGGGGACTTGGGCCCTTTTGATAATTTATTAGCATACAGAGTCCCTGCAGCCAAAACAGCAAAATCCCTGTTTCTTCCTCTGTTCTAACCCATTTCTTTTGAGACAAACAATTTCTGAGCAGTTGAGGCAAAAAAATATTTTTAAAAGCATCTTTGCCCTTAGAAATTCAATCCCATCTGCTCCCTCAGCGTCACCCGGGGCATTTGCCTCCCCCGGAGCAGCCGGCGGAGGAAAGTTAGCTCCCACCCCAGCCGGGACCCCCGGGCTGCCGCTTCAAAGCGCTCCTGGGGGGGAAAACTCTGGGAAAGGCCGCTCCACCACAGGCACCCCGCTGCTCCCTCAGGTCCCCATCAGAAAAACGGAGCTCAAAGCCAAGCACCACACTGCTGGGCTTGGGAAAACAGTGCTGAGAGAGGGCAGCGACGTGGGGGGCTGCCGGTGGGGAGGGCAGGCAGCTGCTGGCAGGCTCCAGACCCACCGCTGCTGCCCTCGGCGAGGCACCCCAGGGCAAAGCACATGTCTAGCCAGGGCTTACGTTTGAGAGCAGCAGCAACACAGGCAGTAATGCTGAGCTGTAGCTGAAACGGGAGGGAATATCCCCACCAGCCCCTTGGTGCAGGCTCGGTGCACCCCATATTAACCAGTCATAGCACGACTGTGTCAAGCACCACCAGGTCAGCAATGGGAAACTTCAGCTCTGGGTTTTCTCTTCAAGCGTACGAGAAATTTTTTTTAAAAAAATGCACCATCATCTCCAAACAAAATTAAACACAGGCAAGTAAAAAATCCCCGCTGAACAGCGAGACCATAAATCACTCCCTTTCCCATCTTTGCTGGCCGCAGAGGCTGGAGCGTGGCCACGGCTGGTGGGGAGAAGTGTGCTCTGGCAGAAAGCATCCTCTCCAACCCTCTGGGCTCTGCAATTGTCTCCCTGGGAAGCTTCCAAGCCCTCTGAGCTCACCCCATCCCCATCTCCATCTCCATCCCCATCCCCATCCCCATCGCAGCTCCCAGGGGAGCAGCAGAGCTATGCACCCTCGCAGGGATGGCAGCTTGGGGTGACCCCGTCCCTCCCAGTTGCAGTCCTGCCCTTCCCATCCTGCAGCCCCCTCCTTCCCCACAGCACTTACAGTCCAAATTATGGCCGTCTGACCTTCTGCAGCAACGCTGGCTTGTGCCCGTCCTGTGCCACGAGCCACTGTCCCCCTGTCCGGCCATGGAGCTGGGAGGTGCAGACCCGGAGCGTGTCAACGAAAAGCTCTTCTTGACTTAGTGATATGAATTACAGCATGATATAAAGGCCTATTAAAGGCTGCTTTCTAGAACAAATGCTGCCCCCGTGGCTAATCAGCAGAATATTCCCTTCATTGAGAGACAAAATTAATATCGTTGTTTGGCAGATGCAACGATGCCAAGTAAATAACTTTCAATTGAGCTTTATTGTTATGATGCCTTTTGTTGCTGGTCTTGGCCTCGAGAGGGTGGCAATGAAAAAGGGAGAATACAAATGGAAACCTGTAGGAGCCTGAAATAAATGTGCGCCTTGAACCTGCGGGGAGCCAGGGATTAATTGGGGACATCACTGCGCTCAGCACAGCACAGCCATGCTGTCCTGTCCCCCGTGGTGGCACCCAGCAGGCAAGGGGACAGGCACACAGCCTTGGCCAGGACATCTCCCCCAGCCCCACAGGCAGTCTTGACCCTTGGCTGTGGGTTTTACAGTGTATTTTCATTTCTAAAACGGGTTTGTAAGGAGAGACGACACTCTGTCACCACCATGAAAGCTGGCGTTAATCAAGGGTGATAGCATGGACTCCTCGCGGGTGGTTAGCATTATAAAATACATATTAGCATTTTTAATATTAATCAAAAAATCCTTTAAAAGAAGCTAATTAGAAAGCTCATTTACTTAGAGGACCAGAATGAATTAGTGCTGCATCTCAGGGCCGCGAAGCATTCGCACAGAGTGAATGTCCCCAGGATCCTCCCCTCCCAGCTCAGATCAGGGGCTAATCCTGCTCCAGGAGTCACAAACCACCTCGTGCCAAACAGGGAATGAACTGGCTTCGGAGCTCACCATCAGCTCAAGCCTCCCCCCAGCTCCCTGCTGAGCCCCTGGAAGGAGCGGGCGTTTTATGGCATTGATGGTGCAACCCGGAGAAGCCCCGTCACTACAGGGGCCTGATGCTGTCGAGTGGTGGGGCTGGGCCAGTGCAAGAGGCAGCGACTCCTGTGCTTACCTCATCCTGCCTTTCATCCCTCCCCAGCAAGGGACGCAGAAGGGCCGCAGCAGCAGGAGAACGGGAGGGCTTGGGGACCCACCAGCTCCCTCACTATGCTCCATGGCCAACCTGATTCAACAGGGAGCCTTCACGTAAAATCACCCTGAGAAAAACTCTGCCTGCCCCTTTTTCCATGGCCAGACTCTTCATGCCCTGCATCCTCCTGGGACCTGGCTGTTAGCGCAGCCCCTCCACCCACCCGTGGACAGCCCAAGAAAGATGAAAATCCCTTGTGAATGACAAAAGGCGGGGATCAGTAAAATTATTTACTTGCTCCCCCGGATTCTGGGGAAGACTTTGCCAGCTGAACAGTCAGAATAGGAGCAAATACGAGGTTTTTTTACCTTGGATTTCTATTTGTAGCAGAAAGGGCATTTGGTGGCTTCTGCAAGACAAGCCCAAGGGCGGGCACGGTCCTGCCGCCCCGGCTCACCCCCCGCATCCCGCTCCCTCCCGGCGCTCCGGTCGTGCTCCACTGAGCCATTCAGTCCTTCCAGAGGTTTCGCAGCTCCGCTCCCTCCAGAGCGGCCGTGGGCTGCTGCAAGGCAAGGGAGGCATCTTGCAAAACAACCGGGCTGCATTAATAAGGTCAGATGGGAGAAGAAGAGCGTTAGTGGGGGCTGAGAGCCTGCTTTGACAGCTACCCTAGCGAATTCCCTGTTTGCTTGTCTTTGAGGCAGCCAGCCACGCTAGCAAGCTAACGCTCAAACATTTCTTAGCCATACTCAATGCTAAATGAAAGGATGGCTCCCTCCCAGCCCGGCTGCTGGGGCTGTCCCTCTGCCCTCCCTCCCTGCTGCCCGTTTCAGGGGGTTGCTTTCCCCAGCTACTGGGGGCTGCCCGAGGCACAGACACCTACCCAGGGGTCCCACAGGACTGAAAAGAGGTCAGCCCTCTGCCTCCCACTTTAAAAGGGTGAAACAAATGAGAGCCAAGGGGCAAGGAAAGGTCAAACTCTGGGTAACTTGTCTTATTCGCAAAGTGCTTGCCCTCCCTTTATTCATGTTCCTTGTCTAGATGTACCTGCACAAGGAGTATTTCTTGGTGAGTAAAGGGCTCTCCAGCCCTGCAGAATCAGAATCACAGAATCGCCTAGGTTGGAAGGGACCTTTAAGATCATCTAGTCCAACCATAAAACAAACAAACAAAAAACCCCAAACAAAACACACACACCAACACTAAACCATATTCCTGAGCACCATGTCAATTTGTCTTTTTAATATCTCCAGGGATGGTGCCTCAACCACTTCCCTGGGCAGCCCATTCCAATGCCTGATAACCCTTTCAGTGAAGAAATGTTTCCTAATATCCAANCTCCAGACCCCTCACCAGCTTCGTTGCCCTTCTCTGCACCTGCTCCAGCACCTCAACGTCTTTTTTGTGGTAAGGGGCCCAAAACTGGACACAGCACTCGAGGTGGAGCCTCACCAGTGCCAAGAAAGCAAACCAGAGGGACTGCATGCAGACCCTAAGATTCATGCTGGGAAACTTGGTGGCACAGTTGACAGCGAAGGTACCTGACGGCTGCAGCTCCTCGGCTTGGCAGGGAACAGCTGCCTTGTCACTGGGGACGATGGTGGGAGATTGGCCGGGTCATTCATACGCACAAAGCCCAAGGGACCCAGAAGCTGGGGCCAGGACAGCCATCACCACCCCGAGCCAGGAGCATGCACTACACAAGACTGGACGCTTGCACAGTCCCCATGGGCTGCACACCTCCGCTTTCCTTCTCATCCACTTCAGAGCAGCCGGGGAACAAAACCCCTTGGAGATGGAGAGGGATAGGGCTCTGGCCTCAGCACGGCAGCTGGGATAAGGTCCAAGAGAGCTGGGAGCAGTTGGCTCCAGGTGGTGAGGGGTGAGGGTGAAAGACCCAAGGCTCTCGCTGCAGGTGGCTGAGGGGCAGAAGCGAGCGAGCAGGACCATCAGGCGTGTGTTAACTCCCACCGAGCCTGTACCGCGCTGCCGCACACACTCACGCTCGCTCCAACTGCTACCAGCCCATCCTCCCGCGGGAGCCGGTGGAGGAATCCCACAGGGAACCCAAAACACTCTGCACTGGAAATCACTACTCCCAGCAGCTCTTATTTTTAAACATAGGTTGCAGCCCTTATTTACCAGCAGGCGCAGTGTTGTCAGGAGCAGCGACTGCAGATGCCTTGCTTGCCTTTTGCTAAGTAAACCTCCTGTTTTGACTGCAAGCTGATTGATGCTCAGTTATTTGGGGAGGAGTATTTCTAGCTACACAGTGCAAGCCAGAGTTATCAGCCAATTAAGTATTTACGGCCAATTCCATTTTCCTTGCAAGACGTTCGGAAAGCAAGCACCGGTTACATCAGAGAAACGGGTTAAACTGGGCTCTTCTATAAACAGCTCCATGCTGGCCTACCAGAAACCACAGACACAGAAGCCCTGTAAAAGCTTCTCTTAAGGCCACGCTGGGAAACAATCCATCACCAGCGAGAGTGTGGTTTAAACACTGCAGCAGTAACTCAGCCTGTCCTCAGTGAAGCATTGCCAGAGCATGAAGCAAAAGGCCATGGGCTCCTAGCCCTGCCAGAGGAGGGTCAGCTGCTGGGGGGCGCTTCCTATGGACTGGCTTTGCTGCAAGCTCTCACCAGGTGAACATCTGGGACAGATCTTTCCTGCCTGACCCTTGCCAGGTGCACCCCACCACCACGTGCAGCATCTCTGGCAGGTGCTGATTCAACCCTGGTTTCTGGCTTTCCCAGCACGGGCTATCACCTCTAATATGCTCCCGTCTTCCTGAGATCACTTAGAAACCCTGAATCCAAACCCAATCCAAACTAACCCCCTTTAGGGTGCACCAAAAGGGAGAACTGCTGTTGTAGTCTCTTCAAAAACACAAAATCCTAAACAAACCCTGCTGCCTATTCCAGATGTTACAGGACCATCCCCACCACCCTTCACCCCCAACTCCAGTTCAGAAACCAGTTGCACACAACAAGCGACTCCCTCTCTCCCAGCTTCTCCAGCCGATACCCACCCTTCTCTGTCCAACCCCATCAACAATTTAAGGGCAGACTCCTGCTTTCACAAGGAAATGTACAGCCAGCGCAGTGATATGGCAAAGGACAAACCACTCAACAGCTTCTATCTTTGCTTTTCAGTCCACAGTGGGTTGTTTACAACACTCTCCAATTTGTGTGAAGCAATACTTAACATTTACCGAGCACGCTTGAGCCCATGGATGAAACGTACCGCTTGAGTCATCTTCTGCCTGTCACAGTGTCTGCTGCCAGAGACCAACCAGTCATTTGGCTGCTGGTTGCTACAGGTCTCCCAGAGCAGCCATGCCCCCCTCTACAGCATCTTCAACTGCTGACGTGGGGCCAAGCCCCCGGTGACCAAGAAGGTCACTGCAGCCTTTAAAACCAGGGGGCTGGGATAGCCAGGTGAGGGAAGTCAGCCTAAACAAGGATGGGAGAACACTTCAAATGCCACGGTAACGGCACGAGGGGACAAACACCTATTTGTTCCTAGGTTATAGCCCATCAAGTGTCACCCGCAGTCACCCAGTTCACTTTCCTGCCTTCATTGCAGCTGGTGTTAATCCAGGGATGATTTTCTTAAGCTTTTAAGCGCTGTTTATCACACAGCATCTCCCAGCAGTACCAGAGAAAGACGGTGCCTCGCCAAGCTCAGGAGGACCAGAAAGCATCTGTATTTCAGACGCATGAGAATGCCTCAAATGCAATCAAAAGCTGTGACCAGTCACCGAGGCATGACCACAGCTCAGTCCCTTTGCGTCCAACTCCTGTGGAGGTGCTGTGATTTTTAAAAGGCAGCCTTCACAAGAAAAACCACCCTCCAAAGTATGGTGTGTGAGAGCATCAGGGCCTTGAAGTATCTCCTGCTTTGTGCTCTCCAGGCTGGTGCTGAGAAGAGGTATTAGTCTTAAAAACACTGCCAGCGCAAAAAACGCCCTGCTCGCCTTCAGCAGGCGCTGCAGAATATCTGCTCTGGTTTAAACTGCTAATTGGTACGTGAAAGAAAAAGCAGTGGGAAAGCGGTGCCGGAAAACAAAAACTACACTTGCCTGTGGTTTTCACATGAGGTGTCTGCAGCGCGCAACGGCAGCGCGGCACCACGGCCGGAAAGGTGATTTTCTTCTAAGCTGCTTCCAGCTGTAACCCCTCCCGATGCACACGCCGGGACAAGCAGCTCCAGCCCCAACCTGCTGGCTCTCCTGACAGCTTCCCACTCCCGGTACAGCCACCTCGGTACAGTGATTTGTGCCAGGCAGTAAATGCAGCTGTCTGCAACTCACCGTAAGCCCTTTTATACTTAACACAAACACACATAGATACAGACACACCGAGGGCTCTCACTTTTACATTGCACTAGAGAGAAAACAACTGTTCTTCAGGGCCAAGCAGGGGAAAGGCGTCGCAAGCAGTGGTCTCTGCTGAAAGGGGATCCCTGGATGAACACTGCACTAAGTGCTGCGCGGTGGCATCGGAAATAAGTCATCCCACAAGTGGTTACTGTCAGGTGAAGCGGACGGCGGCAGACATCGGGGCATTCCGCACTAAGCCAACCCTGATAAGCCGCAGCAAGGCACGAGCTAGACCTGAACTTGAATCTGAGTGCTCTCGCCACGCTCAAGAATATTTGCCCACTCTTCTTCGCTGAAAATCCCAGGAGCACAAAAGATCTTTTGAGGGCAATGTTTTAAACCTAAATGCGATGCAGTATGAAAATTCCCTTGTATAAAAGTTGAAGGAAGATATAAAATGCTCAGAGAGAGATAGACTGGTTCTGCCACTCTTGTTAGTTCTAGGCTGTGCTGTTTCTTTCCCATTCATGAATAATTTTCTGTGAAACCTGTGTCTGAATAAGTCCTCTTGTGCATTGAATTTCAGCAGCCCTGCAGCCAACATCCTCCCAAAGCTGAACCAGCTCGGAACAGATCAGTGTTTGGTATCCTGCACCTACAGTGATGGTTTGAAAAGCAGAGCGATGTGGATTGGGTTTTTAAGGACAGGGTTATTCTTCCAGGAGCAGCAGCCCAAGGCCACGTGCCCCACAGATGGAGCTCACCGGCCCACTGGGTTTTTCTGCTCCAGGTCCACGTTTGTCACCGCCGGTGTCAGCTGACAACAGGCACACTGGTTGTGACTGACAGCCTCCGTCAATGCACACAAACAGCCCATGCCTGGGGCTCTCCCACGTGTGTAGGATTGACTGGAGCTGAGTTCTCTAGCTGAGAATTGCACTTCCTACCAGCCTTGCCTCAAGCTTGGTCCTTGGAGAAGCCACCAGGTCCATGAAGAGGAAAGGCTGTCTGTAACTTGGCCCATATTCCACTGGGAGGAACCAGGACAAACCAGCACTCCCCATGCAGCTCTCCGCTGACATTTGAGTTGCCACTCACTTCTGCAAAACCTGGACGGGAACCAAAGAGGGGTGGTGCAGTGAGCAGGGTCTGGAAGCATCTAAAGTTTACTTGGTGCAGCAGAAACCAGGAGACCTGAGCCTTGTCCACCCACTCCCACCTGCACGTGGTCTCCCTGCAGAGCAGCAACCGTACTGATGCCTGGGAAGAGGTCCTTAAAGGTTCCTCACGTTTGGCTGCTGAGTGAGCCGAGAGCAGCTGGGAATCAGAGACACCACCAAGCTGGGGTAGTAGACAGAAATCCAGACGGAGGAAAGCCGATTGCTCATAGCAATTCACAAATGAAAAGCAAACAGGTTTTTTTAAATTTATTTATTCCTGAAAGTGTACAACTAGAACATAAAAATATTCCTTGGCGAAAGCTAAACAGAAAAGGGTAGGAAATGAATGCCAAGTGAAAAACATTTGCATGTTCCAAGGGAAGAAGCCTCCAGAGACAGAGCTTGGAGACTCCTCAAGCTTGGAAGTTAAGGTCATATTTCTATTTTACAGAAACTTCCTACAGCAGATCCGTAAGTTATCTCATTGTGACTCATAACTCGGTGGAATGAGTTTCTAGTTTGTTTTCTCTGAGAAGCCAATTACTTCAAGTGCATCACACCAATAAATGAAATCAGTGTACTGCTCTATTTATTATTAGGCATTTGTTTTTCCTTAAGGTGACTGCATTACAGCTGCCACAAATATGCAAACCAGCTGAATTAAAACAGCACACTTTCTTGAGCATTTCCAATCTCTCTAAGCCTTGGTACTTTGCATGCTCTCCATTACCTGGATGATTTTGACTAATGAACTCTTCCATTTGCTGGAAAATATTGAATGCAATTAGTACCTCAGTGCGCAGCCTCCAAGTATGCTGTGCCTAGCAGCTGAGCGCTGTAAAAGAGCCCAGCGCTTGGCAGAAGAACTAGAAATCCAAAAGATAAAAGGGAGATTTACGCACACTCCCACCAAGGCCTGCTGCAGAATTTAATTGGCAACGTTAGCAATAAAGGGGCTGCAGAGAAAATCACGAAGGTTATGGCCCCAGTGCAAGCCACAAAGCAGTAACGAGTTATGATTCCTAGGCTTAAAAATTAGAAATTACATTTGGTTCCTCACCTCGCACTCCCCCATGCCAAGCTGCACAATGTGCTCTGATCAAGCCAGTCTATTCCTTTGCTTTTCTGAGTCCGGCTGTATCTCTTCAAGGGGAGACACAAATCACTCCATCCAACCCTTCTGCAATTTCACCCAGCCTCTGCCGGCACTCTTCCTGCAGCTGCTTTAGCTCTCTCTCCAGGCTGGCCTCTCTCATCCGCAGTTCTCTGATCACCTCTGTAGCACTGACAGCTGAAACAGGCTCCTTGGATACAGACCTACAGAAGCCCATTTTGCTGGCAGGATGTTTGCTTCTGAACACGAGTCTGCATGAACCGTGCATTTTATTTTTTTTTGGAGCACTAAGGGATGTTAGATCTAGCAGTTTCAGTTCAACACTTTCCTGTATCTTTCTAGCAGCGGCAGAGAACCCCTCTTTCCGTAGTTCTTCCTCTCTTGTTTTCACCTGTAGAGAGAAGGAAAAAAAAAAAAAGCAGGGGGTGAGGAGGGGAAGAGTATGGTAGATTTCTGTGAAAAAATCCTTCCGCCAGGAAACAACACCAACTGTCATGCTTGGACTAGGATGTACCAAAGAGAAGACAGCTAACTGTGAATGTAAACCTACGCTAACACGTGCTTTCTATCAGGTAGCAGCCTCAGTGACCAAAAAGCTGCCTGCAGTAGTTTACTTGCAGAGTCACAGCCTACCAGCCCCTCCACCGACGACTAATTCACAAGGGCCCTGCACCGAGGAGGGGGTGGTTTGACTTCAGAGCAAAAAGGGAGACCCAGCAGAGTGACCTTCATCACCGTTGTGCTTTTAGCCACCGCATTGTCATAACAGATGATTGCCTCATGACTAACAATACCAAGTCAGTTTGCAAATCCTTTCTCCACGTGGCAATGCTAAAAAGCAGGGATGACAACTGTAAGCTAGAAGTTCCTTAATTCTCAGTTCTCATTATGGGGTAACAACTAGAAAAAGGAAAATAATGGAGCAGAGACAAAAAAGTGGAGCTTAAGACCAAAATGAATACCAGGCAGCACACTGTCACTGAAGACAGGACTAATAAAACAAAGCTTTTCTTGTGACAGAATCACAGTCTGGATTTTAAAACCAATTGTATATACAGGGATTTCTCCAAAGCATTTGATTTAATGTTCTCTAACAATTTGATTTGAAGAACTTGCAAGATGGTAATTGCCTTGCCAATTTCACTAGTGGATTAAACATCAATTCAGTGACTCATCTCAAAATGTAGTCATCAGTGGGGAAACATCCATAAGAAGAGGTACCCTGTGCTAAGGCCTTCAGGGAAACAGTTCTTGGTCCAATGGCACTCTCTGTTTCTGGCACCGCAAGCAGCCAAATCCCCTCAGCCAAAAAGCAGCAAAGTTAAAGAAAAAGCAATACTTCCTCTGCAACCTGCACAAGTCCCAGGGCTCTCCTGGAACCTGTGTGCAGTTCTGGAGTTCACGCTTCAAAAAACTACAGGGAAAGAGAGAAGGATTCAAAGGCAGGTCGCCCATGACTCACAGCCCAGAAAACAAGCCATATAGTCTGAGCTCTTGAAGTTTCATGCTACTTCATTCGTGGAGACAGACATATAGTCCATTTTAGATCCTAAAAGAAAGTGGAAAAGAAAGTATTGAGAGACCAGACTTTGCTGACAAAGCCATGCAAAGATCAAATGGATGAAAATTTCAGTTAGGTATTCAGCTTCAGAATAAGACATTGTTTCCTACTGCGAGGATAATAAACCATGAAATGCTTCATTGCAGCTCCAGGGATGAATCCTTTGGCCAAAGCTCAGCTCAGGTCAGGCTCAGTGCTAATGATACCCCCTTCCAGCCTTGAAGCTGATCTGCAACTCCTCCCTTCCCTGGCTACGGGTGAAGCTGAACAACTCCTTGGGGTTTTAAATCTGCAGATCTGCATTAAGATATTGGTATCTCACATATTAGGGCTTTGAGCAATTCCCTGTAAAGTCAGGGATGTTTTAGCATCTCTCTGAAGTACCAGTGATCAGTCAGAACTCAAAGCAGCAGCTGCAAGGACAAGAGTCTTAGAGTACCAATGATCCACCCCACCTTTGCCACTGCCAAGCTACAACTGCTCAGGGTCAATCCAGTTGCTGTATCTGGAGACAAAAGGATTTTTTTCCACAGATCGGTAGGGAAAGTTTTATTAGTGAAACAAATTCAGAAGCTTTTGACATAGAGGGGCTCACGTTATATTCTCTTGCGGTGAGAAACTCTGCAGGCACGAGGGCTGCAGTCACAGTTAAATCCCCCACTGACACCAACTGCACTAGGGCTTCTCTCACTTATCCCTAGTCTTTCATCAGAATGTCGTGTTTTGCAGCCAAGTAATTAATCCTCTCCATAGTTATCCCCACCCCGGCCAACCCCACTCAAAAAAGATGAAGAAAATCAATCAAATCAGAAACAGAGTAAATTTTCCCTAACACATTAAAGGCTTTATCGATGCAGAACCATCTGTTAAAGGAGACCTCTGTTGATTAAGGCATTTGAACAGAGAGAGTTGAAGCCCAGAGAAGTCTCTTTGCCCTTGTCCAAGAACGAAGGGACCCTCTTTATCATAATCCCCAAGGAATCCCAGGACATCTCTTGCTGTTGGCTAGAAGAGTATCTGAGGTTCAATTCCCTAAGACCACTTTAGAAGAAATAAAACTGAAAAAATAAATTCAATGTTATCTTGTCTCCCCACTGCCAATGAATAAGTGGAAAATGATGTTTGCACAAAGTGGATTTAGCACTGGAATCCAGGATGGGAAAAATTTCCTGTTACTTACAAAGAACAAAATCATTCAGCAAACAGAGCCCACAAAATGTTATTTATTTTTTGCATTAAACTCAGGCAGAATAGTAGGGCTGTATAAAAGGATTCCTAATGAAACATCGGCCAAAATTGGAGAATTTTATTATCCATTGTGCAAGGCACATGATGAAGAGCATGCTCCTCTCAGCACTAAGTGCATTGAGCTCTAACTCATAGTAAGAACAGGAATAGGAATTGCTACACTGAAGCAGGAGCAGCTGTCAGGACAAGGACAACAGCCTTACAGTGAGGCAGTCAGGGAAGCAGAATTATAACAAATTCTGACATCCGAGTATCACAAGGGCACTGCACATGTTACCTTCTGTAAGGAGGACCAATATTTCCTGGGATAACATTAGATAAATTTAACAGGCGAAATTTTCAAAATTATAAATAAGAGAATAAGTTCAGCAAAGCACTATTTATTTCTTATTGGCACAATCGGGAGGTAGAAGGCTACCTCCCATTCTTTTTTGCAGTGTTCTTCCTGGTACGCTCTGCAACCATATCTATGTCCACAAACACTCCTGTTGCAGTTTGTAGATTTCAATAGCTAAAATCCTCGGAGGGTTACCGTCAAGTAACATTCTTTACTCTTCACATCCTGAATGCGTGTGAAAATGCTCAATAACCTCCTTGTGTATGGTTAATTGATGCACTTTAACAGCTTGATGTCTCTCATTAGTCAGCACACAATGATTATTCTACACTGCAAAACAATCTCAGCAGACCACTTTGTATTAAACAAACATATTGTAAAAGATTAGGAGCCTCAGCATTTTGTGTCTGCCCATCTCCATCCCACAGCTCTGCCTTTCAGACTCAATCTACCAGCTGGAAGTTGAATTCCCAATTAGGTGTATAGTGCTGTCTGACAACTGCTGCACATCCTCTCGGAACAAATACAACAACATGATAATAATTGTTTCCTCTTCTACAGAACCAACCTCATCCCAAAGGGACCCAGTGCATTTTGAGAAAAGCGACACCAAACGCAGAGGGGATCAGCTGATGAGGAATCAGCATCTTCAAACTGACACATGCCACCCTGGGGCAGCAATGGCCTGGTGAGCTGTTTGCAACAGCACTCACTCACAGACACTGTAACCGAGTCCATGTCCATGTGCTGTCCCCTCTGGTCAGCTTGGTACCCTACCAGGTTTCACACTCCCAAGACCACGATAAGCCAGCAGGAACCTTCCACGGCATGTAAGTGTCCTCACCAGCCCTACGAGGGCTGCAGAAGGACAGATGCCATGAATGTACACTGAGGCAAGCACCCCTGCTGCGTTCCTTCTAGCTCTTCACCTCACCACGTCACCAACCGCTGTTTGGGACAGGATAGTGGCCAAACTGACCTGAGCGCTCCTAGATGCTTTCCTTTAAAATAACTTAAGTTTTCCAAAAAAACCACCATACGTTTTCAAAAGGTATTAAAACCTAAAAGCTAAAGGGAAAACTGCAGTAATTTTCATGTTCTAAGGAGAAGCCAATGAGCTGGTGTAGCTGCAGAGAGGAGTATTGCATCTTAGATCACAGACAGAAGGGACTGAAGTGACAGACAGCCTGCGCTGCCCTTCCCCAACCTGACACAGTGCAAAGGGCTATGGTGTGCAGGCACTGCTGACAGATTCACACGTGGGAATATGCAAAGGAATAAGCACTAAAACAAAACAGATCTCTTCAGCGTGAGGGTGGGCAGGGACAGGTGGCCTCCAGCTTCTGACATGGTGGAATTAAGCCAGGCGGGACATCCATCAGGTGTGGAAGGGATTTCCCATCTCTCCAGGGACAGCACCATGACTGATGCTGCGTTTCCAAAAATGTTCAGTCTGAGGTCTGATTGAGGAAAATGGCCAAGCTAAAAGAGAAAAGGGTAGGCCAGTCCAGAGCTGGAAAGGGGCAGTGAGATGAGGCACATCCAAAAAACAGGTCGAACAGAAGGCTTGCCTCGGTCCCCACCATGGTGGATTAACTTCTGCACTGACGCACAGGAAAGACCTTAAGCCTGCAAATACCTACACACACGATTAACTTCCCCAGGACTTCCTCACCCCTACCTTCTCTGAAATTTCTTCTAACCCAAGGTACCACTGTCTGTCCTTTTCATCCAGACAGCACTCTCAGTTATTTTCAGTCCTGGGATTCTTCTGCCTTTGAATAAATTTTACAGCAACGAGTTCAGTGAGCAAATCATGGAAAAGGTAATGTATCCCACATTTTAAATAAGCTGCCTTCCAGTTTCTTTGCACGTTCCGCTGTTTTGAGGCCAGAACAGTAATGCCCCAATTTACCTCCTCTAGACTTGTGCTATTTGTCATGTGGACAGTCCCAGTCTTTCAGTTGTCCATCTTGTGGAGGTCTACATCTATCGACTGCTTAGGTGACCTAGACATTTAGCTCATTTGATCTCTCCTCAAAGAGGAGACCTTCCTGCCCTTCGCAATTACTGCTGTGGTTTCCTCAGCTCCCTCACATTTGCCTGCACCTTGTTGGTAATGAGCTTCCCAGAGCTTTGTGTCTCATTCCGTGTGGCTCAGAAGCATCCCCGAGAGGCTGATCTGTCTCAGAGTTTTAACAGCTCACTAATGAAAAGTGCATCAAAAACAATGCACAAAAAGGTTCTTTTTCTGCTAAGAAGCAAGCTGGATGTGAACGTATTTGGAGAGAATTTTACCAACATGCAAGACATCCCAAAGAGATGCTAAGAGATCTAGATAACCACCTTACATTATTTAAATAATTTCCAGTAATGACCTAACAAAAGTGACAATCTTCCAAATGCTGGAAGTCAACATTTCAGCTTTTTAAAACTTCACATGGCAACCTGAAAGCTTCAGAAAGCAAATGAATGCCCTGCCTCTCAGTTACATACTTGAATGAAGCCACTAGCTAGAGAGGAATTTTAAAATGCATCAGCAATGAAAGGTCTAAACATCTATTTCGGGGAAAAGAGTGGGGGGAGGCATAGGAGCGTTTCCATTTTGTGATCCATTTTGTTGCCAGCTTCGAGGAAGGAGCAGCAAACCAAATTGTTGGAGCTCCTTTTGAAGTGGATGATAAAGACCAGAATCATGTCATTATTTTTAAATTGCAACCTCTTCAAATTATTCTAGGAGTTTTGGAGAAATGGCTATAATAATGATATTGTTCAGAAAAACAAACTGCACAAACAAGCCTAGAAAAGGCACATTTTCTGCCTCCAGCCCTATCTGTCCACTCATTCTTTCTTGTACTTATCTTATGAATAGGGAGAAGACCCCATGTTCATACAGTGTGAAATACAAATTATTCTCACCATTCTGTACAGGTACTACAAACCACCATGCCTGCCTTGGCTGGAAAACACAGTGCAGCCTGCTCCTTTGTGCTCCAAGTCAGAGGGAACAAACAGAAAAATCTCAGATCTTGTCTTTTTGGGTTGGAGAGCAAAAGGAAATTAGGAAATATGAACGGATGCAATATCCAAGCCACCAAGTCATACTGCCTTTGCTATTGGGGCATAATCAACCAACACCTTTCATAAACTCATCTTGTTCCGCTGAAAACACCAAAGAGCATTTGACTTGCAAAATTTTTTATTTCTAAAGGAAGCTCATTTCTGAGCTTTATTTTAAAGCTATCACAGCTAAGATGGCCCCCCTGTAGCTGGGGAGGTGAAAAGGGTGAAGTGAAATATTACACGCTTGGAAATATATGATTAATGAAGGGCCAGGCTGCAGAAATAGAAAAGACCTGCCAGGTCAGCCAGTGCACTCCCCTGCCTAGCTCAGAAGAGCTTCCCAGCACATCCCAACATCCCAAGCACGGGCACCGAGAGGCGCTCCCCGGGTTAGAGGAGCTGCCCAGAGCTCTGTCTCCATGTACGCTGAGCAGACCCTCATTCAAAAGGCAAGTGTTAATTATAGAGAAAGATCTGTGAGTAAAAAATGAAAGCGGGATAAGGACGGAGATACTGGCATCGCTCAGAGACTGCTGGCACGGACGCTCTGCAGAAATCCTGACAGCTGAGTGCTGGAAACCAGGCCTGGCAAATTAAGGTTAGTTCAGGAGTTTTCAGTTTCCAGACTGGAATGCAGATCAGTCAAGGGGCTGAACCTTGCAAACACTTGTCTTTGATCACTACAAGCCTGAATAACACTTTATAAATTATAATTATTGATACCTTTTGCTGCCTTACAGTTTCTACCTACTGTTTATTCCACCACCCCCTCCCACCCTCCTCGGAAGAGCCTCGCAGAGCTGCAATCCCAGCTGACAGTCTGTCTGGGATACAGAAAACAGGATAGAGAAGGATTTGCAGACCACTTCTAAGAAAGCCCTCCTTGTCAGCAGTGAAAAAACAGCACCAAGTACAAAAGGAAAGCGAGCAAAAGGAAATAATAAGCGAAAGTATCAATAACATAGAAGAGGGAAGAGCAGAAAGCTCTGCAAGAATTAACTAAAAGTGTAATACAATAAAAATAGTCACAGGGATCCCACAATTCCCACCCACAACTTTTTTGTGCTCCTATACAAGAATTTTTCCAGCTATACAGTACACGTTCTGCTCCTTGCTGCACACAGAGCAGCACTGAAAACTGAAAAACACGCACCATGGTCTGTTTGGGAAAGAAGATGCCCAAATAGAATTTATCTCAAACTTCATTTGAGATAGCAAGAACTGAGCAAGCCAACACCATTGCTCTCCATGTTTGTCGCTGCTTTCTGTGCAGAACAAAACAGTTACAAATAACCCAAGTGTTTTGCATGCTTGTGTGTCCCCAAAGGCGTAAGAATAAAACCTTTTTCATGCATAAGTATGGTGAGGGCTTCACGCTTCTTTAACAATAAACAAATAATAATTTGGCTAGAGGGCCAGTTTCTTTTAACAAAAATGCTTGCTTTTTTTGTTTTGAACAATCTTAAGTGTGTGACAAATCCTTCCCTTCTTTAGCTATAGACAGTGACCCATTCAGCCTCAGAGAAGCAGAGAAAGGCACTATTTCAAGGGATGCTGTGAATGTGTAAGTGATGGAAATCCAATCCCGTAGCTCCTACTTTTGGGAAAAATTACAGAGCCGGGGGAGGGGGGGCGGGCAGGCAGGACCCTGCAGAGCCTATGAAATTCAAACATTTGCTGAACAATGACTTCCAAGAAAATCAGACCCCCAACCTCCAAAAAAGCATCTAAATACATTTGCTGCTTACACAAAAACAAAAATACCCCACCAAGTTAAAGCAAAAGCAATATCTGCAATCAGCTGTTCTGGAAACACTATAACCCTGAGCAAGCAGGTGTTTTACTACAAAAAAAATACTTTACTCTAATTTCAAATTCATGTCTTATAGTAACTTGCCCAAATGTAATTTCAAAGCTCTAAGAAAGTTATAGAGTTAGTACTGCAGCTCTATAAAACTTGTCTCATTGAATCAAGCTTCTTTGCTGTAAGCTTTCAAGGTTTTTAATTTTCTGCAGCAATTTCTACACACTGAAGAGTAACCAGTTAAAAACGCTGGAAACCATCATTTTCTATTTTAATAGCTGAACACATCCCACACTGTCCTGCCTAAATGAGGTTTCTTTCTTCTTGTGAGATCCTTGATTGTACACAGAGACTTCATGTTCTTCTGAAATAGCCCATTTAATACCAATGCTCATGCATTTATGGATTTAAAGTCATAATAAACTGTTTGATTAGTCTAACCTACCACAAAGCACAGGTGACGGTATCTCACCTAGTAATTTCTGCAATGTTCTATCACATTTTGGTAAGTTACAGCGTCTCTTCTAAAAGATAAACTTTTGGTTTTTTTAAACATAGGTTCCAGCAGATCAAGAAACTACTCCATCAGTGTGGTATCTCAGCTGTGAAACAGATTTATGGTTTAAAATATGCCCTTTTTCAGTGAGTTCCCCCTTAGTCTCTGGGTCTTCTTAAACCATCTTTCATCTGAAGTCTTATACTCTCAAAACTTCACTTCTGTCTAAGAACTTACAGAATATGATCCAGCTATAACTTTGCCTTGGTTAAATTACACTTTTCTCACCTCTCAAAAATACCAAATAATTCCTTTACTACCCCTCCTTCAATTCTTTCTAACCTTTCAACCATTTTCCAGTTGTGATGGTGGTATAAGTGGGGCCAACACATTTCATTACACTCTGAATTGTGATCTATATCTTACCCGTCATTAAATGACCAGTAGCAGAGAGCAACACTTAGCTGCCAATAACTAACAACTCTTCCATGACCCATTACCATTACTTTTATTTCATAAGGTGATGAAATGGAAAGGTTTGCACATACCCAAAACCTGATGCTGTAAGGCAGATCAAACTGGTTTGAGGTACACGCACAGGTATTTCTTACTAAACCCAAACCACAGCAAGAAAGTCAAATAATTTCTTTTGGCTTAGCAGTAACTATACCAGTTAAAGCAAAATTTCACCATAATATAATTACTATTTTCTGACACTCATTATTAGTTCAGCAAGAGGAAAAATCTTAAGCCTTTGGAACTGGAGGTGAATAAATGAAAGGGGTGATCCCAAAGAAATATTAATGGGGGCATTATTTATACCATAAACTATGAAGACATTTTAGAAGGGTTGTAAAGCTGAGCTATAGCAACTGACAGAAGATGTAATTATACAAGCAGCTGCATTCCAAATTTCACCCGGATTTGCAATTTCCTGCAATTAGAGAGGAATGTGTGCATCTCCATCTTACGCATTTTAAGCAAGATATTCACTATTCAAATGTTAGCTCCCAGGCACACCTACTGTCATTCCAAAACAAATTGACGGGGAAGCCACAAAGAAGCAACCTATTTTATCTAGGAACAGAAGGCCATCTTTTAACTGGGGGAGGAGTCCTCTGAGGAGAATCTAAAAATATAGTTTTAATACCAGGAATGCACATAGCTGCATCCGACGAGAACAGCTACGATGGTCTGGCAAGGAGCTGCTGCTCTGCGCTTCCTTTTATTCTCCACTGAATGCTGCAAGGAACTTTGGAAGCTTTTAGAACGTCATCCACGCTGTTCTCCAAGGGAAAGCTTTCAGATAGCGAGAAAGCACATTCATGGAAAGTTATCAGTTAATTAGAGCATTTGAATGAGATAATTTCATAAAGAGGAGTGTGACCTGATCTTGTCTGAATGCGTAACATTTCTGCTGGTTTTGTTTGGTTTGTTTTGGGGTTTTTTTTTGTTTGTGTGGGTTTTTTGGGTTTTGGTTTTTTTAAGATAATCAAATGGGCCTCTATTTAGACCCACGTATCTAAATGCCACATTGACAGGAGTCAGAAAAGTCAGTTTGTCTTAGATAAAGGAAAAGGATGTAGGATTAAGAAAACAGGAGAAGAACAACATTAAGATTTTTCAGTGTCTTTACCAGAAAAATACAAAGTGTACCTCCAAATATCAATAAGAAACACAAAAGCACATGACTGATAAAAGCATTGCCTGTTTGCTGAGCCTACAAACACCTATCATACAGGCAAAGCAAAAGGCAAATTAATCCTCTTAGACCTAAAAGCAACTGACTGCTGTGCAGTGAGCCCGTGTGAGTAGAGTCGCTTACAGTAAGGGCTTCACCCAGCTTTCCTCCTGCAACAGAGCTGCACCGGATCCTACCCTTGAAGAGATGCACAAAGAGGTAGGTGCTTCAAGGACAGCCTCTGGGCTGGATTGCTAAAGGACATACCCGAGGCAAACAGCCCAGAATAAAGGCAGCTACGCTGAAAGCCTCATGAGATACATCCCTCCTCCACAAAGCTACAAAAAAGCTTTCCGTTGTATGGATATTTTCGGAACTCTCTGTTCCTGAGTTTTTAGCATAGGTAATTTGCTCTGCCGGAGGTTAACTTCTGAGGTGAACAACTGAATTAAAATAAAAAAAAATAAAAAAAAAAAGATGGGAGTCAAAAACGTAATGTGATTATTCTATTGGAGCTACTCTGTGGGCAGAACCACCCAGGGGCAAATCTTAAAATAATAAATGGTCTTCAAAGAAATCAGCAATTTCTGCATCACCTCTGTTCAGCTAAAAAGGATGTCAGTGATGGCAGCACAAAAAGAGCAGACATGAAGCATCACCAAGAGCATACAACAAGATGGCCAGAATGACTGTGCTCTGGAGCCAGGAGCTCATCTAAACATCTTCAGCTACTTCCCAAGAAGATATACAAGCCCATCACCCAGTACGGTCCTGCTGCTCTCCAGAAGGTGGGACAACTCCAGGCCAGAGCATCAAACTTGCAGTTTCTTTACTATCAACTACAAGGAGACACAGCTCAGACTTGTGAAAGTCCCATATGCCACACAATTCTGAATGCACACCACAGGGAATAAGTGATAAACACCTATTCCCTTCTCCAAATTATAAATCTTCAGCACTTTACAGTAATAAAAAAATTGCATTTTAACAGCCTGGCCTTTTATAATGCATTTCTTTTTAACTACAATTTTATCTCTAGACTTTCCAAAATCCTTGAATTCAATTAGAAGATCACACAAATTAATGTAGTAATAGGGACCCACTGAAAATATATGATATGAAAACCAGAGTATGTCAGTGTAAGTAATTTAGACACTTGCAGAAAGGCTGCAGTGCTACTTTGAAAAAGACCCTGACAACTACAAATTACAAAGGAAGGCAACAGACAAGTATTGCTCCGTATAATAAATTGCTCACTTATTTTTCAATTTGTTCTTCCAAACTTTTATCTTGGGCAGCAGAGACAAACACTGATGATTTGAGATATCATCTCAGATCTAAGTGACTCGCAAGAAGCTTGGAGGACTCCACTTTGTTTTAAGCAGAGCTTTATCACTGCGCAACATGAAAGTAGCCGCTTTAGAAACTGTGCTGCTTGTGACCTGCATTTCTCTATAGCATCCCGCTTCAGGAGAACAGGGTGTGAAACAAATTCAAGCAATGGAGGCGCTGTATATACAGCCAAAAAAAGGAATGTTTATAAAAACCACTCCTTGAATAC
The DNA here is from genome assembly GCA_013399435.1 of Arenaria interpres. NCBI lineage: Eukaryota > Metazoa > Chordata > Aves > Charadriiformes > Scolopacidae > Arenaria > Arenaria interpres. The sequence continues at coordinate 3,177 of VXAK01009575.1, read as the reverse complement.
ACAGATGAGAGGAAGGTATTACATAGTCATAAAAATTTTCAGAAAAGAGTCTCTCTCATGGAAAAATTGCAGGGAAAATGAAAAAAAAAAAAATCAATCCAAAAGACCAAAAACCAAAACCCCACAACTTTTAGGGAGTTTCTTTACCCCCAAACCAGTTTAGTTTTCAGTTATAAAATACTGCCTTGTCCCCCCCGGCGGCTTTGCTGCAGAACCTCCACCAGCTCCCAGCCCTCCAGCTCTTACCTCTGCTTTTGGGGCGGCAGGAGCAACGCATCCAGAGTAGCAAAGGTCACTCCAGCAACCCAGCCTGTCCATAACTATGGCATAAGGCAAATGAACTTTAACTCCCAGGTGGAGATTTGTCTACATAAAACATTTTCAGAGTTTCAGTGAAAAAGCGGACACTTTCTAAAGCCACTACTTTTAAAATGCATTCAGCAGCTTCTCTTAAACTATTGAGTATTGAGTCCTAAGATCAGAAGAGTACTAAAGCTTTATTTAGATGCCTCTATGGCTGGGAAGAAGAGATGTGACAATATTAAATCACAGATTTATGTCGGCTCTTCTACAAGCACAAGGGACAAAGACACAGAAACGAGTTGGATACTTTTTCCTCTTATGATCAAGTACCCTCAATTTCAGGGCAGAGGACTGAGAGAACAAGGCCACGGTTTTAAGAAAAAAGGACACTTAAAGTTAAGCTTTGAATGAATGAATGCAGACAGTCCTCCTAAAAGCACCTCTATCAACTCACCTAAAAAACAAGCCGTACTGCAAAGTCTGCAACGCTTGTAACTCCTGCTGGTGGTGGAGGAACCCATCCTGACAGTCCGCCCCGAGCTATAAAGCAAGCCAGATACCTCCTGGAAGTTACTGTCCCCAAAACCCATTCTGAAAGGTTCAGTAAAACACTAATAGCGTTTCAGGTAGCGCTGCTCTAAAATACAGCCACTGGCTATGGTGTTTAACATGGGCTCTGTCAGCCAGAATTAGCTGTGTCCCCAAGATATTGCCCTTGTGGAGGATAACATTTGTTGCAGTGGCTCACCATTTGCAAGAGCCTTGAAATCCAGCAACCTCATGGTCACAGATACCTCAAATCCCACCCACCAGCCTCTAAACCTCTCACATGAAAAGATAAAGGCAGTGCTGGGAGCTACGATCTTATATAGCTTGCACATCAGAGCCCTACAGGCATTCCTAGTCTTTGTCCCTGTTTTATTGTGTGTTTTAACTGTGAGAACATAAGTGCTACACTTATTTCTTAAAAATGCACTAAAACACTACAAAACACGTTCTCTCATTGGGATGGGGTTTTTTTACAGTTTATTGTTAAATAAAGCTCATATAAAATTTATTGCAGTATAATTCTTCAGCTGCATTTACTACATGTTTCATTGCCTTGGTCGGTATCCAACACCTTGGCAAATAATGCGAGTAAAATATTGACACTAGTTATTGATTATACTTTAACTGATCCTGTCACCTGAGCAAATATTCTGCATTATGGCAAAGGAAGGGAAAACAGCATCTTTTGGGAAGCAAGAAAAACTTTCACCCACGCTTACTTCAAACCCTAGAGTTCTGCACACAAAACAGGAGACAGCACTCAAGTTTTTAATGTTTCTCTCTTCCCTATGGAGCTGGAGTCTTTTAGAATATATAAACCCCGTGAAAAATGTCAGGCTGCGTAATTTATTTTCAGTTACAGTTTTTTTTGTGTGTTTGAAATCGGTTTGCTGATTTAGCAACTGGTACACAGAGTCTCTTTGTCTCTCACACAGTTCAGCACTCATTCAGCAATCTGCACAGCAAGTTGCATCTGCAAACGAAGAATAAATACTTATCTTTTTCATCTCTTTGTATGCTGCAAGCTTAACATTGACTATTCAAGTCTGACCAACCTGCGTAGGGTTCTCAGAAGCGAGCAAGATTCTTTCAAAAATCTCCCAGCTCTCCTTATGTGCAGTAACTTTCCACGGGCACAGCAGCCTTAAACCTGGCTAACAAGGGGCTTCAGGTCTAACACAAATGTTAGATCCTGCTGTTGAGAGGAGAACCGATGCATGGAGATGGTTTATTTCCTCCTCCTAACATGAGAGAGAGCTCATTGCCCCCCAGGAACAATCATCTGGATCTCCACCACAGCCTCCATGGCCACTTACCAGAAGTAAGCAGCCTCAGATCTCCTGCTAGGAATATTGATGAGAGACAAATAAAACAATGCAAGAAAATACATGAGCAAAGAGTGAAAACAAACATTAGGATCTTATTTCCTACTGTTTACAGCAGATCCATGCTTTCTAATAACCTAAATCTAATAACATGGCAATTCCATCAGTAGCAAATTTAATCCTACATTTAACTAAATAAGAACGACACGTAAAAGCCATTAGCCTTGTCCCTCCTCGCCATCCTCCTGTCCATGTCCTCCATTGCTCCCTTTGATGGATGTTTCTGTTGATCTCTATGGGTTTCCTCCCCCTACCCAGGCATCTGGGCCCAGCCAACCATGCACTTCCAAAAGCTGCTCTTGTGGCCTTGCTAGTTCTTCAATTTGTTTTTGCATGAAAAGCTCCACTGACAGCTGCTTGGTGCTCCAGATGGAGGTTTGCAAACACAAAGTGGAACAGAGAAATGCTCTGGGACCGGGGAAGGGGCAGGGGAAGAGAATGTGCTGACTGAGGAGATACGCCGGCACTGAACCATTCCCTACCACTCCTCCACTTCCTGCACCCCAGACAGCCTGGATAATTAACTACTTGCTATCTTAACATCTTCCTATTAGCAGAAAGCCCAGAGAATTCGAATGAACAGCAGGAATAGCGAAGATGAAATGTGAACGGTTTGCTTTCAAAAAAAAAAAAAAAAAAAAAAAAAAAAAAGAGCTTTTTACAAGCCTTCAGAGAGTTCTCCAGCAAGAGCTCAGCTGCCCCTTCGCCACAAGCCCTGGGTTTAACGCGGCAGAAACACAAGCCGGCCCTGCACTGGTGGAGGAGGGAACACGGCACAGCAGGAGCCAGTCCCATCCCCACTGTGTGCCTTCACCATTCACACGGTGCAGAAAATAATGCCACTTTAGCATTTCCCTCATCCGTATACATGGAATGCATGTGCCTTTATTTTCGTGCAGGTTAGCCGGACACACAGCACAGCCACCAAACACTGGCAGCG
>VXAK01009574.1:150821-171129 GCA_013399435.1 Arenaria interpres | reverse complement strand
GGCGGGGGGGGGGTATTATTTAGGAGGTTAAAACCCACCCTGGTTTAGGGGAGCGGCCGGAGCCGGATGATTTTGGGTGCTGGGGGGGAGGGGGGAGAGGGGGGCTTTGGGTGCCCCGTGGAGAAGGGGCCGCAAAACGGGGCGCCAGCACCTTCCCTCTGCCAAAGCGGGGCCTCCAGCGTCTTTGCGGGGAGAGTTAATTAGTGGGGGCGCTAATAAAGCTTAACGACCTCAGCTGGGGTGTCCCAGCGCCCCCGGGGGGACCTATTTAAGCCCCACCAGGGCTGTGTAGTGGGTGGGATCCATAAATCCGTGGCGCTGGGCACCGATATGGGCACCCGGGACCGTAAAGGACCATATATCCACCGAGGGCCCCCCCGGGACCCCTATATACACCCACCCGACACCCTATATACACCCCTATATGCTGGCAGGGGTGCAGGCAGCACCTTTGCCTTTGGGTGGGGGTGCAGGCAGCGCCTTTGGGGTGGGCACGGCCCCCCTTTTCCCATCCTGAGGGCCCCCCCCTCCACACAGAAAAACGAGGGTGGGATGCGACGGGCGCGGAAGCCAGAGCATCATCTGGGTTGGTGGTTTTTGTTTTGGGGCACCTCCACCTCGCGGCACATCCTGCGCGGTCCGGGGGCAGCGCTCAGCCCCTTCCTGCCCGCCGAGGAGGAGGAGGAGGAGGAAGAAGAAGAAGCCACCGAAGGGCAGCGAAGGTGGAGGAGCTCCAGCCCCTTTTTGCCCTGCATGGAGGTGGCCCCATGGCTTTTCTCCGGCGGCTTTTTGGCTTTTCGGAGAAGAAGAAGCCACCCAGGCACTACCAGCACCTCAGGCGGGACGTCGACCCCGAGGAGGCCTGGCTGGTGCTGGGCGAGCTGGGCGACGGCGCCTTCGGCAAGGTCTTTAAGGTAGGAAAGCCCCCTCCTCCCCCCCCAAAACCCCGCCGGCACCCCCGAGGGCTTTACAAATGCTTTATTTTATTGGTGTTGCCTGCATGGCGTGCAGCTTCCGGCGCGCGAGAAGCTAAAAAGCCGCTAAACGGCCCCAAACTTCTCACCGAGGATGGTGGGGTCCTGCCCTGGTGCTGGCTCAGCCCGTCCCTGACCGTGGCACCGGGAGACACTCCATCTCCCGGTGCTGGCCCGTTTGCCGGCGGGTGTTTGCCCCCTTGGGTGGCGCGAGGGGGTTGAGATGGGGATGTTTTTCTCTGAAAACCACGGTGCTGGGCCCGAGCGCGACAGGAAACCCAAATTTGCTGCTCGGCAGACCCGCGGCAGCAGCCACCTTCCGGCACCGGGGGCTGGTGGCACTCGGCAGCGATGGGCCCGGGCCCAGCTGGGCTCGCGGTGGCCAAACCCACCCCCTCTCCTCTTTCCGCTGTTTTCGGGGTGGCTGAATCCCTCAGCACCGCTCGAGGGTTGGGGTTTCACCACTGAAAGCGGGGAGGGGGGGGTTGCTGAGCCCCCCGTGCCGACGCTCGCTGTGGCTGTGCTGCGGGAGCTGTAGGGTATCCGCGGGAGGGTGTAGTTTGGCTGGAGGGTTTGGGATACTGCGGGATGCTCCAGGACCTGTACAAAGGGTTTGGGATCCAGTGGGATGCTCTAGGACCCACAGAGGCCTTTGGGATCCAGGGGGATGCTCTGGAACCCAAGCACAAGGTGGCATGACCACACCAGGAGCAGAAGGTTCTGGGATACAGTGGGATGCTCCAGGACCCACCAAGAGGGTTTGGGATACAGCAGCATGCTCTGGGACCCAGGCGCAGGGTTTTGGGATCCAGGGGGATGCTCTGGAACCCAAGCACAGGGTGGCACGGCCACACCAGGAGCAGAAGGTTCTGGGGTACAGCAGGATGCTCTGGGACCCACCAAGAGGGTTTGGGATACAGCGGGATGCTCTGGAACCCAAGCACAAGGTGGCATGACCACACCAGGAGCAGAAGGTTTGGGGATACAGCAGGATGCTCCAGAAGCCACCAAGAGGGTTTGGGATACAGCGGGATGCTCTGAGACCCAGGCACAGGGTTTTGGGATCCAGGGGGATGCTCTGGAACCCAAGCACAGGGTGGCACGGTCACACCAGGGCCACCTGCACGTCAGCCCCATGCACAGGGTGGCCAAGAATCCCTTTCCTTCCTGCCTCTGGGGACAGTGAGGTCCTCATGTCCATCCCCGGCATTTGGCTTGGTGGCACCAAGCGCTTTGGGGAGGGATGTGATGGGTCCAAGCTTCCCCCTCGCCAAAAATTGTGGGGCTGCTCCTTGTGTACCCCACGAGTCCCCATGAAACCTACCCTTCCCCCCCCGGCCCCCCCAATCCCAGGCGCAGAACAAGGTGACGGGGGCCTTGGCGGCCGCCAAGGTGATCGAGACCCTGAGCGAGGAGGAGCTGGAGGACTACGTGGTGGAGATCGAGATCTTGGCTTGCTGCGACCACCCCAACATCACCAAGCTGCTGGATGCGCTCTACTGGAACGGGCGGCTCTGGGTGAGCTGAGGAGGGTGCTGGTCCCCCCTCACCCTGGGGTCCCACCGCCTGCTTGAGGGGGGGACACACTCTGGAGGGGACACGCTTTCAGACCGGAGTGGGAAACCTCTCCCTGCAGATCCTGGTGGAGTTTTGTCCCGGAGGGGCCATGGATGCAGCAATTTTGGGTAAATAAATGTGTTTTTCCATCTGGTGCGCAGCCATCGGAGGGTTTGGGATGGGCTTGTTAAATTTCACATCCCGGGTTTGTGCGGTATCTCCAGGAGGGAGGATGGGTTGGGGTGCATCTTCCTCTGGGTACCACCACCCCACCCTGGTTTGTGGGGGGGTGCTGGGCAGGAGGCGTCGTTAGCGGCGGGGTTCGTTTGCGCTAATGGCAGAGCTGGAGAAAGGGCTGACGGAGGAGCAGATCCGGGTGGCGTGCAAGCAGCTGCTGCTGGCGCTGCAGTACCTGCACGGCTGCAAGATCATCCACAGGGACGTGAAGGCTGGAAATGTCCTGCTCACCCTCGACGGGGACGTCAAGCTGGGTGAGTCCTGGGGGAATTGGGGTCCCCTGGGGCAGAGGGGGGCTGGGGGGGAACCCCTAAGGATGCTTCGCCCCAAGGATCATCTCTAACTGCTGTTTTCTGCTCTGCAGCTGATTTTGGTGTCTCGGCCAAAAACTCCAGCACCGTCCAGCGCCGAGTGTCCTTCATCGGCACCCCGTACTGGTAGGTGTGGGGCAGGAATCCCCGGGGAGAGTGGGATTTGAGAGCACAGGCAGGTGGGATGGTGGACCCCATGTGTGCTGCTCCTCCTGCGGGCCCTCGCAACTGTCTCCTTGACACCAGGAGCACCTCAAGAAACCAGATCTTTCTTCTTCCAGCCAACACTGTCTCCAGGGTGGGCTTCTCAGTAGCATGGAGAGGACACGTTGGGTGTTGGTGGGTGCAAACCCTCCTGGGGTAGCGTTGGAAGAGTTGAGGTTGCATCTGACATCGTCTGCCTGTAGGGTTGTCTCCAGAGGGTTTGGTTTCAGGGGGAGATCGCAGCCCAGGACAGACTGGACCTCTTCCCCTTTGTCCCATTGCTCAGGATGGCCCCGGAGGTGGTGCAGTGTGAGACGTCCAAGGAGAGCCCCTATGGCTACAAGGCTGACATCTGGTCACTGGGCATCACACTGATCGAGATGGCTGAGATGGAGCCCCCCTACCACGAGCTGAACCCCCTCCGGGTGCTGCTGAAGATCGCCAAGTCCCAGCCGCCCACCCTGCGTCACCCCAAGAGGTGGTGAGTCCCCATATGGAGAAGTCACTCCAGCATTGGTGACGGTGGGAGAAATGGTCCCATAGGGCAGCTCTTGGTCGAAGCTGCATCTGGGCAACTGGTGTGGGCTCTTGGACCACAAGCGATGCTGGTCATGATTCCTCCAAGCCCAGCTCCAGAGGTGGTACCATGCCACCCATCACACCAGCTTTGCCTGCAGAAGGTGACACCACTGGGCAGAACTGGGGTGGGGACCTCCTGCCTGGGTGCCCCTAGCACCACCCCAAGGTCTGTGGGGTCTGTAGTGGGGGGGGACAGGGAGCTTCTGGCCCTGTGTTCACAGGGACCATCCCACAGGTCGGAAGATTTCAAGGACTTCCTGAGGAAATCCTTGGAGAAGAGCCCTGAGGCGCGGTGGTCGGCCAGCCAGCTCCTGCAGGTGGGTAGCACCCATCGGCAGCTCCCCGGGGTGGTGGGACCCATCCCCGGTGCTGGCCCTGCTCACCTCCCTCGCTCCCACCCAGCACCCCTTCGTGGCTGGCATCTCCGACAAGCGGCCACTCCGGGAACTGGTGGCCGAAGCCCGAGCTGATGTGCTGGAGGAAGAGGATGAGGAGGAAGGTCCGGTCCCCTTGGTGCGTGAGTAGTGGCCGGCTGGAGTACAGGATCCCTCCAACCCTTTCCATGAGCTTGTTGAGCCTCACCTCTACCCTTGTTGTCCACCCCGCAGCCCGGGCAGGAGAATGGAGAGTCCTCCTGCCCCCCAACCCCGGGGGGTCCCCTGGAGCATCAGCCCCTGGACGAAGCGGAGAGAGACAGCAAGGAACCAGGCATCCCATCCGACGTCCAGGTGGTGGCAGAGCCCAGGACCAAGAGAGCATCCGACTTCTTGAAGCAAATGAGGAGGAGGTCCTCGCCTGAGTTCGTGGGCTCCGTGAGGCTCACTGCGAAGAGGTCCTCTGAGTTTCTGAAGCTGATGCGGCGCAGGTCATTTTTTGGAGGGATGAAGTCCCAAGAAACAGCTACGGAACAGCATGGGGCAGAGCTAAGTGGGTTGGAGACTATGGTGCTGGATGCTCCTCAAGGGACACCAGTCCCAGCAGAGGCAGGAGGAGAAGTTCAAGGGTGTCAAGAGGAGGAGACCAGCCCTCTGGGGACCCCCTGCCACGTGGCTGAGCTCCCCTCAGGACCACAGCGGGCAGGAGACCTTGCTGAACTACAAAAGCTGAAGGTAGACCAGGTTGGCCCCAAGGCAGAGCCCCAGGAGGAAAGTCAATGTGCTAACGCATCACCGGTGGCCGAAACGTCCATGGAGGGACAGCCTGGAGGCCAACTGAGCCCCGTTTTGAGCCCCAAAAGTGACACAAAAAAGGAGTCAAGCAGAGACCCTACTTGTAACTCGCTGGCCCTGCCTGCACCCACAGACAGGGACTGGCGCAGAAGCTTGGTCGTGGGGCAGCTGGTGGCAGCCCTGGACCTGTGGACCATGGGGACCAAATCCCAAAGCTTCAAGCCACTGGCAGGGCATCAGCATCGGGTTACTCGGTCGTTGCTAGACCTGAAGGTTGAGGTTGGCTCCATTGGGACTGAAAATGGCTTTAGGAAGGATGGTGATGGAGCAAGGAGGGGACCCATGAAACCTCAGGGTGCTGGAGAGCCTGGGGAGACTGAGCAGGCTGAGGTTGAGGGTGGCTCCACCAGGGATGAAGACGGTCTTGGGAAGGATGGTGATGGAGCAGGGAGGGCACTCATGGGTGCTGGAGAGCCTGGGGAGACTGAGCCGGTGGAGGGGAGGGTGCCATGGGGTGAAGAATCACTGATGCCCAGTGTGACAGAGGAGACAGTGGTGGGGTCAGATGTTCCCAAGGGGTGGCAGGAGCCCTCAGCTGGTCCAGGAGAGGCTGGAGAAAGGAACAATGGGGAGAGAAACTCAGCCATGTGGGAGCCCAGCGCTGACCCCCTGGACCTGGCAGGGCAGGAGGTGGGGAGGAGCGAGGAGGAAGCCACAGATAATGCTGAAACTGGGGTGGAAACTTCTCCTGAGGAAGCCCTGGTGCCAGCAGGAGTAAAATTGGAAGAGGATATTGTAAAAGGGTGTTTGATTGGAGACCATGACCCAGCGGGAGATGCAACCAGCCCGGGGAAAATGATGCTGGCAGGAGAGGAACCTGAGGCATCCTCTGCAGCGTGTGCAGGAGAGGGACCTGCAAGTGAGGAGGCTCAAAATTCAGCAGAGGATTCATCGCCCATGGAGATCCCGGAGCCTGTTGAAGAAGAAACAGAAGAGAAAGTGGAAAACAGCCACAGAAACAACCAGCCAGAAGCTGCTCATGGGAACGTCCAGAAGGGAGAAGATGGAAATGATGGAGAGCTTGGAGAAGACGGGGTGCAGGTTGCTCCAGCTCCTGAAGAGCCATCAAAGGATGGACCTGGAGAGGAGATGGGTGGCTTGGAGGGTCACGGAGCAGTGCCTGAGCTCCAGGAAGCCCTTGGTGGACATCCAAAGGCCACAAAGACTATGGGTTTTGATGCTGCCCTTGTGCGCACCTCTTCCCAGGCACGGGCAGCATGGGAAGCTGGGAACACACCAGATCTGTCCATCACATCAAAGCAAGGAGAAGAACCATCCCCTCTTGAAAACCCTGCAGCTGTACAAGAAGGTCCAAGTGTCCTCCCTGCAGCACCGCAGCCTTTCCCCTCTGCTGGAGAAGCCCAGCAGGTGAGGAGCTTGCAGGTAACATGGCCACGTGAAGCTGTCATCCCTTTCATGGGCTTCCATGTTGGGTTTATGTAGTTGTGGGCCATCTGAGCTCAAAGTGTTGCTCCTGGTCGCAGGAACCCGCCTCACTCCAAAAGACGGTCAAGAAAACCCGAAGGTTTGTTGTGGATGGGGAGGAGGTGAGCGTGACGACCGCCAGGACTGTTGGCAAGGTTGGGGCAAGGGATGAGATGGTGCGCTCGGCTCGGTGAGTGATGCTGGTAGCTGGGGGGCCACCAGGCATCCCCCACCCGTTTCTGGACAAGGGGGACCAGGGGCAAAGAGGGGAGGGTGAAGGAGAGAGGATGGGTCTGTTGGGGCTCCACAAAGCACAAGTGCTTGACCTCCAGGCTTGGAAAACCCATCTGCCTCCCTGGCTGGGGTTTACTCCAGCAGGAGAGCAAGAGCAAGCCCTTCCCTACATCCTCAGGGCTGTGTTGTAGGGACATAGATGGAAGCAAAACGTTGTCCAGCCCCATTTCTGGTGCATCCAGGAGGCAGCTTAAGGAAAGGAGAGGGGAAAGTCTTCTCCCATAAGCTCTTGTGTCACCCAAGGAGAGCAGGAAAGGATAAAAGGGGAGATGAAGGGGCAGCAACATCAGCTGAGCTTGGAAGCATGGCCACCATGGACCAACAGGCACGGACCAACAGGCGTCCCATCTTCCTTCTTGCTGGAGAAAGTCTTCTCCGTGATGTTGCACCAGGGCTGAGCTGCTCCCTTCCTTTAGCCACCTACAAGTCAGCCATCCTGGGAGAGAGAGAGGTGCCTCCAGGGCCTCCCTCTCACCCTGATCCCCCAAACCTTTAGGCGCCAGGAGCTCCGTGAGCTGCGAGTGCTGCAGAAGGAAGAGCAGCGAGCTCAGAGCCAGCTGGAGCAGAAGTTTCACCAGCAGCGGGAGCAGATGTTTCGTCACATCGAGCAGGAGATGATGGTAACCAGAGCATCATCCCTTGATGCCATGATGTGGTCAGACAGGGAGACGTGCAAGGGGGTGGTGGGGTCCCTCTGTGGGAGATGCCAGGGATCTATGGGGGCTTTGGTGGCCACTTCTGGTCCCTGCAGCTCCATTAACCATATCTGCACGGCAGAGCAAGAAGGAGTTTTACGACCGGGAGGTGGAGAGCTCGGAGCGGCGCTACCAGCAGCTGAAGGACCGTCAGGAGCTTGAGTACACGGCCAGGCTGCAAGAGGAGGCCAAGCGCCTCAAGTCCCTCCAGGAGAAGGACTGTGAGAGGAAGATGCAAGAGCTGAAGGGTGATAGGAAAGAGGTGAGTGGCCGGGACAGTGGTGGTTCCCCTAGGCGTGCCACCAGGAGCCTGGGGACATCACCCCTGAGTGCTGGGACCAAGCTCCTCCATTGCTGCCCGCAGGAGCAGCGGTTCCTGCAGCAGCAACAAGAGGAACTCAACACAGCCCTGCAGAGGGTTGTCCAGGACCACAAGAAGAAGATGACATCCATCGACTGGGAGTGCATCAACAAGATCCATAGCCTCAGGAGAGGTGCACTGGGCTGGGAGGACGAGGAGGATGAGGATGGGAGGGTTCTGGGGAGGGGAGCAGGGGGGTCTGGCTGGGGGTTTTTGGAGGTGGTCATGGTGCTGTGGTCTTGCCCGGCAGCCCGCGAGTCGGTGGTGTGGAGCATGGAGCAAGGGCACCTGCAGGACAAGTACCAGCTCTTCAGGCAGCAGGTGAAGGAGCAGCATGCGCTGCAGAGGCAACAGCTCCGCAAGCGCCACGAGAAGGTGAGGTGGGAACCGCCGGCCACGGTCCCCCAACCCTGGAGCGTCCCCACCCCTCTCCTGGCTCATCTCCTGCCTCTTTCCCAGGAGAGGGAGAGGATGAACCGCTTCCACCAGCTCTTGCTGGAGGATCTGAAGAGCCAGCAGGCGCAGGAGCGGGCTCAGCTGCTGAAAAGCCAGCGCTGCGACGCCAAAACCCGCCTGGCCCTCTTCAAGGACAACCTGAAGATCCAGGAGACCAACGGGGCCAAGCAGAGGGAGAGGGCCAAGCAGGTACGAGGACATGTCCGGGGCCAACAAGGTTGCCCAGGACAAAATATGGACAAAGTCCCCACAAAGCTGTTCCCCGCGGCAGTTCGCGCAGCAGGAGGAGAGGCGGCAGCGAGCGGAGGCGCAGCAGCAGCAGGAGCAGCAGGCGCAGCGGCTGCAGCAGTTGCAGCAGCAGCAGGCTGAGAGCCTGGCAGAGCTGGAGCAGATGCAGGTACAGGGGACCACTACAAAACTGTCCATCCCCGGGGAGGGCTTCCTGCTCCCTTCCAACCTCTCCTCCAGCACCTTCCTTCCCTTTTCCACCTCCCCTCTCCCAGAGCGAGAAGATGAACCTCTTGGCAGAGCAGGAGAGGAGGCAGCTGGGGCGGCTGGACCAGGAGCACGCCATGGAGCTCAGCGAGTGGAAGCAACGGCTGGCTGCCCGCAAGGAGGTGAGTGGTCCTGTGGCCCAAGCCATCTCCTCCCCGTCTTGGCCCAGTACACGACGGGCTGCTCTCCTCACCCCAAGACCCTACGGCGCGGGGCCACGGTGGTGCTGCTTTCTCTCCTCCAGATGCTGGAGGAGGAACTGGGGAACTCGCTGCTGGTGCAGCGGCGAGGAGGGCTGCAGGGCGCCCACAGCAGCAACAGGATCACCCGCTTCTTCCACTTCCCCTCCTGATGCTCCACTGGGGAGTACTGGGGAGCGAGAGGTGGGCAGCTGCCTGGGGACCGGTCCCCACGGCTCTTCTGGGAGATGGGACCGAAGGATCTCAAAGGTGACACTAGGGGCAGCTGCCCCGGGGACGCTGAGCAGCTGGGCAGGATGTGGTACGGATCCTGGGGGGCAGCCACGGGGTGTGTTCAAGCCCCCCCCTCCCTGGCCGTGCTGGAGGGACTGGGGTGACGCAGGCGCTGCCGCCCCCCAGTCGCCCCAGAAGCCCCTCGGGGAAGTCACCCCCCCCACCGGTCTCGAAGCTGTGGGTACAGAGGGGTTGGTGGCGCTTCCCGTGGGGATGTCCCCTCAGCTGAATTGTCCCTCAAGGAAATACAGCCTTTTTGGAAGAAAGTTCCCGTTTGTGGCTATTTTACTTAAAACCCCTCATTTTGCAACCCACCGGCATGTCCTGTGCCCCCAGGCTGCACTCTCAGGGATGGGGGGGGTCCCATGTCCAGCCTCTGGGCCAGAGATGGCCTTGGGGACAGAGGTGGCAGCACAGGGTGAGCACTGGAGCCAGGTCTAGGCTCCACCACCCTTGCACGGAGCAGCACCCACCTCGTCAGGGCACTAATGAGCCCTAATGACCTTGACCCGCCTCCCGAGGGGCCTTGACCCACACCCATGGCCCAGAAGCTCCACTGAAGCTCAGCTCAAGGGCTTCAGTCCCTGCCTGAGCTGCGCTGGGAGCGCTGGTCTCCCTGCCTCATTGCCTTGGGCCCAATCCTGACCCGCAGACAGACTCCTCAGCTTCACCTTGGACCTGCCCCAGCACTGTGAACTTGCCTGGTGGCCTCAACTCTTGGTTGAACCTGACCAACGTCTCCAGGTTGGTCCTGCTCACGTCGTTCAGGTACTGCAGCACCGGTGACGCTCTGGCCGTGCGATGGCCCCACGGCTCCTGGTTCACCTTTCTTTAGGGAGCAGCCCCGCTCCTGTTGCTCCCCAACACTTGGGTGTTATTTTAATCTCTCTCCTCTTTTGGAGAGTCCTTCTTCCCCATCTACAAAGTCTGTGGCAATTTATTATCTTTAAGCTCAGTATAAAAACTAAATCATTTCAGGGGACGAACAGGGCAACAGGAGGAACTGGTGATGTGAGTAACAGTCAGTCCACACACTGGGAATTACAGACAGACAGCAGGTGACACACGGAGGAGCCTTTCGGTAGCAGGCACTGGTGGGGTCACAGTAAGGCAGAGGAACTCCATGGCCCAGGAACGAGCTGATGGATGGAAGACGGGAAGAGCTGGGCAGGTTGAGTTGCAACCGTCCATCTGTACAGGTCCTATGTTTAGGTAGGACATCCTTGATTTGAAAGTCTTCCGGAGGAGCAGAGACCAGTGGGATTTCTCAGCGATGGTGCTGGGAGGAGAAAAATCTGCCACTGGTAAGTCCAGAGCGAGCACTGGTCAGCTGGGGAGCTGAGCTCCATCCTGTGGGTCAGCCCTGGGGCTCTGCTCCCCGCAGGTCTCAGTTGCCTTGTTTCACCAGGACATCAGACAGATCCTCTGTGCCCTCCAGCTTCAGATTCTCGGAATAGTAAAAAAAAAAAAAAAAGCAAAGTTTGACAAAGCCAGGCTCTTCCCCTCCGAGTCTGAAGGCCTAGCATAAAAAACCCCCGTGTGATGAAGGTTCAGAACAACCCCAGCCCCTTCTGTCACCACCAGCGCAGACAAGACCAAAGCTTTGGAGTCTGAAACGCAACGCTTAGAACAACCCTGAGCAACAAAGTGCCCACCCTCCTCTGCTGCCAGACCCATGGACAAGGAGGGACAGACAGCAGTTAGGCTGGAAATGCTGCAAGTGCTTAACCACGGGCTGCCTTTCCCAGCGCAGGAGGCTGGTTTATGTTCACTATTAGTGTGAAACTGGGACTGAAGTCGGGAAGTCCTGATGTAGGAAGAAAACGGCCCTGTTCCCAGTGCTTTTCACTGTGGGATTCACCTCCTGCTCCCACCACGGCTCCTGTCCGCACGCTGCGCTTACCTTCTCGTTCGCCAAGTGCAAGAGGCAGGCAAAGGCTAAGGGGACAGAGAGATTCTTAGCCATGATGGAAGGCAGCCTACAAAAGAGAAGGGAGAAAGTCAGGATGGAGCTGGAACCCAAGGGATGGAGCATGTCTGCAAGGACCAGGTCACCAAAGATGAACTCCTCCCCAGGGATCTGGTTTTCTCTCCCTTTACCCTCCCTCTAGCAAAGAATTTGCCAAGCTGAATGCAGCCCGCAGCTGCCCCAGGCAAACCCAGAGGGCAAGAGAAGAGATTTTTTTCCCCACTGGGGTCCAGTTAAACTGGTTGTAATGGACACAGAGGGGTCAGCGTTTGCCCAAGCTCAGCTGAAGCTTGTCGCCCAGCTTCAGTCCCACCTTTTTTACCGCCTCTCTACCTGTGAAGCAGTTCCTTTGTGATGCTGCTGAAGACCTTCTCTCCTGCTACCACTGATATGTCCTCCTCTTTCTCTGCATCTTCCTATTTAGCAAAAAGACAGATGTTGCTGAGACTGGCTTTGCCTTGTGTTCAGAGAAAAACCACTGCGAGTTTCACTCAGTCCTTACCAACCATCCCATGGGAACAAGATTATGAGAAAGGAATTGCTGCTAAACCTGCTCAAGATTGTCTCTGCGGGAGTTAAGCATGGTTACCTGCAGGGTGTTCTTTTATTCTCAGGCCTGTACAGGTATCTGGCTCCCCCTGCACTCACCTCTGCTGCCTTTTCTTTCTTCTGTTCATCAGTCAAGAGGTCCCACATGTTTTTCTTCAGCCTCCTCATGTCCATTTTCTTGGCTGTCTTTGCATACTGAATTGCTATCTTATTGACCTGAGGAAAAGTTGTCCGGGGTTAGCTGAGAGCAACTGAGCAGAAGCAGGAGCTCTATTGTCAGTCAGAACCATGGGGACAATTAAAACATGGGTCTCCTTGGGAACAATGGGGAATGCTATCTTACTACTAAGATTTTTTATTCCTTCCTCTTACACATCTGGGAATAAAGTCTCCAGTAGCAAACCCAGGAGGTCCTGCACTAGAGAAACCACTGACTCAGAACTTGTAACCACCTGAGGTGTTGAGAGAGAGGCTTTGCTCCAGACCTGGCCGCTGAGGAGTTCACAGCTTAGAGACAACACAAGTCCTTACCTTCTGGGGCTCAGCAACGAGGTTCAGTTCTCCGTACGTCGTGATATCGGCATTGCCGACAAGCCCGTTGAGCTCTTGACCGTCAGGGTGGGCAGTCAGGTTGAACTCCCCCATCTGGCCCATGAATTGAACGGGGTCATTATCATCATCGCTGTCTGCAGCCTGATCAAGAAGAGATACAGCAGTGAGGCCACCCAGGGACATCTTAGAGGAGCTAGAGATGTCCTGCACTGAGATAACAAGAGCGCCTGTGTCTCAGGTACCTGCCCGATGGAACATGTTCTTATTGAGCCTCTCCCCATGGCCCTTGGGCTGAGCTAAGGCTAAAGCCAAGGGAGATCTAGAGTGCAGGATATCAAAAGACTGTTCTACACAGAAAGACAAGACCTGAGGGCTCTCCTGCCAGTGTGGGACCAGCTGAGACTTGTCACAGACACACTCAGGAGGCAGCACTGGCCTGGCAGAAAGCTGAAGCTTTAGAAGAAATCTACTTCAACGGGAGCTCAAAACAGCTGGGAGCAAACCTCGCTGTGCAGAGATGACTGCAGGGGTGAGCAATGGCATTTACTCCTGCTTTAGGGCACAGGTGTATGGGAAAGGCTGGAATGGAATTTCTGCAGCAAACTGAGTGGCAAACACCAAAGGCAGATGGTTTAATTGATGGCAGAGTGAGGGGACAGAGCAGAGACTCCTACAGCTTTGTCATAACCTGCAGCGCCAATTCTTTTTCCCTAGCAATTCATTCTGGACACAGATTCTTCCTCAGTTATTCCCATCCCATATCAAATACAGGCCGCAGAAAGAAATCTCCTTGTTGCAGTTACCTGCAATGCAGGGCAGAAATTGGAGGTGTCGTTGGGGTTGTTGTAATCGTACTCGCCGATCTCATCTTCGTGATCCAAGGGGCTGTTTGTCTTAGGCATCCTGCAGAGCTACGGGGACAAGACCAGGGGGCAGGAAAGGAAAAACTCTAAATGATTTCCCAAGCAACGCCTGCGCCTTGTTCCTTCATCACCTCCCCTTTTCCCAACCTCCTGGCTCTTCCTCCTCCTCGCACCCCAGCCCTCTAGCAAGCCCCTGGTCAAGCACAGCTTCTCCGGCATCCACAAGCGGGTCAGTTCAGCAAGAGCCACGCTGGCCCGTCTCCAGCCCTGAGGAAGATCCCGAAGGACTCGAAGCATTTGGTGGGGAGTGTTCTTCCGCATGGAATCACTGCCAGCAGGCTTGTAGAGAAGACTCTTACCTTAACAGCTGGTTTGAGGAACAGTTGGAGAATGTTGCTAGGGTCATAGTTGAAGTCTGCGGGAAGCGTGGTGCTCTTCACGTTCTCGTTTTCAAGAATGGATTTGGCAAGAGTTACACATGCCTGGGGAAGGGAAGAAATACCATTACCCATGAGCTATGCGCTACTCGGAAGATTAATCCATAAATAAGTGCTTTGAACACAGATTTTCATCTAAAAGGGCGCAAGTTCTGAGATGCCTCCAAAGAGGAGTTCATCAGTGGTCCAGTCAGTGCGTTCTGGGTTCTGTGCGGCACCTGGGGACATGCAGCTGGACCTGCAGGGTCTCTCTGACTGACGGGGTACGAGGCAGAGGAATCCAGCCCGATTCTCCACCCCAAGGTTGGTAAAACGTGACCTGGAGTCAGAAGACCCCACTCCAAGGACCACACATGATGTTGGGTTTACAGGGCCAGTTTCACAGGAGCAAGAGATGAGCCATTTGCAGACGACAGCTCCACGACACAGTGATATGGCAAAAGGGAAAGCAAAAAGAGGCAGAAACTCAGCACATGCCTTGGTCTTACGGAAATATGTCTCAAAGTCAATATCCTCATCAAAGTTCACTTCAAACGCCTTCTTTACACTCCTTTTCTTGGTCTCTTTTTCAGAGTCGGCATCTGCTGCAGAAAGGAAAGAACCTGTCAGTGCTTTGTGACAGAGTAAGGACAACAAGCTCACTCCTAATTTGAGCATCTGCTCCAGGCAGAAACGTCACCTACACTACAAGGAGTTTTCCCTTTGTTACGGGAAAGCAATAGGTGTTGTTTTCAGCTTTGTGTTTTAAAGGGATCAGCATCTTTTTATAGAAGCAAAGGGTAATTTAATCTTCAGTTTTTACGAGAAGGTGGGAAACAACAGCTGGAGCCGTATTAGTGCTAGTGTCACCTATTGCTGCAGTGAGAGACACCCCCTCAACGCTGAGCATCATTAACAAACCCAAACAATAGAGAATAAATACATTAGACACCAAAGGATCCGAGAGCTTTCCCACTGTCTGAACTCCGCACTACTTCCCAGCTGGTAAGAAAAGAGCCACGCAGGCTTGTCCCCTTCTTTGCCATCCCTGCTTTACGACTCAGATGCCACCCACCTCCAAAGGTAAGCAGGACCTGGCAGCAGCTGCATTTGTTGTGTGTGAGCTGCTGTCTCTAAATACGTACATTTATGTCGAGGTTTGAAACGCCAGTGGTCAGGGCCAGCCCACATTGACAGCGTTCGGGGACTGAAGTAGGAGTATTCCCCTGGTTTCATGGAGAGATGAAGGCACATGGACCCGATGTCTCCCTCTCCGAAAGGATCTGCATCAGTTCTGGAAAAAGCACACACGCTGCCGGGTGAAATCATTCCTTTGGCACACACCGGGCCTGAGAGGGCACTTAATGTCCAGATCAGCTCTGTACAGACACCGCCTGCTCCCTCTGCCGCTGTTTAATCGGTGAACGGTAACTGGGGGCATTGCACTGTCTGGAGTTTGTGAAGCTGCTGTAAAAAGAGAGGTGGTTTTGCCAAAGGGCAAGCTGGGTACTGAGGAGCAGAGAAGAAATGGTTCTGGGGGAACGTGACCATATGAAAAGGTCCTCTAGGAGGGTAGCGATATTCACAGAATCACAGGATGATATGGGGTTGGAAGGGACTTTTGGAGATCATCCAGTCCACCCCCCTGCCAGAGCAGGTCCACCCAGAGCAGCTCCCACAGGAACCTGTCCAGGTGGGTTTGGAATGTCTCCAGAGAAGGAGACTCCACCACCTCCCTGGGCAGCCTCTGCCAGGGCTCTGCCACCCTCACAGGAAAGAAGTTCCTCCTCATGTTTAGATAGAACTTCTTATGTTCAAGTTTGTGCCCATTCCCTCTTGTCCTGTCACTGGCACCACTGAAAAAAGACCGGCCCCATCCTCCTGGCACCCACCCTTGAAGTATTTATAGGTGTTGATCAGATCCCCCCTCAGCCTTCTCTTCTGCAGACTAAAAAGACCCAAGTCCCTCAGCCTCTCCTCGTAAGAGAGAAGCTCCAGGCCCCTCATCATCATATTCCTGTAATGCATTCCTGGATGTACCCAAAACTTGAGCAGAAAGCAAGCTATAGCCAGATGGGAGACATGCACACAGTAAATTAAAGATTCCCCAGAGAGCTGCCCGAAGTTGTCACTTGCATCGAAGCAACGCCATAGATTTTCAGTGACTACCTACCTCTTGCTCTGGTGGACTGTTCCAAAGGAGTTGAGGTTTTCTGTGAATTCCCCAATTTTGTCTACTGCTATACTCCTGGGGGAGGCAGAATTGAAGTCGTCATCTGGTGGAGCGGGAGCACAGTCTTCCACATCGCTCTCTATCTCCGCATTGATATCGAATACTTGGTCGCTCTTCTTAAATTTATCCAGCAGGGCTGACACTGACTGGAGGAGAAGAAAATGCTGGATATCAGCGGCCCTGCAACGCAACATCCCAGTGTCCTGAGATGGCTTTGGAGGCGAGCACAGGGCTCAGGTATCCCACCCGGCACAGAGCTAACAAACATACCTCATTGTGGGATTCGGCATCCCACTTTGTAAACTGGAAACCGGCCAGCGAAGAGCAGATGGGGCGTTTTTCAATGCACTGCACTAGCAGGACTAGAGAGAAGGAGAGCAAAGGGGAGAGATTAGACATAGGATGAAGCAACCAGCAGCTAAAACAAGTGCCGGGCATTAAATCATTCTTAAAGCCGCATACATAGGCAGCCCTTCTTCCACACAGGGCGGCTCAGGGCTCACTGCAAAAGCAGTTGGGCTGATTTTTCAGGAGAAAGGAAGAGTTTAATTGGTATCCTAACTTAAGAGCAGGCATAACACTGGGAATCTTATCAGAACCTGTAGTATGTACAGGCTCAAAACACTCTGAGAAGGTCAGTCCTTAACCTGGAGCACACTAATCTCTTCTGCTGCCCAGCTCAGACCACGTATACATGCTGCATGACAGGTCTGCCAGAGGTTAAGCTACACGTAGTGATCTAAAACCTACAAAGGTCCTGTTTTTCCAGTAACCAGTCTCAACTTGATCAGGATGAGAGCAACGATGCCACAGGGTAGCCGAGCAGTGACCAAAAGCACAAGTCAAGGTGGCTGAGACTAAAATGAGGAGACGCTTGGGAGATGAATAGGATCAAAAGGTTTGGATGGGGCCCTTCTGCTCAGCAGTCACCAGCACTCACGCTTTAAATCCATCACGTTCACGGGATCAGAGTTTGGCAGCGTGACGGTCTCTGAAGAAGGGAGAGGCACGATCTTCGAGTCAAAGAGGAGCTCACTGTGGCAGTTTTGGGTGCGCAGCCCCGTGAGGAAAATGCCAGCTGTGCTGCACTCATCAAAAGACGCAGCTGTTTTCTGGAACATGGGATCAATCTACAGGTATGGAATGAAGGAGAGAAACAAGGAATGAAGCAAACGGAGGGGGTGAAGCAGGTCTCTGCAGGAGACTTTTAAGTAGAAATCTGAAGAGTAAATGACCCACGCGTCTTTTTCTAGTGAGGAGAGAGCTCTCACAGCTGCCTCATGCAGGAAGAATATACGTGACTAGGAACAATCTTGCCCTAATAGCTGATTTCACAGAATATTAGAGTCCAAAAGAGGAATGCACAATAAGGAAAACAATAGAAATGAGAAAGATGAGGCGCCATCTCCTTTCCTCCACCAGAACACAGCTGCTACAGCAGCCCCCCTCCACCCACCTCGCATCTGCGATTAGCCTCCGACACGTTGATGTTATTCAAGTTCTGCTCGATGGTTTTGAACGAGTGCTTTTTCTTTGTCTGAACTCTCTTGACAGGCTCAAGATCTGAACGGTCTTCTGAAATGAAAAGAAGAGCAAGTTACACTTAGAAAAACTTGCTAAAATACCCTACAGAGGGACAGCACGCCCTTTACTTCAGTTTGTGCAACCAGCACACAAAAACCCAGAGGGCACGAAGTTACCCAATTAGGTATCTACTAGCACGAAGCACCAATGTTTCATTAGCTGGAAGTTGTGTTTCTTTTTATTGACTACTTTATCTTAATACCACATTTTTGTTTCAAAGCAAAGGATGGCAAAGAGTGAGGCCCTTCATTCTTAATGTTCCAGATGAGGCCAGATTGAAACCTGACGGGCCAAATCGCAACAGATTCAGGTTCTTATCTCAACCCCTCCCTGCTCGATGTCCAAGCAAACTGATTCAGGATTTCCCAGCCCTTGAAAAACACAGTTATCGGTGCTCTCCCAGATGTATGAAGGGCTTCAAAATTCATGGGTGCTACGTAACTATGCTGACGTTTCTCTTACTCGCAGGTGGAACGGGAACAGCTTAACAGAAACTGAGTGAATGGCCCACCTCCTTCTGGGCTGTCCACATTTTTCGTAGGTGAGGAGTCCCTGCCCAAGCCTCCGAGAACTTTGTAGGCATCCGCATGGACCGCATCCACACGCACGGCGTAGATCTTCGCGCTGGCATCGAGCGTGCCAGCTGCTATCTGACAGGAGGAACAAAGGACGCAATTTTGAGTTAGAAAGGGAAAAAAAGCCTCATCTAGAAGATGCAAACGCAGAAGACAAGCTGCAGACCTGAGTTTCTGAATGCTCTGTATTACAAGCAAAATTGTGAATAACTGGAAAAGGATTTATTCTGAAATCTACTGGGGGGTAGGTGCACAGCACGGGTCAAGATGTGCCTTCCCCTGCTTTATCAGGTCTTTTGGAAAGGATCACACAGAAGACACTTAAAAAGTTGCCAAGATTAAGCAATGGGGCGAAGCAGAAAGGTCCAGATTTGCATCTGCCAAGAGAGGCTTCTCCTCCACCTCTCCTTCATGCCACCTTCTGGGTCATCCTCTTGGTATCTATTTTCTCAAATTATGAAGTCAAAAGAGGTGAAGCACAGGTGATGCCAAGTGCCCTTTTCAATCACAGACCCCCCTGGAAGGCAAAGGATCACCCACTGAAAACCTGTGCGCTGTTTCCTGTCCCTTCCTCAGTTTCATCAACCTTAAGACAGCTACCTCAGGGGTTCCTCGAGGCCATGTTCCGTTGTTCATTCAGCCAAGAACTCAGTTCTCCCTCCTAGCATCAGTGAACTATTACAGCGACTAAGTCTTCGCCCTGGCAAGTTCTTATTCTGATCCATTCTAGATCAAAATTAGTCAGCCACACTAACTTCCGTTCTTTTACAGCCTTGTTTTGTTACTGGATGTAACACCCAGTATTTACCTCGGAAGCCTCACAAGTCTTACTTTTAAACAAGCTCCCTTTTGAAGGACCATAACTCAGCTTTAATTTCTGTGGTACAAAAGGATTCAACACCTTAAGCTTCTGCAAAAGTGACTGTGCTGCCTCTACAAGGTATTTTTAGTGGAAGTAACCAGCTTTGTTACCTTCGCAATATTTGAGGTTTGTCAGTCGTAAAACCTTAGGCCAAATGCCAGTCGGAAACAAAGCACCACCATGACCAGGCAGCGATTCCTCTCACCTTGAAGTTGGTCAGTTCAGAGTCCTTCTGTTTCAGGATCTCGGTCATATAGTCGATCAGGTGTAAGCCAAAGGCATTCTTCGTGGTGATTTTCTGAAACAAAGCACACAGCTCAGAACTGATCCCCTGGCAAATGACACCTGTCGAAACTGTCCAAACCCTCATCCCATGGGGGTATTTACAGCAGGACCCAGGGGATAGGACGGATATTAGGAAAAAATTCTTCACTTGAAAAGGTTGCCAAGCATTGGAACAGGCTGCCCAGGGAAGGGGTTGAATCACCATCCTTGGAGGTATTTAAAAGACGGGTGGATGTAGTACTGAGGGACATGGTTTAGTGGTGGTTTGGGCAGTGCTAGGTTGATGGTTGGACTTGATGATCTTAAAGCTCCCTTCTACCTTAGACAATTCTATGATACATCCTACTATCGTCCACAATTCTGCAGCACGTCCTACTCTGTCGCTGCTGGGAAGGAAGGCAGCAACAAGAAGCCCAGATCCGGACGTGGCTTGGATCAGGGAAGTGCCTCAGAGGGCTCGAAAGAAGAATAACCTCCTAGCCAAGGCTCGAGGAGTTTAAAATCCCTCCCGGCCCTGCAACCAGGGCCAGCCCGAGGTGGTGTGTGCGGGGCCGGGATGAGGAGGCCTCCCGGGGGCGGCCGACTCACGTTCTCGGTGGAAAGCTTGATGCAGGTGCTGTAGTGATCCGAGATCTGCGCGTTGGTCCACTGCGGGAGGGCCGGCTGCCATGCCTCCGCCTGCCTGGGGGAGACACGGTGCTTTGGGGACTCTCCTCCTCCTCCTCTTCCTCCCCACAGCCCCTCACACCGGGCCCGGCCCTACCTGGGTGAAGCGAGGCCCAGCGGCGAGTCGGTGCTGCCGAGCTGGAGGTCGGTGACCCTGGATCGCCGCCGTTGCCGCCTCNGGCCCCGGCGGGGCGTCAGGACGCTCATCCTGAGGGGACGGGACCGGGCCGGGCCGCGCCGCCTGAGGCCCGCCGCCGCTGAGGCCCCGCCCACTCCCTCACCCCGACGGAACCAATCGGCGAGCGGCTCGCCGGGACGCTGACCAATCGGAAGCGCGCAGCTCCGCCCCCGCCGGGTTTGAACCGCCGGCAGCGCGCACGCGCTGGGCGCAACGGTCGCTGCCTGAGGGGCGGGATGAGGGCCCCCTCAGTCGGTCGGCGGCGGGCGGAGGGGGAGGATGGGGC
>VXAK01009574.1:140452-150715 GCA_013399435.1 Arenaria interpres | reverse complement strand
GAGGTGCCCCGGGCCCCTCTCGCAGCAGTGAGCTGCGGGCAAAACCCGCCTCGGAGGAGAAAGAGCTGACAGAGCCGACCTGCTTAGGTACTGACCGCCCCCCTCCCCCCCCAAGTGGCCGTCTGCCTTTCAGTGATAGTATTGGACCTTCCATGGCCTCTGTTTGCCTCTCGTTGTCCCCCGGAGGCTGTGTGGAAGTGCCCCCAGGGCCGTCTGCCTGACCCTTCAGTTTGCTCTGTGAGCCCCCATCAAGCGCTCCGGGTGCCTTCTGGTGGTCCCTCAGCTGCTCTGTGCACTGTTTGGTGTTCCCCAGAGCTTTCTGTGTTCATTTCTGTGCACTCCGTGCCCCTGCAGGGGTGTTTTGGTGTGAGTAAGCCCCTGGGGTACCCTGAAGCCTGCTCTTCAGCACTCTGTGGGTTTCTGGGTAGAGGGTTGGTGGGGAGGTCTTTGGGCTTTATGGTCTCAGGCTGGGCAGCACCCAGCACCTAAGACGGCAGCTCCGTGTTGTGGGCTAGCAGATGGCCTGGGGCATCTCCCCAGCTTCAAGCTTTGGAGGTCTCCATCATGCCCAGCACAACATCATAGAATGGTTTGGGTTAGAAGGGACCCTAAAGCCCCCCCAGTGCCACCCCCTGCCCTGGGCAGGGACACCTTCCACCAGCCCAGGTTGCTCCAAGCCCCCTCCAACCTGGCCTTGAACCCCTCCAGGGATGGGGCAGCCACAGCTTCTCAGGGCAACCTGGACCAGGCTCTTACCATCCTCAGGGGGAAGAATTTCCTCCCCACATCTCATCTCAGTCTCCTAATTTTTGGTTTAAAACTGTTCCTTCTCATCCTATGGCTTCACTCCCCAAACACCGTCCCTGGAGGGTTCTAAAAGCTGGTGCTGAGGGCCGTGGGTCAGTGGTGGGTTGGTCAGTGGTGGGTGGATGGCTGGTTTTGATGAACTGAATGGTCCCCTCCAACCCAGGGAAGGGGTAGAATCGCCAGGGCATCACAGGATGGTTTGGGTTGGAAGGGACCTTAAAGATCATCCAGTTCCACCCCTTCTAGTGCCTGGGACATCTTCAGTGAGACCAGGTTGCTCCAAGCCCCCTCCAACCCGGCCTTGAACCCCTCCAGGGATGGGGCAGCCACAGCTTCTCTGGGCAACCTGGGCCAGGCTCTCACCACGCTCACAGTAAAGAAGTTCTTCCCCACATCTCATCTCTATCTCCCCTCTTTCAGGTTAAAACCATTTCCCCTCATCCTATCTATGCTCTGCCAGGGCAGGAGCAGGTTGTAGCTCCTGCTTTCGCTGCAGTGCTGGAGGCAGAGGGACTGATAAGTGAGGAGACAATAATGCTTCCTAAAACCAGTCCCTTCTGCTCTTGGTCTGACCCCAGGCAGCCTGCGTTTGTGTGCAGGACCCTGAGAAGAAAGGAAGGCTCCCCCATATCCCCACCTCAGCTTTTCACTTGTCTCCCCAGTTCTCAGCAGATGAGCCCAGGTTAACTGTATTGTTTGGTTTTCCCTCCGCTTCCTAGCAGGGAAGGTTTGCTCGGAGAAGCTGTTGCTCCTCAAATTTCCTTTTCCCAGCAGAGCCGTGGCCTGGTGTGCCCCATTCCACCAGCCCCTTAAGGCACAGTGCCTGGGCTGGGGGCAGGGGAGACCCGCTCCTTGCTTTATTACGGAGGGCAGTCTGGATTGAGGGCTGAGCTGTGTGCCTGAGGAAAGGCTGTGTGATGGGGGAAATAAAATTATGTGTGATTTTTTTTATTTTTTTTTACCGTGTCCTGTGCTGTAGAAGTATTAGCAGAAACCAGGCAACCAGACCTGGTCCCGTGCCTGCTTCCACCATCATCCCACCCCATAGCTGGTGGGAAGAGCAGCTTCTTCTCCAGTGCCTCCAGCCGGACAAGAAGCTTTTCCAGCCCTTCCAGGCCAGGATTCCCAGCTGTCACCCCCTGAGAGGGGTGAAGCAGCAGCTGCCCTCGTCGTTCTTGCAGGATTTAGGTGCTGGGGACTGCGGCGTTGCTGCAATTTGATGTCTGAGCTCTTCCCGACCGCAAAGTGCTCTTCCAGGCTGAACCACTGGATGGGGCAGGAGGAAAAGATGTGGTTTGATCTCCACCGCATTCCTCAAGACGCTGTGTTCCCTGCTGAGCCAACGCTGGCAGCATTCCCCTCCCCTGCTCGCCCCTCAGAGCGGCCAGTGTGAGCGGCCTTGTGCCATAACCTGATTTCTGCACTGACTTCAGCCACCCCAAAAATGGCAAAAGAATAAACTCGTGGAGACCGGCGTCTACTCATAAACACAGCTCAAGCACCCTGGAGCCCGGGGCACTTCTAAAAACCACATGGGACTAAGTGACTTGTGTGTGGGGGGGGGAAAAACCCTGTAGGGCTTTTCTGTCCCCAAATAACTCAGGGTCTGAGCAAAGGGGTCTGGCCCCTTCCCTCTGTGGCTCCAGTTGGGCCCGACTGAAATGGAGAGAGACTGTAAAACCCAATTTAAGCTTTGTGATGTCTCTTCTTAGGAGCAAAAACCTCATAATGAAGCTTTTAATGGCTGTTGTAAACAAATCAATATCTCCAGCTATACATCTGAAATGAAAGAGGCTGAAGGAGCTATGAAGGTTTTTAATGTCCAAATAAATTACTCCTGCCGTGGCAATAGCAATGTGTGGAGCATTTGATTATTCCCAGGCATTAGCGATGCTGGCACGGACAGAAATATTCATGCTCTGTATTTAACTGGAAATTAAGAGAATGTATCATTTGGTGACAGGAACTTTTACAAATGGCTGCTCCCCCTTTGATCAGCTCCCCAGCTCATGAATCACCGGCAGGACTTTGGGAAACTTGATTTACGGCTCAGACCTGCCGGTGGGTGTTTGCCGGAGGATGCAAGTCCAGAAAATCCCCCAGTAGATGGAAGTGTGCTGGGATTCTCCTGCTCTAGGAGGCAATGCTGGAGGCTCATTTAAGGTTTGCTTTGGGAGCTGGGAAAAAGGATTTAGGAGGGAAAGCCGGCTGTCTGCCCACCAGCAACTGCTCCCTGCTGTGCTGCCAGTACTTTTCCGCCTGCTGGAGCTGTGGGGAGCTTTGGGGTGACACCGAATGTGGGGGATGTCTTGTCTGCAGGCAAATGTTGGCGGGGGGTGGGAAGTTTAGGAGAAGAATAGGGAGGAAGGAAGGGGGAGAGCGGTCCTGTGTGACCGCCACAGCTGCTGTGACCGGCTTGAAACCTTGTTGGTCACGTCCATGGGGTCACTGAGCTGGTCGGCGGGTCCCAGGGGTGGGATGTGCTGATCGGTCTGGGCCCACAACACGGGTAGCGTAGCAACGGGGATCTTCCCCAGCTGCAAGGCTTAAAAATAGAGCCGGGGAGTGTGGAGCTCACAGCCGTCTGGGGTTACTGGGACCTCTGCCCCCAGCGGGCATCAGACCTTGACTTGATGGGTGCTCGCCCACAGCCATGGGACTGCTGGAGGTTAGGTTTTTGCGTGGGTTGGGGACACTTCTGCATGCACCCATGTCCCCAAGCCTCTGGGGACTCTGCTGCAGTGGCTGTTGATGTCACACAAGCGATGTCCCCTCTTGTTGAACTGGCGCACCCCTCTATAAATGACCTGTGAACTAAAGATTATCTGGTAATTTCCCTGTGCTGGAGCAGACGCTGCAGGAGCATTTATTAACCCACTGGTACTATTCATACGCAGACAACTGTAGCTCATCTCAGTAATAAAAGGTGATTTAATACCTGCTTGGCTGCTGACAGTGACTGGGAAGGTTTTGGTGTTCAGTGCAGATCCTTTTTGTAGACAGACACCCTAGGGTCAGCCTCTCTGTCTGATTTTCCCCTCCCAGAGCCCGCTGTCTGTGTTCAGCCTTCGCTTGTTGTTACTGCAGAGCTACTTCTGGTTGTGCTCCTACCTCGGGGCACAAGGAAGAGGTTGAATCCTCGGAAGAGGTAGATGATTTGATTTCTCTAAGGTCTTATTAGGAAGGCTGGTTCCCGAGCAGCCTTCCTGTGCCCTGGCTCAGCGCTACATCTGAAAAGGACAAACAAAGCTTGCACTAATAGAGCTTGGATGTTTTTTTAATCCCCTTAGAGAGTGTGGATCTGAGCGGGGAGGCTCTGGAGGAGACCCCGGGGGTGAAGGACCATCCCAGAGGGTCTGAGACCTCAGGACAGCCTCACTGACTTCTCCCTGTGCAGGCGCCTGGCTCATTTGTGATGAGCGGTGACCATCTGACCTTTTGTGCTCTCGTTTCTCGTGTTTTATCACCAGGTAAAGCACTTGTATTAGAAAATCCAGGATTTCACACACCCGCTAATGGCTGTGAAATCAAATATAAAAATAACTCCTCAAGCGCGGCGATGTATAAATCATCGGTAGCGCGGTCACAGTGTGGGCTCACGCTTCCAGCCGAGGAAAAGTCCTCAAGGTCCCGACGGAGCGATGAAGATGAGATTGAGGGGCCGAAAGCAGCTGAGGGATGTGATGAGCTGTAAATCCTCTGGAGCTGTTGGGGGCCGCCAGCAGCAAGATGAGGCTGTGCCTCTCCCCAGCTTCGGTCTGACTGTGCCCACGCAACGTCTCGCGTTGTTCTTGGCAACTTTCCCTTACGAGCGAAAGGAAGAAAAATGGGCAGACTGGTCCGGACGCAACCGCCAGCCTGCAGCCCCCGAGGATTACACCGGCAATCGTTTCTGACTGCAGGAACCTGCTGCAGAGCTGCTAGATGGACTGGCTGGGTCGGTGGCTTCTTAATTGCCTTCTATTTATTTTGTAATTTAGGACTTTTGGCAGTTTGAAACGAGCATTTCAAACGAGGTTGGTGCTCGGGAATGAGGGGCTGAGAGCAGAGCTGAGCTCTGCGTGACAGAGAGGAGGAAGGACTAGTGTACACGCAGGACCTGAATCCAAGAGGATTTCCCCAAATCCCAGGGGAAATCAGTGGGACTCTGAGTTAATGCACCAGCTGCCAACTGGACCAGTGTTTTCAGAGGTGCTGACGCGTTTGAGGAAAGGAGGAGGGTTTGCAGAGCAGGACAGTGAGCTTCGCAGCGCTCCTCTGCTTGCACAGGGCATGGGTACCATCCTCAGGGAGGATGTTGTTGACAAATCTCGAGCGACCATCTCAGACCAGAGCTGCTCTGGAGGACATCGCCTCCATCCCCTGCGTGCTCCATCCCCTGGGCACGCCGAGTGACTCAGAAGTCCCTGGAGATGTGCCCAATGTGCCTCTGCCGCCGGTTTTGTGGCCTTTTTTGTGCTGCTGCTGAAATCCCAGTGTGGGTAGTGTCTGCCGCTGCTGTCCGGGTGTCGAACACCGGGCAGGTTTTGCGGGGAGAGGTTTGTAACGCTGAGAACCTTCATGCTGCAAGACACAAATCTAACTATAAACCCATAGAACCATAGAAAGGCTAGAGTTGGAAGGGACCTTAAAAATCAGATTGAGCTCCAACACCCCTGCCCTGGTCAGGGGCACCTCCCACCAGACCAGGTTGCTCAAAGCCCTGTCCAGCCTCCAGGGATGGGGCATCTTGTAGGGTCTCTGTTCTCTGGAGAGTTATTTGCTGCAGAGCAGTTGGGACGTGGATTTCAATCACATCTTTCAGAGATGGGTGTCTTGGCGAAGGGTGGCAGGACAGGTTTTGGGGGTGCTTTGGTGTCACCTGCAATTTTTGCCTTCCTCTACAGAGGCTGGTGAGATATCAGAAGCGTCACCCAAGAAGGACCGCTCCTCTTTGGGGTATGGATTCCTAAATTCTTCAATTTAAATGCAAATTTGCAGCCGTTTGATTATGCCGTGCATCAGAGACGCTTTTGGACGGTGAACAGCTTGTAATAATCAGCTACGCATCCCTCAATTCAGATATTATCTGCCGTTGTGATCTCAGGGCTGGTGTCTCTGCAGAAAGCAGAGTGGTTCAGAACAACCCTCTTTTTCTCTCTTTCGCCTTTCACCTCCCTTGAAAATTGCTCTCATTACATCCCTGAAACCTTTTTAATCAACCTGGACAGCACAATCTGCTTTGCAATAAGAGGAATAATGTTTTTGGAGGTGCTTTGCATGGTAATGCTCTTCTGAGCCTGAAACGCTGCTATTTGGAATGACTGCAGCTTCAGGAAGGGCTTGTATTTCTTCTCGACACCTTGGTCTTCTGGAAACCAGAATATTTTTTTTGTTGGGAGGCTTATAATTGCTCAACTTATATCTTCCTTATAGGAAAAGACAAGGGGGAAATCAGGATCACTGTGGCAGAGGAGCAGGTGTGTTGGTTGTGTCTTGTCCCAGTTGGGATCTCCATCCTGGAATGTCTTCTAGGATGAAATTCATTAGGAAAAATTTCTACAGCGAAAGGGTTATCAAACACTGGACCAGGCTGCCCAGGGCAGTGGTGGAGTCCCCATCCCTGGAGGGATTTAAAAGCCGGGCAGACGTGGTGCTGAGGGACATGGGTCAATGGGGGTTTGGGCAGAGCTGGGTTGAGGGTTGGACTCCACGATCTGAAAGGTCCCTTCCAACCCAGACAATTCTCTGATTCCCTGAAGCCTTGATGTTGTGTAGTGAGAGCATGGGTCGCACTGGGTTTTCCTAGACCCTTCTGCAACACGCTTCCCTGCCCATCAAATTGCTCAAATTAATAATATTTGACTTCTAATCAAGCCCATTACAGTGGTGACCACACTTGAGCATCCTATTTCAGCAATCGTCGCTCTCACCCGCTCCCTTTCTCTCCTCAGGTATTCGCAGATCGCCCGTGCGAAGGAAAGTCCTTCTGCCGTGGTTACTTGGCACCAAGACTATGAAAACTGCAGTTAGTCCTCATTTCACGCTCGCAACTGGATCGGGTTGATTTTTTGAATCGCTGCTGCAGGTTCTCAAATCTTTCATTAGCTACTGCTTAATTCATTTAGTTCCGTAATAAAAAGTAATTGCTTGTCTCAACAACCAGACGCCGCTTCACCGTGGCCTGTAATTCCTCCCGAAGTCGCCCTGTTTGCGGCAGGGAAACCGAAGTCTGCAATCTGCACAGGAATGGAAGCGAGGACCTCATGAAGTCCAAAGAAGAACATCAAGAATCCACTTTCCTCCATATACGCTTCAGACTCCAGTTGTTTCTCTTTAAGCTCTAACTTTGTCATAACGATCTAACAGACCGTTTGGTGCTATGGAAACCCCAGTTTACACACTGGTGCATAGCTGCAAGCAATTAACTGGCTTTAATTTTCATTTTCTGGGGATATTTTTGACTTGTGTATTAAGCAAACATTTATGCAAAACACTGTGGAATCCATAAATGTTAATTAAGTTGAACTTGTGTCTTTGCTCGAGCAGATCATCAGATTGATGGGTTTACTGGAGTCTGCCAAACTCGCCCTGGTGGCTGGGAGCAGCTATAAAAAGACACAACTGGGTGACAACAAGGCTCTGCTCTTTGGTGTCACCTTTAGGGTGCTCGTGCTTTCACCAGGTGTGTCCTGACTTTCTATGTGAGGGTGCTGTGGCATGCAACGAGTGCCAAAGGCCTCAGCTAGGAAAGGAGGGTGCTGATCAATATGAGGGAGCTCGTCAATACTTCACCAGGCTGCAAATGCAGGGAATAATCCCCTCCTTTGTTAAAAAAAACACCTTAAATTCTCCCCAAAGCCTCAGCCCTGAACCAAACCTACCAGGTAGCTCCTGATTTTTGGGGGGGGTTTCGAATGGAATTACAGATGGAGGAAATGTGCAGTTTGGATTTCTCCATACCATTTCTTTCTGCCACGGGATGCTGTGGCTGAGGAGTATTTTTTATAACCAATTAGTACAGTCTCATGGCTTTTATTTAGCGTGTGTGGGTGCAGGTGTGTTTAGGAAGGGGCCTGAACCCTTGTGGGAGAGGTGATGGATGGCTGCTGAGAAATAAAATGACCCCTTGTTTGGATCTGACGGGCCAAATCCTGCTGTGAAGAGGGCTCGGATCTCGGATTCCCGCTGCCGGGAAGCTGGGCTGGAAGCAGACGCGTGCGTGAAGCACGGCAGCAGTGCGTGACACTGTTTATTCCTTCTCCCCCTTTTGCATGATAAAATAACCCATGAAAATAAATAACAAGAGCTTAATAGGCACATGGGACAGGGCCTTTGGCAGCGATGCCAATCAGCTGTGTCTCGGTAACGCTCCTCTAATTAAAAACTGCAAATTACAGCCGTCTGGAGCTGATTGCAAGGGCTGGCTGGGTTGGGGGCTTTGCTTTGGGAGGTGAAGAAGCGCTGGTTGCTCCTCATATTGACGTTTTTTCTCCCATCAGGTGTGGTGAGGCCTTGGATAAGCCAAAGGTTGTGCTGTCCTGGTGTCTGTCCCAGTGGAGTGGTGGGATTTGGGAAGTCCAAACCAGCGAGTGGATCCCAGCACATTTGCTCCGAGTTGCAGCCAGTGGAATAGGTAGAAATGCCAGTGCTGATCCATAATCTTCAAGTCTCCTGCCTGCTTCAGCCCTGGGCAGAGAAGGTAAGTCCTGCCTGTGCTGGAGGAGACATTCCAGCCTTTCCCATGCTTTGGAAATCGGTGACGTGCAGCTGGTTCCAACTTTGTGGAGTTTTGTGGGCCATGCTTTTTCTTGCTGTGATTTTGAAATTTCAGAGCACGCCCCTCACACTGAAGGTCCCCCAAATTTCAGAGCACACCCCCCCACCGACTACCATTCGCCCCTCTTTCCACCTTTGTAACGTCCGCTTCTCCTCCCGCTCCCACCAAGCCACCAGTTGCCACCTCTTATTGCACGCTCGTTAATTGGTTGCAACATGATTCACAAAAGAAACATTTATTTATGAAAATCCATTTGGACAAACCCGACAGAGAGAGACCGCTTTGGGGAGGAGGGTTGGACTTTTTCTCTCTAGAGATGCTACTATGGGAAGAGCTTCGCTCAAAGCTCCTCTCAGCCACCCCCCACAGCAAATACCAAACCCCAGACGTACGTCGCAGCCCATCTCGTCCCCTCGGTCCCCTCCTGGCCCCGGCTGTATCACATTGCACAGAAGCAGGAGCCTTTTTGTCTGGGGTGGAAAGTTGAAGGGCAGAGACACTCGAGTGTCATCTCTCACCCTCAGCTGCTCTTGGGACTCACTGTCCCTTCTCCGGGGTGCTGGCGACCACCGCATTTAACTGATGAGTGTGATTTAGCTTCCAGTAGAGATGGGGTTTTTTTCTGGTGGATATACCACAGGAAAAGGGACTACTTGTGTATTAAACTTTGCATTATAATTGCTGTATTAATTATTCATCTGGAGACGTGTTTTTTTGGGCAGGATGGTGCGTTCAGTAGATTAGAAATAGATTCCAGAAGCTTGAGAGGTATTGTTTATTTATTATTATTTTTTAAATTATTGTTATTATTTTAATGGCAGTCGGAATGAGGAGCTCTTGGGCTGGGCACTTTGGTTGTGTGGTCTCGCAGGAGGGCTCTGGCTGGGACACAGCAAGATAAATGGTTACACGTGAAACGGGGTGTAAATGTTGTATTTTGGAGCAATTGAGCAGACCTCGAGGTATGTATGGAGAGGGGGATTTGCTGCTCCGCGCTCCTGCTGGGAGCTGGGTGGGAAGAGCGATTTCTGAGTGCCAGGAAGCAAACCTGAGCTTCTGTCAGTCCCCTGGGGGGGTCAGGAGGTGGCTTCAGGCTGGGATTTGGGTTTTGGAACTCCCTTCTGCAATGGTTTTGGCTTGGAGCGCGTTGTCATTGGGCTTGGGCAGCTCCCCTTAGTGATGGTGGGAGTTATCCGCGTGCCTCCAAGGAGGAGATGTGTGCAGACCTGCCGAGCGATTCTCTCCAGATGCTATTATTTTGCGTTTCAGAGAGGCAGGAAAGAGATAAAGAAACTGTCTCGGTTTGCAATTGAATTTCTAATCAGAGATCTGCAAGCAAACCAGGGAAACAGGCTTAATAAACCAGAAAAAGCCTCTGTATTACAACTGACCTGTTTGGAAGGAGAGCTGGAAATAGTGCAGAGACTGGGCTCACCGTGCGGTTTGATGCCCCAACCCCAGGCCTGGGCCAGGGATGTCTTGGTTTAGGCTTTTCAGTCTTTAAAAGGAGACTTCTCTGTGGCTTTTTTTTTTTTGCACAGAGCATCCCCGGGTTGGTGAAAACAGCTAAATTTTGCCTGATGAATGTCATACGTGTGGACATGGACCTGAGCCAAACATCCCATCTAGATCCTAAATGTGAAAAGAACCTCATTCCTGTTCCTGCCTCCCCTGATAAAATAACTTGGCTCTTGGGG
>VXAK01009574.1:119082-131740 GCA_013399435.1 Arenaria interpres | reverse complement strand
TTTTTTCTGTATGGTAACTTGTCCCTGCTGCTGGAAAGAAACCAACTCACGTTTTTCCGTAGACGTTGGTGCTGTGCTCTGGCCACTCCACCAGACACACCAGCCGGCCTGGCAGCTCCTCCATCACCGAGTAGTAGCCCTGGGGGAACGCCAGCAGGAAAGCCAGGAGCCAGATGACACTGATGACCACTTTGGTGGCCGTGGCCGAGAGCCGGGGTTGCAGCGGATGGATGATAGCCATATACCTGCAAGGTGGCAAAAGGAGAAATCAAGGCTGGAAAGCCCCAACGTTGCAGGTTTTGGGGCTGTTTTAGGTCTCCCTTGCGTGGAGGTCAGACTTTTGACACCCTCTAAGAGTGTCCTGGCAGCACCTCGCTCCGCACAATGCAAACAGCATTGAATAATCCCTGTATGAAGGATTCCCCAGTCAATCAATACTCTAATTCTCTTGCAGCATCTTACCCTCGAAATCTGAATCCTATTTGAGATGCTCATTGACTTTTAGATGAAAAACAGCTTTGTGAACGCAACCACCAACCGGCTGCTTCCGTGAAGACCAATTTGTACAACGCCAGCCCCGATGCTGCCATCTGGCAGCAGCCGCTTTGGCAGTGCCCGGGCGTTTTGCACCCGCGCAAAAAACCATCTCTCTCCGGTAGGTCCCAGGGCCAAGTGTTCCAGGAGGAGAGCCAAAAATAAGAGTGCCGGACCGGCGTGGGATGGGTGACCTGAGATGCCACCTCAATCTGTCCCGACTTGTGGGCTCTTTCCTCTGAACATCAGTCATCGTTCACCAGGAAAGCTCCAGTGGCAACGAGGCAGATTGAATTTATCCCTCTGCAAATCTGGTTTTGCAAATCTGGCAGTAGCCAGGAGCGCTGGAAGGATTAAGTGACAACGTCGCGAGTTTTTTTTTAATTTTATTTCCCCCCTGCTCCACGTCAAGCTTAGGGAAGAGGAGAAACATTGCATTACTTGGCATGTGTTATTGCCTGAGGTGTTTGCAACCTCCTCTATTTCTCCCTTCATCCATTCTCCTTTCAGAGAATGAACAGTTTTTCCTTTTAACTTTTTTCCAAGATGAAAAATACTCTCTGTGTTGTATTTTTGGGTGGCTGCTGTCAGGGGCAAAGACGTAGGGATTAATATATAAATAGGCAGGAGGTACTGCCATCAGCTCTTCCTTAGCCCCAGGGTATCAAACCTTATCGCCTTTGTGCAGCTGAAAATCCACCCCGTAATTATCCCTCGAAAATCTGTTTGGTGCTTGAAACTGAAGCTGGTTAGAAAGAGCCGAGGCAACGGGTGTTGGTGATGCCCTGGCACAGCGGCTGGTGGGACATCAAGGTCTCCTGGTTTCTGCATCCACGTTTTTCATTTTCCGCTTGTCAGACTCTTCCCCTTGACTGGCTCCAGGGCCACCAACATCAGAAGAACATGGAGCTATTGGAGTGGGGCCAGAGGAAGTCACGGAGATGCTGGGGGGGCTGGAGCCCCTCTGTTGTGAGGGGGAGCTGAGAGAGTTGGGGGGGAGAGAGAAGGAGACCTTTGAGCCCCTTCCAGTCCCTCAAGGGGCTCCAGAAAAGCTGGGGAGGGACTCTGGATGAGGACGAGGGGGAAGGATTTGACACGGAAAGAGGGGAGATTGAGCTGAGATGTGGGGAAGAACTTCTCTGCTGTGAGGGTGGTGAGAGCCTGGCCCAGGTTGCCCCGAGAAGCTGTGGCTGCCCCATCTCTGGAGGGGTTCAAGGCCAGGTTGGAGGGGGCTTGGAGCAACCTGGTCTGGTGGGAGGTGTCCCTGCCCAGGGCAGGGGGTGGCACTGGGTGGGCTTCAAGGTCCCTTCCAACCCAAAACATTCCATGATTCTATGACTGTGATCAGCTTCCTGGGACCCCATGAGAACTTATCTCCTTCCTCTTCCTCATCCTTCAAATGCCTGGTGTTGGCTGACCCCTCATTAGTGGGTTTGCTGAGCTGGAGGAGGTTTGGGTGGCCTTTGTCATGGTGTTCAGAGTGGGTTACCCTGGCTTTACCCTCCCAAGCAGCAAGAAGTCAAGACTCTTGACTTTGCTGCTGGTGCTCAACCTGATGGCTCAAGCTCAAGCATGCAAATGGTGGAAACCAAGGGATTTCCACCAAAGTTGAGCTATTTCTTGTGAAATACTTACTTGGAGAAACATCTGAGGCTTTGAAAGCAAAACTGATGCTTGATTGCAACTGGCCAGAAATGCTTTTATGTCTCTGACCTTGTTTCTGCCAGTGCGTTTTGGAGGACTCTCCTCATGGGTTTAAAACACCGTAGAAACCCTCGCGGTTAATAAAACCTCCAAATAATTGCAGTAATGATGAACTAAACCCCAACTACATCACCTAGAGACCCTTCCAACCACCACTGACTTGTCTGCAGCGCTGTCTCCTGGTGGAAAGGAGACGGCAAAATTCATGGGACCGTGCTGGTGTCGCAAGGATGGGGTCAGGGAGGCAGAAGGGAACAAGCTCTTGGGGGAGAACTGACCCCAAATCTTGTTTTTCAGCAACGATTCCCAAACCATAGGTCCCAAGTGACCTCTGAAATATTCCCTTGGGGATGCTCTGGGTTCAGTCACCCATTGGGATTAAAAATGGGAATAATAACAGTTCTCCCAGACAGGGGCTCTGATGGGGAAGAAAAAAAAACGTAATAAAAAGGGTCTGGGCTGCCTGGTATTACAGACCATAAGAATGCTGGAGATAGATGGAAATGTACAAACATCCTGAAAATAATTAGACCATTATTTCATATTAAAATATCATATAATTATGCAATAATTGTATCACTAAGCAGAAAATTGTCCTAACATTTTAATAACTGCTTCCTTTTTTTTTTTTCTTTCTTCTTCTTTTTTTTTTTTTTCCCCTCTCTTTGACAAGAGCATTTAATGCAAATTCAAACCCAGGGAGATGGGGGGAAGCAGAGAATATGGTTTCGTGGCCACCTTAGCTCTGACCACAGCCACTGCCTTGCTTATACTGGGATGGAAAAGCCTCAGTACTGGGAGCAAAGCACCTTCTTTTGCCTTCTACCTCTGGGTTCGTTGTGCTCAAATAACTTTAATTTCCTTGTAGACCCGTTGGGCTTTCCATATTTCTCTTCTCTAGGTTGGTGTCTTTTCCTATCTTTGGATATTTGCAGGTTTCGGTGGTTTTTTGGCCACCACTGGATCTTTTTTTGCATCCAGAACACAGATTCCCAGGAAGCCAGTTGGCTTTCTTGCAATTCCCCTCAGTTTTGAGCCAAACCCTCCCTTGTAGTGCGTTTTTCTGGTGGGGTTTTGGTTAACCTGAAATAAAACCTTCCTTCCGAGCAAGTAAATGCGAAGCAGAAAAATAACCTCATGCTGTGGAGCCGCACCATGGGTACCCCCAGGTCGTCTTCTCCTCTCCACGTAGGTGCTATCTCCCAGGTTTTGCTGCAACCAAACCTCCATCCATCAGGGAAGAAAATGCCACATCGATCCTGACTTTGCCTTTCAGCACAAAAAAAAAGCTCGCGAATCTGTTTATTTTCTTTATGAATCCAAACAAGTTTGCTTTCAGATGGAAAGGCAGAGTGTGGGCACGGGGTGCAGCAATGCCCGGGGTGTTTGCAAAGTGCTGGTGGGCATTTGGCTCCGTGATGGTTTCACAGCACTGGGCACGAAAGGCATCAATCAGAGCTTAAGTGCTGGGGAACCGCTGCCCTCCTTGGCTCGGCCGCGGGACTGGAAAGCAAAGCTAATGAATTTATTAGCTCGTATTTCTCCTCACAGAGTGCCTCTGTGGCCCCACTCTGCCCATCTCCCTAAGATGCTGTATCCTGTTAGAGAGATTTATTTTTTTTTTTCCCTCTGCCATTCAAGAGGGCGATTTTTCGCATCCATAGGACGGGGGGGTTGTGGTTTGCTGGGGATGGTTGGTGGCAGGAGGTGAGGAAGAGGAGGACGTCCCCATGTGAGCACCCTGCTCTTGTCGCTGCAGTGGGTGACAAACCACCATGGGGTCTTCAGGTCCGAATTTGTCGCAGGGAATTGGCTCTTGGTTGAGGGTTTAAGGGCAGATTTCCTTCCTTAGGGCAAGGTTTTGTGCCTGGGCAGGGGTAGCGTCAGGAACGGGGCCGTTTGCCTGCAGATGTTGGGTTGGGAAGACTGAAGGATACCTGTTCCTTAAAATAAAATGCTCTGCAGTCGCTCTCCTTTCAGGTGGAAGCATCATGTTCAAGCCCAAACCATCATTAAATTTTGGAAGCTCAGGGCTGCCCAGCTCCTTGCAGAACAGACCCAATGCCCTCGAGCTGGGTTTTCCTTGCGCCTTTCCCACCACATCTCACGTGTGGTGAGTAGGACTGGGGAGGTGATAATCCCCCTGTACTGGGCACTGGGGAGACCCCACCTTGAGGGCTGGGTCCAGTTTTGGGCCCTTCACTCCAAGAAAGACCTTGAGGGGCTGGAGCATGTCCAGAGAAGGGCAACGGAGCTGGTGAGGGGTTTGGAGCACTAGGAGAAGGGTCTTGAGAACTTCTGAGGGAGCTGGGGGTGTTCAGCCTGGAGAAAAGGAGGCTGAGGGGAGACCTTCTCGCTCTCTCCCAACTCCCTGAAAATAGGGTGTAGCCAGGGGGGGTCGGTCTCTTCTCCCAAGGAACCGGCGATGGGACAAGAGGAAATGGCCTCAAGTTGCCCCAGGGGAGGTTTAGGATGGATATTGGGGAAAATTTTGACACGGAAAGGGTTATTAAGCCTTGGAATGGGCTGCCCAGGGCAGTGGTTGAGGGACCATCCCTGGAGGGATTTAAAAGCCGGGGAGACGTGGTGCTGAGGGACATGGTTTAGTGATGGTTTTTATCAGAGTTCGATTGATGGTTGGACTCGATGATCCTAAAGGCCCCTTCCAACCTAGACAATTCTATGATTCTACGATTTAAATCCAACATGTTGAATGGGCTTGGCACTAAAGGACACAGCTTTACGCCAGACGCTGTTTGATGACGTTGGTAATTGGCCATTAAATATTTTATTGCGTTTTGGGGAGGGGTGTTACCATGACGATACATTTGAGTACAACATTGTACCAGGGGTAGCTCCGAGCGTATCGGTTATTAAATAGATACTGCATTCGAGGCAGTGTAGCCATCTATTAATTGCATCTGGAAATCTGGAGTCTGTCTGAATAACTAACGTTACACAATTGTTTCCACCCTCACGGAGATGAGATTAATCCAATAGCAAAAAAAAATTTATGAAGCGTCTTTCATCCCAGAGTTTCCTTATCTGCTTCGCTAAGTAATAAGGATATGACAGATAAGAGATGAGCAACCAGGAGGACGCAGAGTTTGGGCTGGGTGTTTTATTGCACAACTATTTCCCGTCCTGGGCAAAGAGGGGTTTAGTGCAGGGTCGGTCTCGGGGGAGTTTGCAATGAAGTCAGAGCAGATGAGGTGGGTCAGATACCTCCAGCGCAGCCCTGGGTCCTTCCTACCCGAGAAACAAAATGCTCCGTAGAGAAAAAGCTGCCTTTTTGCTTTCTGTGAGGATTGCATGGATGCAAAATTCCCGTCCCTGGAGCGGGTTTGCATGACAAAGTTTGGACTTGTTGTGCTGGCCCCAAATCCCTCGTGTCTCTGGACGAGGGCCGAACTGAGCCTTGTGTGCTTGGAACACGACGCTGGGGACGACGGCGCCACGAGCAGCTGCTTCCTCCTATTTATTGCTTTGACATAAACCAGCATCTGTCCAACCTGAGGGATGGACAGTGTGTTCCTGCCCCAAGATGTGAGTGATGCTCAACGCTTGGCAAAGCGTCTTCATCAAGCAGGAGGCTGCAGGTGTCTCACCGGCATCTCCCCGCAGCACCCATACGGCACAGCATCTTTCTGAAAACAGTTTGGTGTTTCCTTCGGGCACATAGAATCGTGGAATGTTTTGGGTTGGAAGGGACCTTGAAGCCCACCCAGTGCCACCCCCTGCCCTGGGCAGGGACACCTCCCACCAGACCACGTTGCTCCAAGCCCCCTCCAACCTGGCCTTGAACCCCTCCGGGGATGGGGCAGCCACAGCTTCTCGGGGCAACCTGGGCCAGGCTCTCACCACCCTCACAGCAAAGAAGTTCTTCCCCACATCTCAGCTCCATCTCCCCTCTTCCAGTGTCAAACCCTTCTCCATCCCCCTAGGGCTCCCTTCCCTGATCCAGAGTCCCTCCCCAGCTTTCCTGGAGCTCCTTGAGGGACTGGAAGGGGCTCCAAGGTCTCCCTGGAGCCTTCTCTTCTCCAGGCTCCTCAACTCTCTCAGCTCCCCCTCACAGCAGAGGGGCTCCATCTAAGAGTTGTTACCCACCACCAAACAGCGATCCGAGTTAACTCAGGCAGCTTTGCAGCCCCCCTGCCTCCCTGCACAGACCTCTCGCGTTGCAAACCCCACGGACACGCTCAGTTTTAAAAACCAAATGCAGGTGAAACAGGGTCCAACCCCAGGTAGTTGCCACAGGCTGTGAAGGAGGCACAGAACTCCCTCCTGCAGGCATCACGTTTCCCGATGGCACTGGGGTGGGACGGGATGGAAGAGGAGGACCCAGAGCACAACCCAGTCCCACTGAGACTCTGCAGATGCTGTTAATTGAGGCACCAGTATGATATTATCAACCAGTTAGTCCTGGCACTGGTTTGTGGCTGAAAAGTCAAGGGGAAGAACAAAAAAATCACACAAATGCAGGGCTGGTGGCCCATGAGACCTGGCACACTCAGTGCACGAGTGGATCCCACTGGGCCATTGAGGACTTACAAATAAATTAAGGACTAATTTAGGAAAGCCATCAAATAAACCAAATATCCCACCAGAGGCCCTCAAACTCCTAGAGTGGCTCGTGCCAGCACCCGGCTCCCCGATGAGCACCACGATCACCCCGAAAACCTGAGTCTTCTGCCTCTCCCAGCCATAAACTCACTATTTCATCTCAGTTCTATATTTATTCCATATATTCACCTTAGTTCTATATTTATTGCCATGGAAATTTCAATCGCGCTCTTCTTTCCGAAGGAAAGGAGGGGGAAAAGATATAATTTATTTTTCTTTTGACAGGCTGAGTTCAGACTTAGTGCATATTGACGGGGGCGAGGAGGGGGGGAAGCAGGGATTAATTCCAGTTAATTCCCATCAAATCAGAGACTGCTGCTGGGAGCAGGGGCATAAACCAGCCTTGATGTTCTCTCATTTTCCCCATTTCCCTGCTTTTTAACCCAAAGCTTGGAGCCAGCTCCGTGCTGGGATCCAGCAGCTTCTCGGGGGGGAGGAGGGGGTTGGAATTTGCTGTGTTTAGTGATGCTTGATTTTTCGGGAATACAACAAGCTGCTCTGGTTATTGCTGCCCCAAAACCCCGGGCTCCTTTTCGCTTCCATCTTCCAAATTACCTCCCAGCAGAGCAAGATTACACAGCGCCGGGCACAGATCAAAGTCCTGCTCTGCAAACCCCAGAAGTCCATTAATTCAAGATTTAAATAAAAAAAAAAGAAAAATATCTGGTGCTATATTAGGGTGTAAATGACTAATTAACCTGTCTGTGCGCTGATGTAATTTGTCCGCTCCGGAGGGTTTCTTTCCGCAGTAATCACCTCTCGGGGAAGGCACGGGGTCGCTGAGCTGGCAAATAGATTCTTGATATTTAGCTGGTTTGTCCGAGCTGGGAGTTCAAGCTTGTGAGCAATAAATAATTTTCCGAGCCAGTTTTTCTGCTGCAAATAATGTGGGGTTGGGGAGATATTAACAGATCTCGGCTGCAGAGCAGCGATTTTAGAAGCCGTGGTGGTGAACGAAGGTTCGCAGATTTGGTGTTTCTCCTGCAGCTCCTGTCGGTAAATTGATGGATCTTAAAGACAGCTAATATGATTTGATTACCCATTTGGAAATGAAAAAGGGAATGTAAAGAAGATCCTGCTTTGATTGCCCAGTCCAGTGCTGGTCTGGCAGTGTTTGGTGCTGGTGGAGGTGGGAGACCTCCCTGTTTTTTAACGAGCAAAAGCAGCAAGTTGGTGTAGGGGTTGCAGGAGGTCAGTCCCGCCATTTATTATTTTTATTGCTGCTTTCGAGTAGAAATAAAGGAAAATTGCTTTGTATTAAATAGCCCAAGCGCTGCACTGTCTGTTTTCCTCCCCAAGTTCACTGCAGGGCTCTCACCCTGCTCATCAGGATTTATTCAGTCTGCGGGGTTTTGGCTTAGCTCACTTAAAGTTTTGAAATCAGAGATGATTTCTTCCCCCCCGACTCCCCCAGTTGTGTAAGTAATCCGGGATCTTCACCTCCAGCTGCATTCCCGGTTGTCTGTCATCACGGAAACTCATTCCTCTGAAGTTTGCTGATGGTGCGGGCGAGGGGTGCTGCTCAGAAATGAATCCGGGTCCCAAGAGAGAGAGAAAACATCAACTA
Organism: Arenaria interpres; assembly: GCA_013399435.1. NCBI lineage: Eukaryota > Metazoa > Chordata > Aves > Charadriiformes > Scolopacidae > Arenaria > Arenaria interpres. The sequence goes on along the minus strand of VXAK01009574.1, from coordinate 123,312 downwards.
TTTATCTAAGGATGCTCCATCCCCCGTGCCATAGACATTGCAATTTAGGGATGTCCAACATGTGTTTTATTTTTTTCTGTAAGCGTGGCTGCAAATTACCTTGGACTCCCCACGGGCACTGCTGGGTGCTCACTTCCTGGAAGATTGGAAAAAAAGAATAATTAAAAAAAAATCAGGATTTTCTGTCTCCCTCTTTCAAGTGAATTAATTCACAAGGAGAGTTTGAAGCCAGAAGGGGATACGTGATGCGCTCGGGCACCGATATGCCCAAAGCCGAAGGACATGGCCACCTTTGTAGTGCCAGAGTGAGATGTTTGGCCCCTGCTTGTGCAGGATGCTGAGGAGCAGCATCAGGGCTTTTCCTGAGCAGACTTTACCAGCTGCCAGCCTTGACTCCCGAATTTCCTGCTATTGTTGCAGGGTTCAGAATAACACTCGCTATAGGATTAACCGTATTTTTGCAGAGCGGTTGTGCCCAGGTCCTGGTGAAAAGGTTGAAGGTCTTGCTTCAAGCAAAAGCTTTCTTCTTCCCTCGTGCAAACCCATGGCAGGTCCTGCAAAAAAATCACTGGGAGAATCAATCCCACTTCTCCACTTGTTCTCTCGATGACTCTGTTACAGCTCTACCGAGTCTTTCCAAGGCTTTGTATCCCGGGGCGAGGACGGTCTGGAAATTGCTTGCAGAAAGCAGAGCAGAGATGATTTAGGGGAGCAATCTGCAGGCTGACGCTCCTCTGAGCCTTCGGCCTCTGGATCCGACCGCTGATGGATGGCTTAATACAGTCTGGGAACACGAGGCACATTCAATTCTGCTTTCCTTGTTTTTGATGAAAATCAAGACTGCAGTTGTGTTTGATTTCGGATACATCCTGGCTATGAGTATAACCCATTTTACTGAGCCCTACCTGGCTCTGCTGCTCCGAATTCATGATTCCCACCTGGCTTTTTGCTGTTTGCCAGGACAAATTCTTCCCTTTTGGGTTCCTGGGACGACTTCCTGCATTTTATACGTTGGAGTTACTATTGTCAGGTCTCACACACAGGAAAACAAGCAATTTTCCAGCGCTTGGAGATGATGTTGCCTGCTGCTTCCCTGGAGGGGCAGAGGATGGGCTTTGCTGCCTTCACCTTCCTGATTTCCCACCTCACTGGAAATTTGGGGCCAAAAAACGCGGCAGGAGGCTTTTGCACACAGAGGCTGTGGCTTCTTTTGGGTCCTTCTTCATGGGAGAGCCAAACCTGCACACACGGGTTTTGCAGCCCAGCCATGGGAAAACCAAGCCTCTTTTAAAGGTTTGCAGATGCAAGAAGAAAGCTAGAAATGGGAATTTCCCCCTAAAATTCAGCCCCAGGCTCCCAGACCTGCCTTTGCTGTCCATTTTACACACGCTCCTCCAGCTTCCCCTGGCAGATTTGCTTTTCTGGTTATTCCAGGGTGTGGACCAAAGGTTAAAACCCAAACTATTTAAAAAATAATAATAGTTTCTCTAATTCATCCTAACCTGAAAGGGGTTTTGCCGGCTGATCCCCAACATTCTCGAAAGGCAGATGCTCCCGAAGCAGAGCCAGCAACACCATCGGGGAGGAATGGAGATACGCCGATAGTATTCCTTTTTTTATTCATTATTGCCTCAATTCTCCTCACATCTCTGATCCGAGAGCTTGGCAACGTCCGATTTATTTTGGGGGAGAGAGTGTTGTAGCCACTCCGGAGGCAAACAAACCCCCAGCTTGTTTTTAACGACTTAGTGAGCATCATCCATCCCGAGCTCCGTTTCCCAAGCTGTCAGCGCGGGAGTTGTGGCAGCGCTATGATTTCTCGGAGGGAAAGATCCGTGCCAGTTTGGGCAGCCTTTAGACAGCAGCTCAAGATGTGCTGGCGTACGATAATGCAAAATATCGCCCCCCACCCCCCCTCCTTTTTCACATGTATCCCCAGCCAAAATGCCATTTACTCCCCGGGAAGGAGGGCCAAAAAGGAGCGTTGCAGAGCCGAGCTGTCTCGGGGAAATATGTTGCGGTGGGAAAAATCTGTTGCGCTTGAAACGCCGGTACTCGAAAGGGAATCGCAAAGCTGTTTGAGAGCCTCGATTTATCTCTAGCGCTGGTGGGAAAATGCCATCAAATAGAAGATTTCTTGGAGGGGGAGAGAAGAGAGGAGGGGTGGAGGTGCTTGGTGTGTGGGTATTTTGTGTCCCTCGTCCCCTGCGGTGGAAAAGGCAGCGTCCCCCTGTGCCACCGCACCCCAACTTTTGATCGCGGCAAAACACCAGCGGGATCTCTCTTTGCCGGCAGCCCCCAGCCATCAGGGGGACAAAACCACCCCAACTAAGCTGTGCCGGCTGCAGCCGAAGGAGGGAAATCCCTGGCACCCTCCTCTCCCCCGTGGCCCCCACTAATGAAATCAGAGTGGATTTGCTTGGGGACACACGCCGGCACGCAACGCGACAACACGCTCGCCAGGTCGAGACGCCTTTCCCCAGCCCGAGCTTCTCTCCGACGCTCTTTAGATGGTTCCCAACCGGTTCCCAACCCAGCTCAAGCACCACGAAGCAGTGCAGCGCGGCCACGTCCGACACGGGCGTCTATTTTATGTCGTGAGGCGATGCCATTTTGTGCTAAATAAGGAGTTTGCTTTTAAATGAGGAGGTTGGGAAAGGAAAGGATGGCTCTGCCGAGGAGCTGGGAAGGGAGAGGACAGCGATGCTACAAATGCACACCCAAGACCCGCCACCGACACGCACGAGGGTGACAATGCCTTTCCTCGAGCTCCTTTTGCAGAGCTGACAAAGGATTCCCAAAGCCACCTGCAACCAGGGCGGGGAGAGGGGTTATTTTTAGCCCTCTTTTACCAAAACGAGCTTTAATTTTAATTGCAATGTTCTCCTGGAGCTCAGAGGGAGCTGAGCCCTGCACCCAGGTGGACGCAGACCTGGGTTTGGGGAGGGTTTGGGGTTCGACGCTCGGAGCTCACCTGTCCAGGGCGATGGCCGTCATGGAGTAGATGCTGGCGAAGACGGCGGCGATGGGGAAGAAGTTGTGAAACTTGCAGTAGAGCAGCCCGTAGTACCACTCGTTGTGGATGGCGTAGGTGAAGTTCACCACCGTGTTGAAGGCGGCCATGGAGGCTTCGGCGAAAGCCAGGTTCACCAGGAAGTAGTTGGTGACGGTGCGCATCCTCTTGTGAGCCAGGATGATCCACATCACCACCACGTTCCCCACCACCGACACCACCACGATGAGGGCGTAGGCGACGGCCCACAGGGCCACCTGCCATGGGGGCTGCACGAACTGGTTCGGGAAGGACTCATTCAGGGAGGCGTTGAGTAGCCACCGGTGCTCCAGCTCCGCTTCCAGCGGCAGAGCGTTATCCATCGCACCACGATGCGGCCCAGAGCAGACACACGGACGCTTTGGGGTGCAGGTTCAGGGCTGCTGCAGGGTTCCCGAACCAGGGCTCCTCCTGGTTCAGGGAGCAGCAGGAGCAGGCTGCATGGATGCTATGGGGTGCAGGTTCCTCCTGGTTTAGGGTGCAGCCTTTTTGGGGTGCACAGCAGGTTCAGGGCATAGGTCTGGGCGGAGGGTGCAGCCAGATTGGGGTACAGGACCCTTCTGGTTCAGGGTGCAGTCTGTTTGGGGTGCATGGCTGGTCCGGGGTGCAGGTCCCTCCTGTCTCTGGGTGCAGCTGGAGCAGGGTGCCCGGCCATGTCAGGGCACACCGCCGGTTTGGGGTGCGGGTCCCTCCCAGTTCAGGCACAGCCGGACTGGGATGCACGGCTGGTTCGGGGCGTGGGTCCTTGGCCAGGAGCTGCACCGGGACACAGATTCCTCCCGGTTCAGGGCACGGCTGGTTTGGGATGCAGGTCCCTCCCGGTTCGGGATCGGAGCAGGATGCGGGTCCCTCCCGTTTCAGGGTGCAGATGGTTCAGGACGGAGGTCCCTACTGGTTCAGGACTGGAGGGGGATGCGGATCCCTCCCCGTTTGGGACCAGAGCAGAATGAGGGTCCCTCCTGGTTTGGGCACAGCCGGTTCGGGATGCAGGTGCCTCTCGGTTCAGGATCGGAGTAGGATGCGGGTCTCTCCCAGCTCGGTCGGGGTGCGGGTCTCTCCCGCTTTAGGACCGGAGCAGGATGCGGGTCCCTCCCGGCTCGGTGTCCAGCCGTTTCGGGATGCGGGTCCCTCCCGGCCCGGGACCCGGAGCGCAGCCGGTGCCGCGGAGCCGGCTGCGG
>VXAK01009574.1:105160-115313 GCA_013399435.1 Arenaria interpres | reverse complement strand
CTGTCCAGGTCTCTCTGGATGGTGTGTCAGCCACCCCTCCCCGTTCTGTATCATCAGCAAACTTTCTAAGGGTACATGCCATCCCTTCATTCAGGTCATTGATGAAAATGTTGAAGAGGACTGGACCCAGTACTGACCCATGGGGAGCCCTACTTGTTATGGACCTCCAACTGGATTCTATGCCACTGATCGTGACTCTCTAAGCTCTGTTTATCAGCCAGTTTTCAATCCACCTCACCTTCCCCTGGGCTGTTCCCTCAGCTTTAAATTAAGCCCAGCTGAGCTCAGCTCTGGGGGATGCATTTGGCAGGTGGTTGGTGTTAGATGGGATGGTTTGTTAATTAATGAGTTTTCTTCCTGCTCTCAGGTAGCTTTGTGTTGGAGATCCTTATGCTTTGGAGAAGCTGAAAAGGAGGGTGGATGAAGGTTGAGTGGCTTTAAGTGGGTGTCTTTGCTAAATGTAAGTTTTATTTATGTTTTTTCTTTAGCAGGAGTGGGTGAAGCCCCCTTGTTGGAGTGGTCTAAGATGGGGTTTATTTCCCTGGGGAGGAGCCCTGCACCGTGCAAGGGGGACTGGTTTTTCAAGGCCCTCTGTTCAGGGCAGGGCTCTTTCAAATCTTTCAGGCAGTTGGATTATTATTTTTTTTTACATTTTCTGACCTTGTAGAAGGAGTGTGTTAAATGGTTTCCTTAGAAATGAGGGGGGTTTGAGGCTGTTTTGGTTGATTGTGTGCTCTGTAAGTCACCTCCTGCCCCAGCGAGAGCTGTGTTACGTGGTGGCTGTCAGCAATGTGACCCTTAAGCTGGTAACTAAGGGAGTGCTGGGTGTTTGTTGTGTGCTGGTGGGGGCTTATAGAGCTCCCTTGGCCTGGGAAGCTACTAAATATGGATTTAAGCCTATATTTGAGCTAAAAAGGGTCTAACACTGTTGCATTGCAACGTCCCTCTTGCAAGAGGGTCCTTGTGTGACCACAGCAGCTCTGGGCTGTAGAAGCAAGAGAAGAGGGAGGATAAATCGGGGGGGTTTCTTGCTGTTCACTGTGGAACCCTGAGGCTGGAGGTTGTGATGGGTAAAACCCCATGAATCATGCTGGAGATTATTAAGGCTAAGGGTTTGGTGGCCATACAAGAGGTAGTGAATGGCCAGCAGGTAAGAGTTGGACATGTGGGGAGATGTGGTTTGCTGACAAAACCCCTGAGGAGCCTGAGATCTGCCCCAGGTGAAGTGACTTGGGATGGGGATTTAAAATCCTGCCTTGTAATTAAGTCAACCCACCCATGCTGCTGTAACTCCAAACTGCCTGCAGTGCAGTGAGCTGCTGGAGGAGTCCTCAATTTCGGAGTGTGAGAGGAGAAAATAACAGGGATTGTGGAGGAAAAAAAAAAAGGCAAGCAAAACCTACACTAGCAAAATAAAATAGAGGGATTTGTTTGCTGCTGTACAATATGTGACACCAGGATAATCAGGGGAAGGAAAATGCTCATGCAGGAGGGGCTGATGGCAGGTTCCTGAAGGAATTGGTGTGATTTAGCACCTGGCTGTGAAAGCTGGAATGTCCTCAGCCCAGACACGGCTGCTGAGCAGCCGTCTCCTGGCTGTAGGCAATTACTTGCTGATTTAATCCAGCTTGTGTTAGTTTTGCTGTTTACTTTAAATACAGGTTCTCACTGGTAACACTTGACTTGGCCCAAAGTGTTTCCTGCTGAAATTTCTTTTCAATTTAGCTTCCAACCTCCCTGAAAGCTGCCTCGGGGGAGTTCATTGCAGGGTTCTTTCCTCTCCAGCCCCTTGTTTGCTTTCTTTACTCTCCACATCAGGTAGAAGCAGGACCAAACCTAGGCTTAGCTTTAACCATTATTTTAGGCTCGGTATGCCCAACCTAAGCATCTGCTTTGGATACGTGGGTGAATAACCTGTCTTTGTGCTCTCCAGAAGCCTTTGTGGAAGTTCAAAAGTCTTTTCCTCTTGCCCAAGGCAAAATGTCTCTGCTTTGAACTCCAGAGCTGGCAGCACAGCAGTTTTGGGGTCTGCAGGACTTTGACTGGGGGCAAGATTTAGGGTGCAAAGCATTTAACCTGTAGTCAGGGGTAGGAGCTCCCTGCCCTGCCTCAAAGTGGCCAAGGAGGCCACCAGCATCCTGGTCTGTGTCAGGACCAGTGTGGCCAGCAGGACTGGGGCAGTGACCGTCCCCCTGGACTGGGCACTGGGGAGGCCTAGCCTCAAGGGCTGGGTCCAGTTCTGGGCCCCTCACTTCAAGAAAGACCTTGAGGGGCTGGAGCATGTCCAGAGAAGGGCAACGGAGCTGGTGGGGGGTCTGGAGCACAAGGAGAAGGGTCTGGAGAACTTCTGAGGGAGCTGGGGGTGTTCAGCCTGGAGAAAAGGAGGCTGAGGGGAGACCTTCTGCTCTCTCCAACTCCCTGAAAGGAGGGTGTAGCCAGGGGGGGTCGGTCTCTTCTCCCAAGGAACAGGTGAAGGAACAAGAGGAAACGGCCTCAAGTTGCACCAGGGGAGGTTTAGGATGGATATTGGGAAAAATTCCTTCATGGAAAGGGTTGTGAAGCCTTGGAGGATGTTGCCCAGGGCAGTGGTGGAGTCACCATCCCTGGAGGGCAGACGTGGTGCTGAGGGACATGGATCAGCGGTGGGTTGTGCAGAGCTGGGTTAATGGTTGGACTTCATGGTCTTAAAAGTCCCTTCCAACTGAAACGATTCTATGAAAAAAAAAAAAAATTGAAAAAATGTTAATGGGATCCAAAATAGCCTGTGTGTGGGTTTAGGGGGTGAATGAAGTGGAGCTGGTGCTGCTTTGGCAGATGCTCAAGCATGCAGGGACTGGCCAGCCTCTCCCTGAGTCTTTTGCCCCAAATGAAGAGCAATTCCCAATGGAAAGGAGAAGCAGAGCCGGTGTTTGCGCTGCCCTGAGTGCCGGGCTCCTGCAGGCAGGTGGTACTTCTTGCTGGCAGCTCGCTCCTTAATGTCTCCCTCCTTTTTTCAGAGCCTCCTGCTGCTCTTTGACACATCTTCAGCCTGAAATCGCTGAAGCCTGGTGCAGGTGTCCTAGCAACGCTCCCGGCATCGCGAGGGGTGGCTGGTGGTAAAGCAAAGCGTGTGAAACCTGGCTGTGGGCACCCCAGAGCAGACCTGGCCTGGAGGTGTGTGTCAACCTCAGGGGAGATGCTTTTCCACCTCTCTTTTTTCACCCCCAACACATCTTCTGGGAGCTGATAGCTTTGGGCTTGTCCCACCTCTGTGTTGTTGCACCTGAAGTGTGGATTTGGCTTTGCCTCTCCAGCCAGGTGCGCCCTGGGAAACGGCCTGCAGTGATGGGCAAGACCATCTTAGGTTGAAAACATGAAGGTTTTGGCTTTAGCCTATGTCACAAGACTGACCAGCCACTGCAGCTGTGACAGGGAGAGGTGAGGACCATTGGGTGACCAGTGCAGTAGATGCAATCAGACGTGGTGTCTTCTGACCGTGCTGTGTCTGGTTTCTTTGTGGTTGTCTTCCCCATAGATGTTTTCCCGTGGTGCTGCCTTCTGGTTGCTCACTGTTTTGCGTCTGAAGGCTGAGAACTGCAGGTTTTCTGGATGATTCTTTCTGTGTTTTCTTACCTCTTCCTCCCCCTCCACCCAGGTTTCCATGCTGAGGTCAACCTCAAGTGCAGCACTGGGGTAGTTCCTCCAGGTTTGCTGTTCCAGAAGTGTTGCCTTTTCCACTGGAGAAGAGCCTAAGGGGCCTTAAAGGACCCATTCAGATATACATTGTTGAATTTATGAGCTGAATGGCCAGGGGATTGATGGTGTCTAGCTCCAGGGAAGTGGTTTCCAGCTTTTCCTCAGGATTGGAAACCATTTGGGTGGGAAAGGCCCTGGAGGTTTCAAAGCTGTGCTGTCAGGTCCATGTCTTGGTGGCTTTGAACATCTCCAAGGATGGGCAATTCCCCACCACTCTGGGTCCCTGTTTGAGCACCCTCATGCTATTGGAGCTGGGAAAATTAACAATATCCTGTTGGACTTTGCAACTTGCTGGCTCATCCTGATGTCCAAGGGTCACTTCTGGGCTGGGGAATCCGTGCAGGAGCCCAAAGAGCTGTGTTTGAGCAGGAAACCTCCCTGCAAAGCTTTGAAGCAGGTCTTGGGACAAAGGGCTCAGCCAGAGATGGGCAGCTTGTGCGGGGAGAGGAAAGCTGGGGAGAAAAAGGCTTTTTTCTATCACTGGAAATGCGAACAGTGGCATTTAGGCCAGCACCATGGAGCTTGGGTGGCACAAGGAGCTCAGTTGAGAGTAAATGCTTGCAAATACGAAATAAAAATAGTTCAGTGCGAGTCTTGTGGCTCGCTAGTCGCTTGGCTCTGATGATTCTTGTAAAGTGGGTGAATTTAACAGGGGGCTTGTAAAGTTTATTAATGCTTGATGCCTGGGGCTGGTGGGCCCTGGCAAACTTGGTCCAGATGATGGTTGCAGAGGAACTGGCTTTGCAGACACCTCTTGCAGCTCCAGTTATTACTCGCCACCTAAAAAGACAGCAGTGATGCTATCTTTGTGATATTTGTGGTTACAAATGATCATCTCCTCCAGTAAAATCCGCTTTGCGAGCTCTCCCTGGCTGTCGATGAATTAATGAGCTGGGCCCTAGACCAAGCAGGAGCTAATTAAACTATTTTCAATTCCCAGAACCTCTTAATTCATCCTCTTTGCAAGGATGCGATATTAAGTGAGATTCAGATGGGCTTTTGCCAGAGGACCCGAGAGAGAGCGAGCTGCTTCCTCGCAGGAGGCTATTTCCATACGAAACTTCAACCTTCTGACCCCAGGGGCCGGAGAGAGTGAGTTTTGCAAATAAAAGCGGTGAGAGACGCTTTTAGCCCAGGAATACAACTCTCTCGTGTGGCCTTTTTGTATGCAAACCATTGACTCTTGTTTTAATAGCTTTTTTTTTTCAGATGTGGTTTAATTGGCTGGTATTGTTCTACCCCAAAAATAACTGCAAAAAGCCCTTTTCCCACAGCAAATCCGTTACTCACGTGTACTTTGTCTCCAGCTCGCTTGCCTGGCTGGGATTTCTTGCCGTTATTTGATGGTGGAAATACTGATGCTACTGGGAAACAATCTTCCAGGAGATAAAGTAGTGGTTTTTTTAATGCCAAGCTGTTAGGAAAGGGATGTTTGCTGTGTAAATTTTCAGTAGTGGAGGTGATGGGGGATCTGAAGATGCATGCGGGAAGGATGCCTACCTGAAATTAAGGCTAAACATCCTCAAAAGAGGTGCTGGGGCTTGAGAAGGACCAGAGCTTTGGGTGGGTTTGTGTTGTGGAGCCTCTAACTGCAAAGATGACGGGGCAGGAGGTGTAGCTATTGTGAATTTGGAGTGGGCTTGTTGTAAAAGGCACACATGGGAACAGTGAGGTGAGTAGGACTCAGGAGGTGATGGTCCCCCTAGACTGGGCACTGGGGAGGCCTCACCTCAAGGGCTGGGTCCAGTTTTGGGCCCCTCACCACAAGAAAGACCTTGAGGGGCTGGAGTGGGTCTGGAGAAGGGCAATGGAGCTGGTGAGGGGTCTGGAGCACAAGTCTTGTGAGGAGCAGCAGAGGGAGCTGGGGGTGTTCAGCCTGGAGAAAAGGAGGCTGAGGGGAGACCTTCTCGCTCTCTCCAACTCCCTGAAAGGAGGGTGTAGCCGGGGGGATTGGTCTCTTCTCCCAAGGAACAGGCAATGGGACAAGAGGAAACGGCCTCAAGTTGCCCCAGGGGAGGTTTAGGATGGATATTGGGAACAATTTTTACACTGAAAGGATTATTAGGCCTTGGAATGGGCTTCCCAGGGCAGTGGTTGAGACACCATCCCTGGAGAGATTTAAAAGATGTAGTGCTTAGAGACATGGTTCAGTGATGGTTTTGATCAGAGTTCGGTTGATGGTTGGACTCGATGATCTGAAATGTCCTGGATGATTCTATGGACTGGAAAGCCCTTCTCTCCAGCTGAGTCTTAAATGGATAAATGGCGAAAAAAACTTTCCGAAAAGCACTAGCTAAACTGCATCTTGCTCTCTAGCTGCTTCCAAAAAAACCTGTGGTTAATCTACTTTAACTGCGGTTGTTCCTTTCTCTTCCCCCTCCCCAAATGCGATTTGTGCTGATGGCCATAAATAACTCCAGCCTGAGATTTGGTTGAGATGGTCTAAGCACAGCTCGGGATGTGTCGGCCGAATTGAATGCGAGGTGAGAGATCAGTTTGAGTATGAAAACTCTTGTGTTACAGCTCCAAAGTCAATAAAGGAGGGGAAGATGGATAATTCTTGACAGCGGCTGGTGGGGAGAGAGGAATTAGCACTTGAATTGGCGACATGAAAAGGCGAGGAGCCACCGCAGGGCAGAAATGTGTCTTGAGGAGGAGAATCAAGTGGGCTTTGGCTACAAGAAATTAAATTGTGTAAATTTTCTTAATTTTCTTTGATTTTTTTTTTTTTTTCTCCTTTATTCTCAAAATCACTTCTTGGAAGACATAAGGGAATCGAGGTGGTGCTCTGAAGGCAGAAGAGTCCAGTGCAGTAAATGAATTAATTAAGGAAAAAAGGTATGCAGCTCGTAGCAATGTATGCTATTTAATTAAAGGTACTGAGCGGTGCTCGGGAGCCTGGGGGGGGACACGTCTGCTCCTAACGCTCCCCAACTGCTTGTTCCTGGCATCCAGAGCCACGTGCACCGCTGTCTCCCCGCTGCCTGCCCCAATTATTTATTATTTTGTGCCAAAACCCAGGAGGGAACGCTTTCAGAGTGCAAAGTTCCACGCAATGGCCAAAGAAGCGCACGGTGGCCATGGCCACAGGGGATTTGGGCTGAAAAGGGCCGAGAATGGCTCGGTGGCCCAGCATGCTGCTCTTAGCACCTTCCCGCAGGCGCTGTTGCCGTTGCCTGCCGAGAAAAGCTTGTTTGGAGGTTACAATATAGCCTGCTCCGAGTGCCAAATTTGCAGTGTTTTAGGGGATTTAAAGCATGTGAAGCAGCCTGGTGGCTTTTTGTTGTGTTTGGCACCCGATTAAATCGCGCTTAACCCAAGCAACGCCAGGCTGGGTATATGGCACGGCCGACCTTACCCCATTGGCACTGAACCGCCTGAAGGAACAAATCCAGTTAAAATGGGGCTTATTTGGGTACGTCAGGCTTCTGGGGCAATTTCTGGGGGGGCGAATTAGCCAGCTTCCTTATTGGAAAGAGTTGGTAGAATTAAGGAAGGAATAAGAAATGTGCAACATGATGTTTTCTTATATATTTGCTGGCCCCAACTCCAGCTCCTCTGTAAAAGAGAGACATCCCTGCAAATCGTTTCTCTTTTTTTCTCCCCCCAGCCTCCCTCTTGTAAGCGTGGGCATCTTGGAGATGGGAACTCTGGCGACCTGATCTCATCTTGGTTGTTATCATCTTAGCGAATTCAATAACATCTGGAGGGTTGGGGGGCAGGAAAAAAAAATCCCCTACTCCTGGAAGCAGCCTCTCAACCAAAGCTGCGAGATGCAGGAGCCCAAAGGTTCAGATACTCTCACTGGAGGTGGACGCAGCTGTTAAATCTCTGCTTCTCAGAAGCTTTTAATCTCTCTCTTATTTCTTTCTTTTTTTCTCTCATGAGGGCTCTTTGATGGGAAGGTGTTGGGTCCTTCTGAAAAGCTCGAGACCTCACCAGCCACAACCTCTGTGCCAGTGTGCAGCAGCACCGGAGACCAAAGACAAGATGAAAATCTCATATCTTTTTTTTTTTAAGTACAAAAGAGATCTCAAATTCTGTGGTCTTGGCAGCAAGAGCTACAGCAACACAATCCTGGGCTGAGCATGAGTTTATTGATGTTTTCCCTGTAGCAAATGCCTGGGGCTTGTCAGAGAGCGTGTGGTGGGGAAGGTGATCTGTGGTATTTGGGGGGGATTGTTAGAGCTTTAGCAGAGCTGTTCTTAATTTCATAAGATGATAGAATGGCTAGAGTTGGAAGGGACCTTAAAGACCATCCAGTCCCTGGGATGGACACCTCCCACCAGACCAGGTTGCTCCAAGCCCCCTCCAACCTGGCCTTGAACCCCTCCAGGGATGGGGCAGCCACAGCTTCTCGGGGCAACCTGGGCCAGGCTCTCACCACCCTCACACCAAAGAAGTTCTTCCCCACATCTCAGCTCCATCTCCCTTCTTTCAGGGTCAAACCCTTCCCCCTCCTCCTAGGGCTCCCCTCCCTCATCAAGAGTCCCTCCCCAGCTTTCCTGGAGCCCCTTGAGGGACTGGAAGGGGCTCCAAGGTCTCCCTGGAGCCTTCTCTTCTCCAGGCTGACCCCCCCCAACTCTGGCCCTGCTCCAACAGCTCTGTGGCCTTCTGATGTTGGGAGCTCCAGAGCTGGATGCCATAATCCTTCTCTTCCACATGTAGCAAGGTCAGGTCTGGAGCAAGGCAGCAGTGATTACAAGGTGGAAAATTTAGGGTGAATTAGGGAATGTTATTCCAGGGCGTGGAATATCGCAGGACGTGGTGCAAGCTCATCCTCTCTAACGATGGCATCTTTATTGGGAGGTCACCTCATCTTGCAAACTCCATTGGCAGAAGGAAAAACCTCAAGGGTTTGGTTTCAGCCCCTTGGACAGTTGACTGGCAGCACCCAAAGGAACAGCCGCGCGTCTCTTCCGCTCACTGTAGCTCCTTGTTACGGCGAGAGCGCCACGCGTTTCCAAGTGTTGGCCTTTTATTTATTAAATGAAGGCTTTATTTCGACCCGGCAACGTCTGCCAAAAGTGCTCTAAATGAAGAGTGGAGATTACCCGGAACACAGGCAGCCCCGTGCTCTCGGCTGTGCGCAAATGAAATGAAGCTGGTTAAATTGGATGATTGCTCGGAGCAATCGAAACCCAAATTCATCTTTCAGGGGTTGTCTCTCTCCTTTCCTCCCCTTGGGGTTTTTTTTTTTTGGGGGGGGGTGTTGACTCTTTCGGGGGGGTGTTGACTCTTTCTTTTGCAAGCGGATGCTCTAATATAGAGTGTTTCTGAGTAATTAAAAGCTCATTAGAGGATGTGCCTCACCTCGGCTTGCTGCTGTGAAGGTGGAAGGGAAACATCACGGAGCTGGTGGGAGGATGTGGAGTCTTCTGGTCTTGCTGCAAGGGAAATTTGGGGATAATTTGGGGGGGATTTTTTGGCATTTGGGCTCTGTGCGAATCTCCGGCTCTGTGCATATCTTCCCTGAACAGTTTGCATCTGGATTCCTAGAAATCCAGCCACTGCACGGCAGGGTTTGAGAGTAGCAACCATGGCTTGGGATGAGCAGAAATGTTTTGGATGTGAAGCCAGGCAGGGCTTGGATGTTTGCCGGACGGGAGCGTGCCGGCCCTGAATTCCCATAAAAAAACTCCTGGGTTAGTTACGGCTTCCTGCGGTGTGATTGGGTTTCTTTTTTGGGTATGCCAAAAAACCAGGGCTATAAATAGTTGACTGGTGCCGCTAAAGCCTGGGATTCCCTCCTTAAAAGCATTTCCTGAGGATGTTTGAGAAGTTGCCAAATTTAAAATGTATTGGGTGTTGTCAGACAAGCGCTGTTATTTCCCGGTGGGTTGTGCTTTGGTGTGTTTTGCTCTTAAAAGAGAAGGTTCTCTTTTTTTTTTTTAATTTCCAAAGGGAAGTAGTGCCCAGACACTGTCCTTGGAGGTCCCGGCTGCAGGGTGGGGTTCAGCAGAGATACCTGTAGGTGAGTTTGCGTTTTCCACCTAATTTCAGATTGTAATGAGTCCAAGATATGAGTCTGTGTCTTGGGTGGAAGCTTGTGGCCAGCGTGGATTGGAGAAAAATAGCTTTAAGCCACAAATTTGCTGCTTGAGGGGGGAAAAGGTAAAATAAACCTTGTGACCTGAAAATCTCTATGGGTTGTGTGTGACTGTACACCCTGTCATTGCACAATCTTGCAGAGGAAACGCTGTGGTGTCTCATATGCTGCTGTGTCTGGGCAGGGCGATGGCAAAGGTTGGGGCTGACCTGCTGGAGAGCAGCTGTGTGGAAAGAGACCTGGGAATACTGGGGGGCAATAGGATGACCATGAGCCAGCAATGGGACCTTGTGGCCAAGAAGGCCAAAGGTTTCCTGGGATGGCCAGCAGACAGAGGGAGGTCATCCTGCCCCTCTGCTCTGCCCTGGG
>VXAK01009574.1:72885-104983 GCA_013399435.1 Arenaria interpres | reverse complement strand
GAGAGGTGGTGGAGTCTCCTTCTCTGGAGACATTCAAACCCCCCCTGGACACGTTCCTGTGGGACCTGCTCTGGGTGGCCCTGCTCTGGCAGGGGGTTGGACTGGGTGATCTCCAGAGGTCCCTGCCAACCCCATGTGATTCTGTGAAAGGGGACCTGCCAGTCCCTCGATGCCACCCCTGAGCACGCAGGCTCTACCTCCTCTCCCTCGGTGCGCGCTGCCGGAGGAAGGGCTCGATGAGTTCATTGCATCATGAGCAGCTCCAGCAACTGTCAGGACCGATAAAGCTCCCAAAGGCAAGAGATAGAAAAGACCTTAATTATTTCCATGGTTTTTGAACCCCGGAAAGGCTACTGAGGTGGGAACGGATCGAAGGGGAGGCGGAAGCGGCCGGAGGAGGGAGGTGACGGGGGCGGGGGAGTGGGTTATGGCAGACACACTCATCTTTTTATGTTTTCCACTTAAATTTTGACTTGTGAGGAAGTGTAGGTGGCGGATATTGTATTGATATTCGGATCCCTCGGTGCCATGCTGGGGTTTGGGGCCAGCGGAGCTGCTCTGTCCTCAGCCAAAACTGCCTTTTTATTTCCGTTGTAGGAAATAGAGCCTGTGGCTGCTGCAACAGATGAGTCATTTGTGCAATGAGTTCAAGCTGAGACCGAGTAAAATATCATTGTAAAGGGAAACGGCCACTGGACCGCCTGATCCAGCCCCTGTTCAGGATTAGGCAGGGATGCTAGAATTAATGCCAATCCTTATTTTTCTTTTGGAAAAGGGTTTTTTTTTGGTGATGCCAGGCGTCTTGTAACCAGCTGCACAATGTTGAGCTCGGAGGCTGTGTTTTATCCGGCAAGGTTTGATTAGCGTTGACATAGATGACTTGCAGCTCTAATTTATCTTAGTAGCCGGAAATTTTGGCCGGCTCATCATTAAGGGCAATTAATAGTCACCCTGGGTACCTTTGATGGCATTTGCCCACAGATAAACCTGTATTTTTCTATCTGTAACCCACTTTTCTTCTTACTGGGATTTAATCTCTGGCAATATGGCTAAGCATATGTTTGGTGTGTTTGTCCGGAGGCTTATCAGGATGTGATGTCTCTTGGCTGATGCAAGAAGCAAAGATTTATAAAACCTTCAATGTTTTTATTATTCAAATGCCCAAATAGAGGAGGCACCTCTCGGTGCGGGCTCTGTTGATCCGTACTGGGTTGTAATGGGGAATGCTGGTGGAAAGGCCTCTTGGGTGACTTGTTTTGCATTTGGCATTTCTGCCTCGGGTGGTAAATGGTTCTGAAGCTCTGACTACAAGTTATTTAGTCCATATTTTCCAGCTGCATGAGGTCTGTACTTGAGTCGATCAAGTGAGCATCGCCAACTGCCGTGGGGATGCAGAGCGGAGAAGCTACTGCTCAAGCAGCTGGTGCAGTTGTTTTGGGGTGGAAGAGGGGAAAAAAAGACAAAGAAACGAAATGTAGTTCAATATTTTGGGACTGAAACTCAGGCCTGGGTGATATTCAAGTGTTAAGAGGAGGAGTAAGGCTGGAAGATGGCTCCATATGAGTGAAGTTTTGGGCCCCTCACTCCAAGAAAGACCTTGAGGGGCTGGAGTGGGTCCAGAGAAGGGCAATGGAGCTGGTGAGGGGTCTGGAGCACAAGTCTTGTGAGGAGCGGCTGAGGGAGCTGGGGGTGTTCAGCCTGGAGAAAAGGAGGCTGAGGGGGGACCTTCTCGCTCTCTCCAACTCCCTGACAGGAGGGTGTAGCCGGGGGGGTCGGTCTCTTCTCCCAAGGAACAGGCAATGGGACAAGAGGAAACGGCCTCAAGTTGCCCCAGGGGAGGTTTAGGATGGATATTGGGGAAAATTCCTTCACGGAAAGGGTTGTGAAACCTTGGAAGAGGCTGCCCAGGGCAGTGGTGGAGTCACCATCCCTGGAGGGATTTAAAAGCCGGGCAGACGTGGTGCTGAGGGACATGGGTCAGTGGGGGTTTGGGCAGTGCTGGGTTGATGGTTGGACTCCGTGATCTGAAAAGTCCCTTCCAACCCAGACAATTGCATGACTCTGATTCCTGCTCCCTATCCTTCAAGTGTGGAAGGGCTTGGGGTCAACAGGACTTTGGTCAATGAGATAAATAGTGCTTTTTTGGGGGTCTGGTTTCCTTGCTCATGTGTTATCTTCTGGCCCAGACTCTCTGAGCCCACCCAACCCCCTCCGTGGAGGGGAACAGAGACCGAGCGCTTCTCTCTTGCGTGAACTTCCATCACAGAACCGGTGCCCTTTGGAGACCTGCGGGTACCAAACAGCTGAATTAGACTTCTTGCTGCTGCATATGAAAATGCTTTTAAAATAGCAAATTGGTACAATCTAGGGGGGCTTTTCGCCCCCAGTGCAGGACAGAGGCTGCAGGAAGGTGACTTTCAAGGGAGTATGGCTATTTTTAGCAATAAGCTATTCAGTCCGAATTTCCTCATGCTTGGCCTGAAAATATCTTGTAGCGTGACTGACACATCTGAGGAAGCAGCAACTCGGGGATTAAAGAAATTTTATGCATTTACAGCAGAGAAATTGGAGCTGGCTGTTAACCTACGCTCAGTGCTTGAGTGCTGGGCATCTGGATTCATGTGCCTTCTGCTCGGTGTGGTGGTAACACAACATTTATCTGGAGCTTGGGTACACACAAATGTGCCTTCTGTTGTCCTCTCAGAGCCTCCCATTTATTTTAGGGGCTCCAAAACTTACATGGACAACACTAAATAGGAGTTAAAAGGCACCAAAAAGTGAGATGATCCTTTATAGTGCGTTTTTGTGTGGTTTTTTTTTTTTTTTACTGCTCTGCTGTCTCTGAGCAGATTTTGCTCCATGAGCACCAGCAAAAGCAACACTTTGGAGGTGGAATAAATCTTACCCATTTATTTGCCAACAGAGATTTTCTCATTTCCCCTGATTTATTTTTCTTCATGCTCCCACAAAAGCAGATGTTATGCCATGTTTCTGGCTGTAGGTTCTCTCTCTCTCGCAAGAATATCAAGTGAGTGGATCCTGCTACGACGTGGTGCAAAGAGGAGCTGTTGAGGGGCTGGTATCCCCTGGGTTTGTGCTGGCTTTTAACAACATCTCTGGAGAGAAACAGCGACTGGGGCAGAACAGCATCACGCCAGGGTTGTGACCTCAAGATGAGGTGGTGGCCAGTAACACCTGTAGGTCCAGGGCACGCAGAGATTTTGTGTCATTGCATAAAATCTGGCTTATTTGATTTAAAAGTGTTTCACATCAACTTGCACCAAAATATATCTGTCCTAGGATTGGTTTCTACTACGAGACGATGGTTTTTCTCTCCCTGGTGGTGTTTAATGCTGTAATTGTGGAGGGTTAAGGTTGCTTTCTGTGCTGCTTGGACTGAAACTTGGCTTCTGGCTCTTTAGGACAACTTAACAAAGGGACTGGCTTTTCCTCTAGTAATTGTACTCACTTGTGGTGGCTTCAGATGCTCCTCTGAGGTGTGTTTAGAGGATCTCGTGTTGGCTTGAAGGGAGCTGAAGCTGGGAGGATTCTTTTAGTTCTTTTAGCTCTTTTACACTTGTGTCTTGTGACTCCCTGAGGTATAAAAGCTTTTAAATCCATCTAAAGAACATGTTTTTGGGTGAGAATAGTCAGTGATGGGTTGACCTCAACCATTGCATCCTTCTAGTTTTGTGCCAAAGCTCTATAAGGATTAATATCCAGTTCAGATCTGGTTTTCCCTGCTCTCCATCCATCCTTATGATCAGGTCGTCGTCGTCATCATCATCTTCACCACATCCAAGACATAAGGCTCAGCTCCAGAAAAGACCTAAAAAGACTTCTTAAAAGCTGTTAAAGCAGCGTGTCTTCCTGCTTCTAGGTCTCAAGTGCCTGGGAAATAGTGAAGCCTGGGAAACTTCCGAGTAGAAGGGAGTGATAAAGCAGAGGTGCATTATTACAGGAACATAAATGAATTTATACCATTTATAGCCCGTGGGGCTGAGCATCACCTCTGTGAAACACGTAGCTTCCTTGAGACCCTTCAGAGGAAAACCCAGCCCTGGGTGTGCAGAAGACCTCTAAATGAGCAAATCACTGGGCTCTGCTCAACCCAACCTCCTGCTCGTGGTGGTGGTTGTCTTTTTTTCTTTTTTTTTTCAAGAGGGAAAAGCCCAATTTCCACGTTTTAATTTGAGGTGCTCAGCAAACAAGGACAAGCTTTTCTGGGTATGTGGAGGCAGTGATTTTTAAATTTCTCCTACAGGTTCTTGCTGTCCCTGCATAGAATCCTCTACCCTCAGTGGTGGCTTTGGGCGGAAAGTCCTTCTTGCTGATGCTGGGGACTAATACCTAGACCCGTGATACACTCAGGAGGGTATTTTTCAGCTCCCTACTTACTTGAAGGCCTGGGAATGAGCGCAGGGTTGTACGGCTGAGCTGAGCAACGCCTGATTATCATCAGGGCTGTAAATCAGGCTTGTGTGGTTGGGGAAAAGGCAGAAGCTGCTCTGGCATTTGAGGCAGAGGCTCAAAGCTGAAGGGTTTTTCTTGCACTAGAGGCTTTGGGTTTCTCTGTTGCCGTAGGATGGAGCGTGTTGGACCAGGGTTGGGTGTGTGTTGGTGGGAAGGGCTTTGGAAAGAGCCTGTATGTCCTTACCAGCCACGACCTCGATGAATTTTCTCCAGTTCCCAGGCGATGCAATAGCAGTTTAACCCTGCATCGAGCATCTGAGATGCAAAATCTCCCCGCATAAAGGTGCGCCTCCCTCTCTGACACTGGTTGACGTTGGATCCATCCTACCCGTCGTGGTTGATCCCACTGTGGAGTTTTTGCTGGAAAAACACCGAGTGAATCCCCCGAGGAACGTTTGGGGATGAAATTAAGGCTGGTTGATGGTGATGGCTCCCATTCTGGGCGAGTCATAGCAAGCTTGGGGACTTCCAAGAAGTTTTTGATTTTTAAAAAATAGGCACAACTTGGAGGGGAGGGAACCCCAAACAAACAGGGAAAATAGATGCTCAGAATAATTTGTGGTTAATCAAACCCATCCGACTCCTCTCGATCATGGAGGAGGGAAGGTTGTTTTTCCCCCAGACTGGAGCCCAAGCTGCTGGATAATTTCTGCAGCCCCATGGCTTTATTATTTAGCGTATTTGGCCAGGTATCTCACAGCAATAGATTAAATATTTGCGGCAGAGACTAAATCTTAGCACATGAGTGAGAAATGGATGTTAGAGGAAAATTGCAGCATCTCCATCCCTTTTCCCAGGCAGAGATATAAGTCTTGCGCCCCACCCAGACACGAGGTTGAGGTACGGAGAGGTTATTTCTAGTTTTTTTTATCTATTTTTATTGTTGGGAACCCACGTAATGATTTTGCTATTTGCTGTTGGGTTAATTAGCAGGGCTTTTTAATGGAGAGCGCCGCGGTGACTCAGTGTTTTGGAAAGAGTCTTTGGGGCTGTGGCTTCCCAGTGGGTTTTACCCAGCGCCGCAGGGAGCGTAGCTTGCATAGAAAATGGAATCAAATTCCTGTTTTCCTGAGTTTTATGAACTAATAAATAATCTTTCAAAAGAAAAAAAAAAAGGAAAAAGCTGGGAAAAGGCAAAGCTGCCAACTATGAGCTACATCTTCATTTTGCAATTATAACTTCTGTCGGCAAAACCTAATTTCTTGGAGCTATAAGCCTGGAAGTTTCTGTACCTTTTGGCATGTAGTAGCCCAAATTAAAAGCGGTATTTTGCCCAAGCAGTGTCTGTCAGGTGTCCCTCCGTGTCTGTGGGGAGTATTTTTAAACCCAAGTGAGCTCTGTGTGTTTGCATCCTCCAGCACTGAGGCTCAGCAGAGCAAGCGGGCAGAAAAGAGCCACCAAGACAATTAAAAAGTGGGGGAATAAGGGGGGGGAAAAAAAGAAGTGAAGGTGGTGAATGGTGCCTTTAGGAGCCGCAAGGAAGGAGGCAGAAACTCCGGGCACACACAAACCTTGCAAATACCCAGGGGAAGGCGCTGCCCTCCCACCTTCTCTAATTAAATTGCAGGGCTTGGAGCTGCGGGGGCTGGGAATATCAATCAATCCCGAGGGGATAATCAGGCCGGTTTGTGGAGGACGGCTCTGTCCTGAGTTATTAGAGGTGATGCTCTGCAGACCGGTGCTGACCCGGGAAGAGGCACGATCGAACCGGGAGAGCGAGCGATTCCTCTTCTCCACGTGGCTTTTACCACCGGCGTGAGGCCCCAGCCTGGCACCCCCGAGCCCCCCAACCCCCGGTGTAACGAGTGTGTTTTACAAATCCGAAAATTGCACGTTAACCGCTTCTGGGTTTATTCCTGCTCATCGTCTTCCAGCGTTGCTCACTTATTATTTTAACTCCCCGGGGCGATTTCTCCCCCCCCGACGCCGCTCGCTTTGTTCTTTATAGCTGCCACGCTCAGGGTCGGAGCAAACCAGCTGCGCCGCTGTTTGCAGCCGTATAAATTAACATTTTTCCACTTTAATCACTGCCTGCCTGGGGGAAAAAAAAAAAAAACCACCAACAACCCACTACAGGCCAAGTTGTCATTCCAGTAACACGAGGTCTTTTCATTTGCGGCTGTGTTTATTAACCAGGTTGGCTAAAAAGGTGCTGCAGGAGGGAGTAAGGCGGCCGAGGGAAGCGTTTAAGCTGGGATTTGTGCTTAAATATAGCTGGGACTCGGCGTGCCACATGTAGGATTCCATTGGGAAAGCGGGAGCTTGGTTTATTCCTGGCCCAATAAAGAGAAATGGCTCCTGTGCCCGGCTCAAAAGCATCAGGTGTAAAAAAGAAGTGTTCGGCTAATTTTTTTTCCCCAGCAGGAAAAATGCAGAGTTGGAAAGACCTGGGAGATGGAGGGACTGGGGCTTGTTGTTGCCCGTGAGGATGGAAAGCTAGCCCTGAGAGTATATCCGAGGAGAAAAATCATGAGAAGATGCTTTTAAATAAGGAAATGTTACTAGTGTGGGGTTTTTACAACAGAAATGACAGCGCGGAAAGGCACAGGTGAAAGCGGTCAATTAAAGCCTTAGAAATCCCACATCAGAGCTTGCAAATGGGGTTTAGATTAGCACAAATACTTGCTAATGAAGTTGTAGGGATGAGTAAAACTCTTGATTTCTGTGGTTAGGGTATGGCAGGGGGTAAAACCAAACTCTGCATCAGCAAAGGGGGCCTACAGGAAAGCTGGGGAGGGACTCTTGATGAGGGAGGGGGAAGGGTTTGACACTGGAAGAGGGGAGATGGAGCTGAGATGTGGGGAAGAACTTCTTTGGTGTGAGGGTGGGGAGAGCCTGGCCCAGGTTGTCCAGAGAAGCTGTGGCTGCCCCATCCCTGGAGGGGTTGAAGGCCAGGTTGGAGGGGGCTTGGAGCAACCTGGTCTGGTGGGAGGGGTCCCTGCCCAGGGCAGGGGGTGGCACTGGGTTGGGGGGCTTTAAGGTCCCTTCCAACCCAAACCGTTCTATGATTCTATGTGCTCTGACAGCCTGAAGCTGTGGGAGAGGAGGATGGAGTTTGCCATTTAAACCCATTTTACTGTTCAGCTGCAAAACTTTCCCATATAGGGCCTTCAGCAGGCAAAAGGAGCACAGTTGAGAGCGGCAGCAGCACGGCCTTTCATGGAATTCAATGTTAAATTAGTTGGCAGGACCCATAATTTGGATGCTCTCGTGTCTCTCTGAAGAAGGATGGAGCTGGGGTTTGGTGTGGAGCCGTTTCCCCAGCAGGGAGAAGGTGGGATGGATCCACGTGGGAAGCCCTGAGCCTGAAATTAGCACTTTCCAGTCCCTAACTTGGCTCTTGGGAATTGCAGCAGGATCCTGTGAAAAGCCTTGATAATTAATTTATGCAACGGGCATTATTAAGGCAGCGAACCCAGGCACCAAAGCAGCAAACACTGCCTGGTCCCTTAGCGCTTCCAGCTGCAAACTGGCCATTCCTATCCCTTTTCCAGGAGGTTTGAGGTTGCTGAGGAGTTTTTTTTGGCTCGCCCAGTCCTGGATGCAGCTACGGGACACCCCAGGCTGGCCAGTTTGGGCCAAGGCTTGGAACTGGGACCCAGTAAAGAGCAGGCAGCATGCAAAAGCTACTTCCATCTAGCAGCTTAGTAAAAATCATTGCATAGATCTCCCCCAGGACCCAGATTTAGTTATTTTTCCATGAAATCTAGAGCTCAAAAGCTTCCCAAAGCCCCTTTTTTCCCTTCTGGCTGCTTGCACAGGGCTCATCTCTGCTGGTGTGTGTGGGCAGCTGGGTCCCCTCCCTACCCCAAAACAAACCCTGCTTGAGGTCCATCCTGGGCTTCTGGAGGGGCAGAATTTCAGCTGCCAAGGTACAGCTGGGTGGCAGTCGGGTGCTTGGGCTCGTCAAGCTCATGCTGCCAGGAATTGGCAATTAATA
This sequence comes from Arenaria interpres, assembly GCA_013399435.1. NCBI lineage: Eukaryota > Metazoa > Chordata > Aves > Charadriiformes > Scolopacidae > Arenaria > Arenaria interpres. The sequence goes on along the minus strand of VXAK01009574.1, from coordinate 96,570 downwards.
TGCCGGGGAGCCCCGCTCTGGGGAAGAAGTAGCATCTTTATTGCAGGTGCTTGGTATGCCAGCTGCACGTGGAGCCACCCAGAGCACCGCCGAGGGCACGGGAATAGCACGTCTTGGTCCTTCAGAGGGTTTAGACCATTTTCCTGCAGCCTCAGTTTTTGGTTTTACTGGATTATTATAGGAAACTTTCTGCCTGTAAAGCCTGGGGTGGTTTGTGGGGTGGGAAGGGAATCCCCATCCTCCGGGTATTGGATGGGGACGGGACTTTGCTGGTGGAAAATCTCCCTCCAGCAGCAGCATCACCCCCTCAAAGGGCTCCAACCCCCCCAGATTTTGGCCGCTGGTTGATGTCCAGCAGTTTGGCTCGTCCCTGTTGGTCCCGAGCGTCAAACGCGGGCTGAGTCATTTCTTCCTGCAGTTAATGATTGCCTGGCCCTGACGCTGCCAGAAGCGGTGTCCAGTTAATGATTAAAACCCATAAATAAGGGCTTGCTCATTGCCCATGTGCGAAGCCGCTCCACGACCTTCCCCCAGCCCGGTGGTGTCGCCAGAGGAGAAAAAAAACCAAAACGTATTCTGGAATAAAACCCACCCCGTTCCCATTGCCCTTCCCCGCTCCCTCCGTAGCATCCCGCCGGAGCGATGGTAAATCCAACGAAGTTTAAAATGCTGTTTAAATTTGGACGGCAGAACTGATTCAATTCAATATTAAGGTTTTTAAAAGCTCCGCCTGCCTCTCCCTCGTGTCCGGCAGGGCTGGTGCATTATCTCTCCATTACGGGAATGTTAGTAGAAATAAATGGGTGATTTAAGGTCCCGTCTGCTCATCTCTGAGTGCATCTCGATGGATGTAAGCAGCATCTATATGCATTTGCGCCGCCAGAAGAGCCCATATTCTTTATCATCTCTTTTGCAGAAAGGAAAGCAGGGTATAAAATTTTATTTGCTCGGAGAATAAAAAAAAAATGAAAAGAAAGAAGTAAAATTTAAAAGATCTCCAGGTGTTTAGTGAGGGGGTTTGAGCTTGCTGGGGAAAATGCGGAATTATTGCTGGTGGATGTGAGGTTGGGAGAGGGACCTGCTACTTTTGCAGATGTGCTTTTTTTTAAAAAAAAATAAGGCATTTTTACGGGGAATAAAATAATTTCTGGTTCATATACGGAACTGCAGTGTCCCTGCACCAACATCCTCCTGGGCCGAGGTCCCAGTGACAGAGAAAATCACCGAAAAGCAAATTTCTCGTTTCTTGAGAGCATTAATATGTCATATAGAAGTAACCGGAGAGTTTTATTGCTGTTCCCCTCCCTGCAGGCACAAATCTGGGGTGGTTTGTTGTTTGTTTCTTTTGGCAATGGGTTGTATGGAGTAATTAACTGCTTGCGGAATATCGGGTGTTAATTACTGGCTGATGAGGAAACGGTGCTGGGGTAGAGGCTGCGCTGTGCTCGCCGGGTTCTGGCCTGATTTCTGCCGCCAGATTCAGCGCAGGACTGGGGAGAGAGCTTGGAATTACTGCTAAAACCGGGGAGGAACCAGAGTTTTGCAGTGATTTTTTTTCTCTTAAACATGGCTTTAAATTAAGGTGGAAATTTTAGGCAACGTTGAGCGTTATCTATGGACCCGATGGTTTAAGTCTGGTTTAAATCTGCTGCTTTGGCTGTCCCTGAGCTGTGTCACAGCCCGGTTTTGCAGGGAAAGGCTGTTTCTCCCTCGCTCTTCTGCACCCTCAGTTGACTTCCGAATGAAAGCGAAGAAAGCATGTTATATAGAAAGGGGAATGCACAGAGGGTTAGTCACCAGATGCCAAAATTTCTCTGTGCAACAAGTTGAAAATAAGCCCTGCCATCCTTGCACCAGCGCGGAGTCAAACCTGGTGGAAAGAGGTTAGAAAACCAATAAAAAACCCTCATTTTTGTTGTGTTTTAATTAACTGTTCTGGCTGCAGCATCCTTCAGAAAGGAAAGAAAAGGTGGGGGGAATTCATTGTTCATCTCCCCAGATGTCTCTTGCTCAATGCTGGGTGTTGGGGTTTCTTGTTCCTTATTCCTTAAGAAAGAAATTCTTGAGAATTTCTAATAATAATAATAAAGGAATTAAGAAATTCCTTATTTCTTGCTCCGTGCGGGTGATGGTGTTGCTGTTTCCTTCCTTTGCCTGGGTGTTCACAGCACCAGCTTCGTTGGGTATCAGCAAAATGGAAAGTGCTGGTATAAATCAGGCTCCAACGCACTAAAAATTCATTATTGGATTAATTTATTAAAAAAAATGGGAAGAAAAGTTAACTGCTCTCGTTGCTCGTTCAGGCTGATCACAGCCGGCTGGAGCTAAATCATGTCTAGAAATGCTGTTTTTGGGACGTGTTTTGCCCCAATGTTATATCTTGAAGTGTAATATCCTCAGTATTTGGGAGCTGCTGGTCACTGAAAGTTGTATATACAACTCTCCTCCCGTCTCTGTTCTCACCCTTGAAGCCTATATACTTACAGAAGGAAAGGGATACGATCTCTTCCACTACCCTGAATTATTCTAGGTCTGCTGAGCGCTGGGTAAATACAGCTCCCCCCTGAGTTGCTCTTATTTCTTCAAACCTTGCTTTAAATTCTCCATTTGGCTGCCCCAGAGAGAAGCAGCACCTTCCTCCCAAAAGCTGGGGTTTTTTTAAGAAACATTTCCCAGGCCACAAATTGCGTTGCCCCTTTTTCTTCCCATCTCTGATCCGCACTGTCAGGCTGCTGAAATGAAGGGTGCTCCCCTCTGCTGGGTGCTCTGCTTTGCTGGGTGCTCCCCTGCATCCTCAGAAACTACAGAGGCAGCTTTTCCAGGCTCCTCTTTTTATTAAGCATCACTTTTACTCTCTCTAGAACTATATTTATACGGTTGTATGAACCCTTCCAGGAGCCGTGCGGTCTCCCGGTGCTGGTTTCTTGCTTTGCGTCCCTTTTCTTTCAAGCATTAAACCTCCCAGAGTTTTATTCCTGGGTGGAATAATTTATCTTTCCTTTTTTCCACCCGTGCCAGCGCCGGGCAGCTCAGGGTGGCGTTGGAAGGGAGGTGTTGCTCACAGTAATGAGCTACGACAGGTAAATCTGGACATCTCTCTCCAGTCCTGGGCTCCGAGTAACTGCCTGGGGGATGTTTATCCCTTTTCTTGCTAGATTTTGGGCTGCCACCTCCCTTTCTGCTGCTGCAGAAATCACTGCAAGGGGCTTTTTAAACACACCTGGCCCCGATTGCACAGGTTTGTCATTAAAAATTTGCCTACATTGATTTTTTTTTGGGGGGCGGGGGGGATGTGTGTGTGTGTGTGTGTAATAATTATGGGAGCAAAGCCACTTCAGCAGAGCTTTGCTGTTGTGGAACCCAAGCAAGGAATTCAGCAAAGGGTTAACGGCGGCCGCTGCTGCCGCTGCTGCCTTCCCTCTAATTGCTCTCTGCTCCTGCCAGGCGGAAGTTGGATCCAGCAGTTCAAGTTCAAGGCTTCCCTTCTCTGCATGTGTTGGCTCTTTCGGCTCAGCGGCGGAGGGCAGGGGCCGGCCGGAGCGGGGACAGGCCGGCGGGCAGCGAGAAAAAACCCCTCCGGCCGGAGCTGCGAGGATGGCTCAAGCCTCCCAGTGCCGAAATTCCCACCTTTATTACTACAGCATCAAATTTGCTCTGTCCACCTATGCCACCCTCTTCTCGGTAGGTGCTCCGGTCGCTTTTCTGTCCCTCCTGGCCTTTCTGGCCACCTCCCCCCCCTTCCCCAACCACGCCACCCCCATGGGTTGGATTTTACTTTGCAGCGTCAAAATTCCCCCTTCCAAAGCACCAAATTCTCGCGGGAAATCCTGGTGCGGCGAAGCTTGGCCCTGGCTGGGTGCAAACTGGGCAATCTTGGGCAAAACAGTGGTTTTGGGTGGACTTAAGAGTATCTCCCTTCCCCTAGAGCCGCTCTTGCAAATCCCTCAAGGCGGTGAGCTGTGTTTTGGGGCATAAACAGGGAAAATTCATGTTTTCACCCCACAAGGACCCATCGGGCCACCCGTATCCCTCTGCCCCTCTCGGCCGTTGCCTTTATGTCCTTCCATAGGGACGAGGCATAAAAACAGACGTCGTCTGGCGGGTATTTTAGCCAGGTTAGTTATTTTAAGAGGAAAAGTAAAGCTTGTTTTTAAGCAGTTTGGAATCATTGAACTCCAGTCGGGGCAAGGCTTCCCCAGCACCTGGGAGGTACAAACACCTTATCGGAGCAGGGAAGGGGGAAGCAAGAAATTCCCCATCCCTTGAGGGGCTGCGACTCCTCAATTTAATGCAGGAGATAGGAAGTTAACGCCTTTCTGGGGTTAATCTTGGGGAATCCGGTGCGTATTTAGAGATATTTCCTCTCGAGGTCTAATTAATCACCTTTCCCCGCCCCAAGTGGCTGCCCTGATGGGCACGTATAGTGGAATGCGTGTCTAATTGTATGGGTGTAATTGCAGAAATATCTGCCTGAGTTCCCCAGGCAGGCTGCGAAGGGTAAACGGGGTAACAGGCAGAGTTTGAAAATGCTTTTTATTTCCTTATGTATTTATTTATTTATTTAAATGAATGAGCTCATTGGGAGGGCAGTGCTCGCTGGGAAGGGTGAAGCCCGTTTGTCCCACTGCCCTGAGTGACTTGTCCCCACCCCGGGGCATGAATGAGAATAAGAAAAAGGGGAATTTTTTTTTGTTGAGCATCTCACTGATTTCCTTGTGGCTTGCTGGGTAGGAAAGCTCCGGAGGGGAGAAGAGACTTAGGTATTTCTCATGGGGTGTCCAGGGCCCTCGTGGGACTCCTGCTGCATCCAGCGAGACCCCAAAAATCCATATTTCATAACCCGCTGGTAGTTGCAGTTTGAGTTTTGGGTGAGGAACGGCACAATATTTTTGCTTGCAGAATTAATCTGCGGGAAACCCCATCGCCGTAGTTTTGGTTTCCCTGAAGAGCTGAGTTTCGCTGGGTTTGGGATTTCCCAGAAAGCAGCTGTGGGGATGGGGAGAAGGGGCAGGGTTTTGGTATTTTGTTTTGCTCCCCACTAACCTGAACCCGGGTCGGGGCTGCGGTTGCAAACGTAGATTAACGATGGACTGAACCCTCACAATCTCGATACCAGATCCTTATTAATTGCTGGGGGGCTCAGGGGAGCTTCCTGGCAAGATGAGACTCAATAATTTCTTGGTAACTGGCAAAATAGCTGCAAAAAAGCCACTTTGGAGCGCTCTGACCCAGCCTGCCTTTGGTCCCGGGATGGTCCTAGTGCGGGGACGTTCCCCCATGGAATCCACCCGGATGGCGCGGCTCCTGCGAGCGTTTCAGCCTCCTGACCTACTTCTGGCCTCATTTGCACATGTCACTGCCTTATTAATTCAACGGCGCTAACGAACCCTTCAAAGCCTCGTTAACCAGACGTGACCGGGGCCGGGTTTCTCTCTGGTCAAAGGCACTCAAAAAAAAAATATAACAGTTTCGTAGGAACTTTAAAAATTTAACACACATTTCCCCACCCCCGCAAGATAAAAATTCAGTGGAATAAGACTTGAGTTGGTTCATCACGAAGGATCAAGGAGGTTTGGGGTGGGATTGATCACGGTTTTCTAGAGTGGGGTTGTCCCAGTCTGCAGAAAACCAGACCTAATGCTGCTTGATCCTTTCCAGTACTTTCCTCTAACGAAAGCGCTTATTTATAGGTGGGAAAATCAGTCAAGGAGCGTGGGATAAGCCAGAAAGTGGCTTTAAACCAGAGCGAACGGCAGAGATGTTTGAGCATCATGGTTGGACCTGCTGGTTTTATACAGGGAGATTTAATCCTCGCTGTCGAGAGAGCACAGATTTGAAGTTTTCTTTTCGAAAAGAAATGCTTCTTTCCTTTTCTTACTTCTCCCATGAAATTGAAAACTGCTATTTTAATTGACCCTTATAAAAGCATAGGTTTTTTTTTTTACATTCCTACGTACCGTCAGCAGTTAAGCATTATGTGATGTCTTTAATCGCTGTATTATTAATCCTGTGATTCTATCTTTTAATGACTAAAAGCATTCAGCCCTTTCTATATCATCTATATTTCTCGCCTGCACATTATAATAAAACCTTCTGAGGAGGAGCAGGAGGGCCCTCTCTGCTCATTTGAAGGCAGGCGGGTCTTCTTCAAAACCTGGGAAGAACGATTCTGCCGTGAGCTGGGGATTTGAAAAACAAGAGTTTTGCCCTTAATTTTGCACCTCTGGTCATCTGGGATGGAGAATGAAGCGATGGCCCATTCCCTCTGCTCCTCCCAGGACCACTGCTCTGACTCACGGGGTCTGCGTGGGCTTGAAGCCACCGTCATCGTGACTTTTTGGTGTTCCCGAATAAGGAGAAATTATTGCCTCGCATTACTGTGGCATTGACTCATCCAATTAACGCCGCTCACCCTGGAACGAGCTGTTTCTGCCGCTTGGCCCTGGGCAGGCTTCGAGGTTGTGCTGCTTTGGCCGTGGGAACATTGTCTCCTTGGATTCGTGGTACCTTTTGGCTCTGCCAGTGCCTGAGAGGAACTCCCGTTACGTGGGTCTTTTGGGTCTTGGATGAGGGGAATGTGGCATCTCTTAAGTTTTCAGGGGATTTTTAGTGGGATGCAGGGAGGGCTGGAGCCCCTCTGCTGGGAGGGGGGGCTGAGAGAGTTGGGGGGGTTCAGCCTGGAGAAGGCTCTGGGGAGACCTTGGAGCCCCTTCCAGTCCCTCAAGGGGCTCCAGGAAAGCTGGGGAGGGACTCTGGATGAGGGAGGGGAGCCCTAGGAGGAGGGGGAAGGGTTTGACACTGAAAGAGGGGAGATGGAGCTGAGATGTGGGGAAGAACTTCTTTGCTGGGAGGGTGGTGAGAGCCTGGCCCAGCTTGCCCAGAGAAGCTGTGGCTGCCCCATCCCTGGAGGGGTTCAAGGCCAGGTTGGAGGGGGCTTGGAGCAACCTGGTCTGGTGGGAGGTGTCCCTGCCCAAGGCAGGGGAGGGACTGGGTGGTCTTCAAGGTCCCTTCCAACCCGAACCATTCCATGATGCCATGATTGTAAGCCCCAGGGACTAGTTTGAGTTGCTTGGCCATAGATCACATGTAGCCTTCTCTAAGCCATGAAGCCCACGAAAAACCACACAGCGTCACTGGGTTGCTGGCAGTATCTCCCCATACCATGTAGTGCCTTTTCCCCACTGCAACTGCATTTCCCCGTTGCCTTTGCATGGCAAATAAGTCCTGACCCCCCTCCAAACAAGAGGGTCATTATGCAGGTTGCTGGTGGGGATTTCCCTGCCAAAGGGCTGGCCGTGGTGATGCTGGGAGGAAGGATCAGCAGCCTCACGTATGCCATGTCCTTTAAATTTTTCAAGGATGCTTTCAGCCCTGGAAAAGCTATTTTTAAGCAATTCACGTGTCCGTCCTGCAAGCCCCCCCTCAGTTTCACCCCTTGCTGGCAGGTGAGTCCATCCCAAGCACACCCCTCGCGCATCCAGCCCTTGACCCCCCTCCTGGCTTTGCTCCGTGCACTTTCCATGATCTCTTCCCTGCCTCGCATCGCAGATGGATTAATTAAAATGGAGAAAGTGGTTCTGATTGGCACACGGGAGGAACGGCGGGGATTAGCGGGGTGTGCATTAATGTCTACCCCCCGCCTTCAAAGCCAAATGTATTTCCTGGGACACCGTATAAGAGATAAACATTAAATCAAACCCAATCCCAGCGCACCAACCTGGTGCTTAAAATAGAGTATAAAAATGAAACCGTGATTAAAAGCCTGTTAATAGAAATAAGCCTCTCTGTTTAGTTTCAAATAACTGAAATATCACGAGTCTAAATTTCACTTTCGGAGAAGTTTCAATTCCTTTGTAGATGAGGTGGAGTCTGGAAGCCGACAGTGATTGATAGACATAAAACAGCTCCAAGACCACACCAGAAATGGTGTCCAGGCAGAGTGGAGATGAAAAAAATGAAATCAACTCCCCCCAAAAGCAAAGGTTTTGCATCACAGAATCACAGAATGATATGGGGTTGGAAGGGACCTTTGGAGATCACCCAGTCCAACCCCCTGCCAGAGCAGGGCCACCCAGAGCAGGTCCCACAGGAACGTGTCCAGGGGGGGTTTGAATGTCTCCAGAGAAGGAGACCCCACCACCTCTCTGGGCAGCCTCTGCCAGGGCTCTGCGATTTTTGCGTGAAAATGAAGGATTTGGTGTGAATTAGCAGGAAAAGTTTGAGCAAACTCATTAGGAGCAATGAAGGCTTTTGGAAAGGTAGAATCGATGGTGGTGGTTGTCTCTGGCCAGTCCTTGAACCAGGAGAGATGGAAAAGGAGAAAACAATGGAAAAGGAATAAAAAACCCAAATTTTTTCTCCTCTTTGGAGGTGTAGGTTTTTTGAGTGCAGGTGTCTGCAGCCGGGAGCTCCTGCTGTGGTTTGGGGTGGGGGAAGGCAGGAAAAAGCAGCGTGAAAAAGGGCTGCGGATGCTCCTGGGTTTCCTCACTGACCTTTTCAGGTGTCAGCTCGGCGCCGGCTGAGGAGCCGCTCGCCTCCGGCTGCGCCGCGGGGCCGACGGCCGCGATGGAACGGCTCCTGACAGCACCCACCGCTCGGGGACCGCCTTGTGGCTTTGATGTTGAAGGAGCTGAAGGGATGCAAAGAGCTTTTTGCTCTTTGCGGAGCTTCGCTTCATCCCGGCATCGTTAGGCATCTCTTTTTCAATCAGAGCTGTTTCATTGATGGGGAGGGAGGGAGGAGGGAGGAAGGTTGTCATAAATAATCCCTTGCTTTTCGTGATGGCACTTTTCATCCAGGGATCAAAAGCGCTTTGTAACGGTGCACTTGGCTGCGTTTCTAATCGTTGGTGCTGGGGAGCGAAGAGAGGGTGAGCCAGGGCTCGAGCCGGCTGTAAGAATGTTGGAGTGAAATGAGTGGTTTTGGGGATTGTGCTGTCTCAGGGTGACGTTTGGGGGGGTGGGCTGTGGGTGTTAATGACTGTCAAACCCAAGGTAAGGGCCAAGCTGAACATCTGGGGCATTAGAGGCCTGGAGCATCTCTCTTATGAGGAAAGGCTGAGGGACTCGGGGCTTTTTGGTCTGGAGAAGAGCAGACTGAGGGGGGATCTGATCAACGCCTATAAATACTTCAAGGGTGGGTGTCAGGAGGATGGGGTCAGTCCTTTTTCAGTGATGCCCAGGGACAGGACAAGAGGGAACGGGCACAAACTGGGACATAAGAAGTTCTACCTAAATATGAAGAGGAACTTCTTGACTTTGAGGGTGGCAGAGCCCTGGCAGAGGCTGCCCAGAGAGGTGGTGGAGTCTCTGNCTGTGATTCTGGTCAGACTGTAAAGATAAGGGAAGGGAGAGGAAAAACCCAGCAAAAACCAGCTTAAAGCTTTCCCGCTGGATTGATGACGCTGGAATTACATCTCCCCTTCCCAGCAAGAGGAAGAGCAGCCCAGCCTGGAGCAAAGGGGATGGGCCAAGCACTGATGACACTGGGATTGGGTGCTAAATGGCTTGGAGTTGGGTGGGTTTTCCTTGGCCATCTGGGACATCTTCCACCTCCACCTCTCCCTTGAAGCCTCTGCTTTTTCCCCGTTGGTGCCTGAATCCCATTCCCTGCTTCCCTCGCAGATCCTCGGCCTTGTGATCCTGTGCGTTGGGATTTACGCCGAAGTGGAGCGGCAGAAGCACAAAACCCTGGAAGGGATTTTCCTGGCTCCAGCCATCATCCTCCTCCTGCTGGGCTCCACCATGTTCGGCGTCTCCTTCATGGGCACAGTGGGCTCCCTCAGGGACAACCGGACGCTGCTGAAGACGGTAAGGCTGTTCCTGCGCTCTCTTTGCAGCCCTCGGGAAGGTCTGAGTGATGGCAAGGAGGAAAATTAATATATCCTAACGAGTCACCACCAACGACTTACAGCAACAGCGTGCTCCTTCCTGGATTTAAATGCTCGCATGATGTGACTGCTTGGTGTTTTCAGCTCAGCCGCGAAGCCAGTGGAGGGGTAATGGAGAGAGGATATGTTTAAACCGCAGAGCTGGCACCCTAATTTTCCCATTAGCCTCGGCTGAATCCTCCCGACATCCGCTGGAAGTGCTGCTGCCTTCCTCTGGGGGTAACGAGGGAGTTATTCTGGGGGCTGAGAGCCCATCTCCGGTGGAGCAAAGTCTTCACTGTTAAGTTTATTTTAGCCGTGATGACGCCGATAGAAAATAGCTTCATTTCCTTTTGCAAGGGGGTTCTCAGCAGAGGGAAAAATTACCTTTGAAATCCAAAACAGAAGAGATCCAACACAGTAGGGCAAAGCTGTTTGCTCCTAATTTGTTTTCCAGGGGTTTTGAGCATTTGACCACCCGTCCTACCTGCAGCTCATCCCTGCCCTTGCTCTGGGCTAACACCTCTGTCCCCAGGGAGGAGGAGGAGGCTGCAGGGGCTTATAGACTGAATTATAATCCATTCCCTCCATTCAGATGGGGGCGAAGCTCTTCCATCGCGCTCGGCCAGGGCCCACATCCATTGAGGAGCTCCGTGACAGCTCTGTCGGTTCCTGGGCTGCGTCTGACGTTTTCTCGGTGAAGAAATTTCTTTCAGATGAATAATCCGCGCTGGTCCAGGGAGCCTTCCTGCCAGCGCGCGCGTGCCTTGCATGCCAAGGGTTTGCATTACGCCTTCATCTCCCACTGGTTTGGGTTGATTGGTTTATTACAACCCAACACTCTGGGTAGCTACTTCTCACTTGCAATATTGCTTTTAAAAATTGCTCGGCATTTGCATTTCCAATTAATACAGACGGGAGCCCAAATTGGAAAACCAATATTGTCTTTGCTTCTGCATGAGCACATGAAATTGTCGTTGCTTTTTCTATGCGTCTGGGTCTGTGCCACCTGCGATAGGTGGCTGTTTGTGCTGCCCTCAGGAAGGTTCCTGGGACCAAGGCTGGGCAGCGAGCGGGCAGAGGGGGAGGTTTCTCATCGGATCTCCATCGCAGGGCAGAACCCTCTGCTCCACTTGAGAGCTGCCTCCCGACCCCACACGTTGGAGGAGTCTCCAAGTGGGTGGCCAGAGACATCCCATCCAAGTAACACTTGTGGTGTTTAAATAGCCCCGATAGCTTGTTTTCTTAAAAATTAATTTTTCATTAATTCCCGCTCAACTGCCTTTTTTCTTTCTGTTTGGATGCTAAATGAGAGCAGTGGGAATTTGCCTGGACTCAGTTACACCTCTAACACATAACCCTCTTTTTCCTCTCTGTCAAAGCAACCAGCAAAGCTGTGTAGCTTCTAAGCTGAGGAAATATTTTTCTGCCAAGGCTGGAGTTATGTTGCTTGTGGAGAACATTTCATCTTCTTTCTCGTTTATCTGCTTTTAAAGCTGTAGAGTATTGTGTTCATTCTATCCAGGCTTAGTCCCAAGAAGGATAAGTACTTCAAATTTCCGATTATATTTTTCTTTCTGTGCTAATACTCATGAATCACGGCTAATGCTCTGTTTCCACAAACCCGGACCGAATTTGGAAGTGGAAAATTGACACATCAGAGGGTCGGAAATCTCATCCTTCGAGTGACTCAGGGCGACAGAAACCCAAGCTCATTAACTGTGTTTCACAGGTTGTCGGTCGAATCAATTCTGCGATGGGCGCAGCTGAGAAAAAGAAATAATCCTGCCCGTTTGGGTCGGCTTTTTCTCCCCATGGATATAAGCAGCTTCACGCCTGCCATGTGGAATAAATAAAGCAATATCCATGCGAGTTATTACGCACAATAATGCTCATATCCCTTTTGGCTAGGATAGAAGAAAGGGGATGTATGTCTTGTGTGTGGAAATACGTTGTATTTTTGGGCGGTGGGTTTTCAGGGTTACTCGAGGCTCCCCCCTGCCTTTAGCTGGCAGCAGAGCAGCAAAACTGGCCCAATACTCCATTAATTATCTATTTTCCAGGAGCAGATAAATGAAGTGATGTTTCACAGAATTGTAGAATCCTTTAGATTGGAAAGGACCTTTAAGGTAATCAAGTCCAACCGTTAACCCAACACTGCCAAGTCCACCACTAACCCACGGATCCACTAAACCACTATCCATTTCTGATAACAAATCTGGCCTAATTCCCAGTTTTGGAGCTGAAAAGCTCTTTCCACCGTGGATGTATTCAGCTTGATGGGCATCAGCATGAGGAGGAGAGCAGGATGGCAGCGAAGCATTTTGGAAATGCTCTCAATAATGAGTTAAACAAGGGTGTTCCTCACGTGGGCACTGCACAGTGACACAAATACGGGAGGTATTTGTGCTCTGCACAGAGGTGAAAAGCATAATTTCTGCCTCTTCTTGTAGGAAATAACATTACGAGCTCAGAGTGGACCAAAAAAATGGACTTAAAGAGCATCTCTAAGAACCTGGGCCACGAGTGCGGGTTGGCATGTCCACTTCTGCCTTGCTCTGCTACCTTGGATGGGCCACGGGGGACTTGCCCGCTCAAAGGGGTTGCAGGTCTGTATGGGAGCAACTTTGGATTAGCATTTTCCTGGAGGTGATGCAGCTTATCCTGGCAAAAGTGCTCTATCCTTGTATCTGAAACCAGTTCCCTGGTGAGATTGGGCTGCACTGGGAAGACCCTTGCTGCTGGCGTGGTTTTATGGCACTGAATTACTCGATGCTTTCTTGTGCTCCACCTGCTCATGGCCATATTGGCAAAGCCATGTGGCCAAACCTGGACTTCTCCCTTGTTTTTACGTTGGAATTGGCTGTGAAATGCATTAGCCTTTCCACCCAGCACCCAAAAGTGGGTGCTCCTACCAGGAATTCACAGGGGGGTTTCAGTGCGGGACATCCTCTGTCTTGCAGCAGCCTCTTGAGGCGTGGGAGACTGAGGGTTCTTTTCATTTGTAGAAGTTGTTTCACACTGGTTTTCTGCTAAATTTTACCAGGAAAACCCTTGAAAAGACATTATTGGTTAGCGGGCTTTGTAATCTGTTCGCCTTGAGGGGGAATCCGGTGGTGCAGGGACCACGGAGGAGGCAGCTCTGCCCTTTGAGCCCTAAAAGTGGGCTCGGGACAGACCCTGGAGATTGTATGATGAGGCAGAATGAAAATGCTTATATTGATGCTGATGGAAAATCGATGCGTGAAGCCCTTTGGGTTCTCAGGAGCTTGTGTGCCCGATGTCCTGCAGCTGCTCCAACGCCCGCACGTGCGGCTTTGGGGAACCCAAACTAAAAATGAGCACAAAACTACTCACAATTCAAATCACTAATAAAAATTCACTTGTCTCTTCATCTAAATACACGTCTTGTTAATCTGGAGAGCGGGCAATAAATTCCTCTCTACTTAGGAGAAAAAATTTCAATACCCTACAAAAATTTGACATTAATAACCTTTCTGTTACACGCAGTGTGGGTGCGGGTGTGTACGTGCTTCTTAAACCCTCATTCATCTCAGTCACTTACTGCTGAGAGATGGATTTTTATTTTCCTTATAAAATATTTATTGGGTGGGTTTTTTTTGATGGATTTTTATTTGCCTGGACAAAAATCGACCAGCATTTCTCTTGGACAAAGCAGTTCAGAAAAGCCACCCTGCTCCTAAATCCGCTACTTGATGTATTATTCCAATATCCGCCCTGCAAGGTATCACAAATTACATTTTGGTTTTAATCTTTTCCTTCTCAATCTTATTCTCTCCAGTCGTCACCTGTAATTGTTACCCACAACCACACAACTCTTCCCCGGGCGCAAACCAGATTATCGCATCTTTAATGACTTTCTCTAATAACCCGAGCAAATTCTATTCAATAAAAGCCGCCGCCTCCTTGCATTCCTCAGCTCAAATTTATTAGAAAAAATTACAGGCAAAACCTGGGGGTTTTAGCTGCTGGGGTGTGTAATCGGTGTTAGGAAGATTTGTATTTAATAGATGAGTTTCTGGTTGGAAATGGAGTTTCTTTTGTCACCGTTTATGTCTGCGGGGCTGGAAGAGCCGCAGAGTCGGATGCAGATGGTTCGCCTTTCCTTTGAGGGAGTTGGGGGTGATTGAGTGAATAGACTGTAAAAATCAATATTTCTCTGGCTCGATGAGGTTCTGGGGTGGTTTGGTTGAGAAACTGGAAATGCAGCGGGACAGGCTGCTCCGGCAACTGGGTTTTGCAGTTGAATATACCCAAATCGGCTCCTCTTCATGGCTTTTTAAAGCTGTTTTTGCCAGAAATATGTTGTATCTTACTCAGCATCTCTTGTCTTGGGGCTTGGGATCCATGTGTTCATCCCATGGATATTTTACCTTCCGAAAAGTCAGCAAACCCCTGAATTTTCAGAGGCAATTCTGATAGAGTTGCGTTTATTTTATGCAGAATGGAAGAGAGACGAGGGTCTGAGCAGGTTAAGAAATCCAATTTTCCTATTTTTCTTCGCCATTTGGTGAGCTTTCGGGGTCCTTCCTCTCCTGCCTTGGGTTTGCCAAAACTTGTCACCCAAGGCAGGATTTGACCTTGAGTTTGTGGCAGCGAGAGATCAGCTGCTGTGGCAGCTCTTTTGGCCTTTTGTGGGTGTTTTATATAAATATATATAATTTTATATAAATATTTATATAAATATACATTCATATATAAATATAAAATATATAAATTATATAAAATATATAAATATATAAATACACAACCAACACACTTATATACATATATATAGATATAAAACCAAATCTATATAAAAATGCATATTTATATCTATACTGCAATTTCCAAATGTCAGGCACAGCACGACGTGAAAGGCAAACCCTGGCGACCTCCGCCAGCTCCGCCGTTTATTTTACTTGCAATTCTGTATTTTTACTCTCAAGGTTGAACCTATGAGGCGGCTTCCCGAGCTGGGGTTTGAAATGTGCCTTTCCCCCACCTCTCCAGCCCCTGATTGCATGTGTAAATAAAGAGATTAAAGGCTGGGAAATGGCAGATACATCAGGTTTGAAGAGGGGAGCGAGTAGGGCTGCGAGGGAAAATGGTTGGCAATCACCAAGCTATTGTGTGGATGGAGAATTGTCCTTCTCCTGGGAAGATAAATTCCCCCCTGGAAGAGAGTCAGCTCCTACAGTGATTTGCAGCCCCGGGGGCCCTGAATCAAAGCAATCAGAATAACGCACGTGTGAAGGAGCACTTTGAGGCCTGAGCTGGTCCAAGCAGCTGGGGTTTTTTTTCCCAATCATGCAGAGAAAAGGGGCAAAAATTGTGCAGAAAACCTATATTACAGAGGTGCCGTATAAAGCCCGCATCACCAGCGCTACTTCCTCACCCCCCAGCAGCCACTTTGAACCAGTTTTAAGTCAGAGGAGGTGAAAATACCAGTAAGCAGCACCTTCTCCTTATTTTCCTTCTGCATTTGGAAGAGTTGCGCAAAATGGTTAATGGTTTGTGGGGGCATTGCCTGCACTAGATACATCTGGATATTGGACTTGGGCGAATTCCTTGTGGTTTCATGGTGCTGGAAATCCTCTGGGTTGAGAGCAGAGGGTTTGTATGGGGCATCCAGCCCATCCCTTGTGGCCTTTTGGCCAAGGGCATCCTGAGGGGCATCAGGAAGAGTGTGAGCAGCAGGTGGAGGGAGGTCATCTTGCCCCTCTGCTCTGCCCTGGGGAGGCCCCAGCTGGAGCACTGGGACCAGTTCTGGGCTCCCCAGTTCCAGAAGGACAGGGAACTGCTGGAGAGGGGACAGCAGAGGCTCCAAAGATGATGAGGGGCCTGGAGCATCTCTTTTATGAGGAAAGGCTGAGGGACTTGGGTCTTTTTAGTCTGGAGAAGAGAAGGCTCCAGGGAGACCTTGGAGCCCCTTCCAGTCCCTCAAGGGGCTCCAGGAGAGCTGGGGAGGGATTCTTGATTGGGGAGGGATAGGATGAGGGGGGATGATTTGACCCTGAAAGAGGGGAGATTGCGTTGAGATGTGGGGAAGAAGTTCTTTGCTGTGAGGGTAGTGAGAGCCTGGCCCAGGCTGCCCCGAGAAGCTGTGGCTGCCCCATCCCTGGAGGGGTTCAAGGCCAGGTTGGAGGGGGCTTGGAGCAACCTGGGCTGGTGGGAGGTGTCCCTGCCCAGGGCAGGGGGTGGCACTGGGGGGGCTTTAAGGCCCCTTCCAACCCAAACCCTTCTGTGATACCGCACATCGATTGCAGTGGAAAACTTGATCAATAAAGGGCTCCTTCTGGTTACAGTTTGTAAGAGAAATGAAGCTGCATTTCGGTGTTTGAACTTGTCCAGGGTTATAACCCCGAGTGAGGTCACCAGCCATTTTTTCACTTGCTTTTGTCTGCTTGAGGGTAAATTTTAGGTTAATTAGGCGTTGCTTTGTGCAAAGCATCACTGCAAAACCCCATTTCTCTTTATGCTCCCTGGGGCCTGGGGTCCTCTTCCCCCACGGTCGGGGGCTCAGCACCCTCCATCCACAATAAAGAGTTTTCTCTGGATATTCTAATATTGGCTGGTTTTGATGGTGCCGCTTTAACTCGCCAAAAACTAAATTCCTGAGAATTAGCACACAAATAGAACCCGCTGGAAAAAAGCGATTGAAGAAACTCCTTCCTGCAGAGTTTTACTCGGGGATCTGGGTAGATTTCTTTTTTCTTCCTAAGCCCGCTGATTACATACCGCTCTGATTGCAGGTTCTTTAAACAAAAATATCGCTTTCGTGATGTTGGGTTTTTAGTTTTTTCTGCTTAGCCGCAGCAGAGGGGTGGATAAAGGAGGAGGGCCTCATGTTTGCGCAGCAGTGAGTGTTTGGGATTGCGGGGGGAGCTGGAAACATCCCAGACTCGGGAGCAAAGGCTTCCAGGGAAAGGAGGGGGGAGTCCCAGCTTTGTGCTCCGGACCGGAGCCGATGTGAAAGGGCTTTGGAGAAGGCAGTACCGAGGTACCACTGATGCTCCCCACGCTCCCTATTTGCCTAAAGAGCATCCGCAGCCTCCTCCTGGTTGGGACAGACCTGCAAAAACCCTCCAACACCCAAATCCCCCCAAAAATACAGCGAGAAAAAGCCTCACAGGGACCCCCCAGCACTTTTTACCCATCTAATTTGTTCTCCTTTAAGCCTGTGGGTTTCAATCCTTTTTAATTATTATTATTTCATCTGCTTGAGACAAACTGGGAAACCCCAGGGCAAGAGAAGGAGCTTTGTGCGAGAAATTGTGGCCGATCTCCTCCGCAAAGCGTTGCTCACCTCCTGGCTGGGGCTTTTTAATCACCACAACGTGCTTTAAACAAGAATTTGCGTGGCCGGGGTTGGGCTCTGAGGGGGCTAGAGCCCCGGGGGAATTAATGATTCTTTTGCCACGCTAATTATTGGCACTTTCCCACTGAATTTCTCGCAGTGTCCCCATTCACTATCTTTCTAGGAGCAGTTTGGGAAGGTTTTGCAAGCAGCAAAAAGCATACTTTATTCTTCCCGAGCCTCGTAGGATGAGCATCGCCAGCAAACTCCCAGCACGTTGCCTTTCTTTCCTTGGTGCTCCCCCCTTTCTTTTATAATTTGATCATTAAATTAACCATTGCAATAATGAGAGCCATCCTTGCAGTGAATTAGTGGGAATTAGCTGCTGGAAAGCCCTGGAAAGGGCTGACGATAAAAAATCCTTCCAGAAATCCTCCAGGCATGGATTATTTATGGACATCTCTGGAATTATTTACCTTCTCAATATGAATTTTTAATAAATAGAAGTTCTAGCTCACGCTGCATTTTTACCCCCTAAAGAGAACTGCTGGTGGTTCCCCAGCATCCCTCAAAGTCGATGCCGGTCGATGAAGGCACCCGAATAAGGCTGAGGAGAGGGGTTTTTGCCAAGTCTGAGATGATATTAATAGCATTCGAGTGGTTTAATCTGCATTAAGAGTTTCTGGTGAACTGCCTGGAGCAGCGAATTGAGCCAACTGCGCCACTGAAATATTTTTTCCTGATTGAGGGGGAAAGCAACAGGTAGATCTTTGGAAAGAGGGGAAATTTGATTGCTTGGCCCTCAAACTCCAAAATAAATCAGATTTGAAAGGAGCCATCGCTCATGGAACTGATGGAGGGAGGGGGTCTAAGAGGCGACATCCATCTCTATTCAGAAAAACCTCCTTTTCTTTGGGTTTTTGGGAATATGAGCATGTTCTAGTGGCAGTATCTGTTGTGGTCTTGAGATGGGAGAGAGGGGAGCAGGGCTATACCCAAGGAAGGGTTAACAACAGCCAAAAATGGACCCAGCTGCAGGCTATAAAGGCCCAAAGTGTATAAAAAGGGTTTGGTTTTTTTTTTTTTCAGGTCTGGGGAGCAGATTTGGCCTTCAAAGGGGCAGAGAAGGCATCTGTGGGATGTGGAGGAGGTAGGGTTGGTCCCTGGGGCACGGAGGATGGACCATGCTGCCTACCTGGTGCTCCCAGGGAGTCCCCATTGATTATTTGTAAGGCTACTGGCTCTTTTGGGGTTAAAACCAGGTTTCTAGGTTGTTTAGCTTATGAAGCATAAAGGAAATGTGCATTTTTTACTTAATGCTTGGCAAATGCATGCGTGAAACCCAGAGAGAGGGGTCATGAGCCCCAGCCTGGGTGGATGGGCAGGAGGGGCATGTTACCTGACCCTTAAATGAAATAACATGATTTGCGTGAATAAAATTGCGTCCTGGGCAGAGGGTTCTTGCTGTATTGCTAAAACAAAAGATGCTCTGCAAAGTCTCATCATCTGGGCTTTGTTGTCCTCATTTTATCTGTGTAGGAGACATCCCTGACAGATTTTGGGGTTGTTTTTTTGCTTCAAAGCAACCATGAAGGCTGTTTCTACGTGGGAATAAACAATTATTTGGGTTTTCAGAGGAAGAGCTGCACGCAAGTGTCTTTCAGAAGAAAAGCAAGCCCTGAGAAAAGGCCATGCTGCGTGGGAGAAAGCTCCAACGTGTCATTAGGAAGAAACGGTTCTGTAAAAGTGTTACTTAAAGTTTCAGTCTGGGGACAAAAGCAACAGGATTTGCGTTTCTGTGCTCACGTGAAATGGGGGATGGACGGACTCCTCCACGGTCTCCAGGAAGGCAGAGGAGGAGGCAGGCACTTGCCAAGGGGATGATTTAGTGGCCTCCCAGGTAGAGTGAAAGATTTATTTGTCGCTTGCCTCCGCATTGGGTGCGTTTCACGCGGCTGCACGTTCGACCTGTTCCCGTTTCTCAAGAGGGAACGACCGGTTCCTTCTCCGGATGCCCAAAAATACGGCAAAACCTGGGTGCCGTCATCCCGTAAACTCCTGTGTGTGCAAAATGGGGGGGTGGGGGTGGTGTGTGTGTGTGCTTTATGGGAAGAGAAATTAAACAGCATTTATTTTCATCTTGGGGATGGGAAGTCCGGATTTTCCCTCCCTTGATGATCTGTCACCACTTCTGCATTAGCAGGTCCAAACCCTTTTCTTGTGTTGGCTTCACTGAGGCTGACTTGGGTCCTTCGCTGGAGAAGCAGCTACAGAAATGGATAAAAAATAAAATACTGGGGGGTTATTGGCATGAATGCAGAATGTACCTGTTCCCACAGGGGCTTAACAGTGCCTGAAGAGCCTAGAACAAGGATAAAATTATCTCCACCCTTCACACAGCGGGGTCAAATCCCTCTGTTCCTCCTCCATTCACTTCTATCAGGTCTCATTATATGGGGCTTGTAGAGTCTTTTTCATACTTGACCAGTAACTTTTTCTTAGCAAAAAACCCACTCGATTTCTTAAATTAGGCAGCTGTTTATGATCTGCCTGTACTATTTTAATGTTAAATTCATCAAGAGGGCAGAAGGATTCCGGAGCAGCATCTTCAGCTTCAGCTTTCCCAGGGTCCTGCTGCGAAGTACCTGGGACTCACTCTATTTACAGGTTTCTTTCTTTTCTTTTTGGCTGGTATCATGGGCTCTCTAGAAATTGCCGTCCTCGTTATCACTCTTACTATCTCGTCCTTCCCTGCGACTGAGCTGAAGCAAGAAATGGATCATTAAGAAGCAAATATTTTCCCTTATCAGTCCCTGGGTGCCATGTGAGAAACTCCTGGTGGTAGAAAGGAAGGATCTTTGGATATCTCCTTTTTCTTTTTTGATTTATTTCCCTGCAGTTGTGGCAGCCGATCGCTCTCCCTGGTCACGCTGTGAGATCGCAGCCGCGTTTCGCAGACAGAGGTTGCTCGTATTAAATAAACATCACAGATTTCTCAGATGCTTTCACGTTTCTCCAGGAGCTCTTCCATCCTACCGGCTGCCTCCCCCCCTTTCCCTGCCCCATCCCTGGCAATCAGAACATCCCTCTCCCATCCAGAACCCCACTGGAGACACACTCGTGCTTGGCTTGTCGGAACCTCCCATGGCCATGGGTGTCTCGAGTGCGTCTGAGCTCGGGAGTGATGCTCAGCCTCTATCCATGGCTCAAGGTTCCTTCCCAGGGCTGGTTCCCGAATAAATCCCCACGTGGTTTATTCATCCCTCGGTGCCTCCAACCCATCCCTGACCTGTGTTTGTCCTCTCTGCCTGGTAAGGACGCGTTTGAGCTGGAAATTGGAGGTGGCTTCAGGCTGCTTATGGTCTGGAGATGAAGCAGCAGCAGGTTTTCCCCCCTCTTTCAGCCAGACCCATGCCTGGAAGCTTTTACTCTGAACCAACTCAGCGTTTCAGGTGATTTTTAAGCTTCTGGGATATTAAACTTGACAGCAAGAACATCCTACCTGGTGTATGGAGGTGGCAGAAAACCAAACATCCAGAGGACGTACGGGAAGGGAGTGCTCCAGGCAATATTGCTTATCTAAAATTACCCCAATGAAGGGAGTTTTTCCCCAGATTGGAAGGAGACCTGTCTTTAAACTCGAGGCAGAGTGTGGTCCCTGGGCGCTTTCCTTCTGAGCTCGATTTGGCTTCGGGAGAGATTAACGATGAGCAAAATGGCGCTGGAGACTCGTTAGAGGAGGAAGGAGCAGCTTGGAGCTCTGCTCATCATGGGAACGGGGGTGATTCATCTTTTTGTCGAGGTATTTGAGAACATTAAGCAGTATAATTTATTGCGAACTTTCAGATGGATGAGCTCTTTAAAGGGAGCTGGCTGCAACTAGTGTTAATTGAATAAGAATTGAGCAAAGCCAGCTGTCTCCAGCAAGGTGAAGGTTTTATTGGGGAGTTTCTCTCCTTGAGATGCAATGTGTGAGATCTTCGGGCACCTCCCCGGTCCCTCCTCCATAGGGTTTGTCTCCTCTCAGGGATGTGAGCGATGATGCCCAGCCAGAGGGTCACACTGTGAAGGCACAGCCACCCTCTCACGTGCCACCACTTCCATGCAAAAGGTGAATTTTTACCAAACTTTGGGGAAAAACCAGTTCCCCACCACACTGCTTTGTGATTATTATTTTTTTTCAGAATTTACAGCAGCTTGAGGCAGGATTAGATGCTGTTTAATGTGGTTTTTCACTCTTTACTTTGCTCCTGGAGCCTTTTTAAGGAAGAAAATGCTGATTTATTCATGCCTGGTCTGGCAGACAGCAAGGGCTATAACGCACTGGGTAAAGGGGGCGATCATGGATGTTCCCAGCAGTTTCACCCCTTAAATATGCATTACAGTTACTGGCGGTTGCTGAAATCCTTGTGAATGGGAAAAAAATGCCACTTTCTGCTACATCCCTGCAGCCGGCAAGGGTTTGCGTGCTCCGTTTGGCCATTATTTGGGGGAAGAAGAGGTGGTTTTCACTCAGGCTGCACATTTGCAAGGCTTGCGCTGGTTTGCACAAGTTTGGTTTGCTTTTCTTGCAAATCCTCTATAAATTATAAGGGAAATTGTGGGCTTTCTGAAGAGGAGGTTCCATATTGTGGGGTGTCCAGGGAGACCTGGGCATCATCTCCGTGACTCCCCAGCTTTGCATTTTCCCTCTGGCAAGGAATTGCAACCAGCATCTGCTGTGTCTGTCTTCCCCATTAATGCTGGCACTTTTCCCCCCCATGTATAAAGACCCTAAACTAAGCTCTTTTTTTGGGCTTGCTCCCTTGGAAACAGTGAGGTTTTGCTACCTGTGAACCTCATCTGATGGAACATTTGAAAGCCACATTCAATCATGATTTTTCTAGTAGCTGGGTACAGCCGGCATCCCACGGACTTCTGCACAACACACCCACGTTTGTTTATAAATCAGTTATGAACCTGGCTATTAACTATTAGCCTTGATTTCAGTATGCACAGAACAGGCTGAGTTGTCTTGCGTAAATCTTGCCTTTTATATCTTGACTTGACAAGCTCTACAGCTGAAATTGAGACCCAAAGAAGGAAACAGAGGGGGGAATAGAATTAGTGCATGAGGTGCAAAGGCCAAAGCACTAGAAAGAGGAGAAAAACCATCTAGCGACCGGCAGGAGGGGGTGTCTTGGGTTCAGATTCTTGATTTAGGGGGAAGAGCTGGAGGGTTGGTGCTTTCAGAGGAGTTTGGCAAGAAGAAAGGCTCTGTGTGCCGTGTCCTGCTGAATTTTAGGTGTTTCTTGGCGCTCTGGTCTGACCATGAACCCAGTCGTGGTCCCCACTTGGACTTTGAAGCCGCCGTCTTTTGTCTGTGCTCATAGTGGGATGGGTAAGAATTTGTACTTTTTCCTGGTGAACAGAGGACAAAGCACTCTTCTTATTTTCTCTTTGGTTTTAACTAAGGTTGAAGAACAAATATGTTTCCAGAATTGAATTTCTCTTCCTTGCTGCACCGTTGTGAGACCTAAACATGGCTGGCTTGGTAAAGCCATGAACTGCGCTGCCTTGGGCTCCCTCCCAAAAAATCTGTTTTGTATCTGTTTAGACACGTGTGGCATTTTGCAAATGGCCTCTGCCCACGAGATAACAGGTGCTTGGTTAATTGTACTCCCTAATTATGGGATTCCTTGCCTAATTATACCTGGCCTGTCATGGGCTGATTTAGCTGGTGATGAAAAACGATTCCGCTCCTCTGTGCTAGCTGGCTCTTAGCGAAGGAGCACAGTACAAAACTGGTTGGTTAATTAGTGGCTAATTAAAAACACCGACATTTTGGGGTGAGAAGTGGTGTTTTGCTGTGGCATTGGTTGGGTTTTGCCAAGTTTGGGAAATAATTTCTGGGTTTTCAGGTCCCTGCATGACCAGCCTTTGTAACCAGGCTGTTCTGATAAACCAGTGGTCAAAGTGAATATCGAGGTAATAAATTACCTCTCTCCCCCTCCCCCCACCTTTTTTTTTTAACTCGCTTTTGGATTTTTAGCTGGTTGCCATGGTAACTTTCCACCTTCCTTTTTCTGGTGAGTCTTCAAAGTCGCTGATGGAGGTAGCCTTGGGGAGAGAAGTGTGAGCTGAGCAGAGCTTTCCTCTCCATCCCCTGCAAAGTTGGATGTGATGCCCGGTGGGACCTCTCTGAGAGGGACCAAAGCATTAGGAGACCGATGGGTGTGGGCTGCAAGAACATCAGACCTTCCAGTTCAAGTCATTTGCTCCATCAAAAAGTTGATTTCCAGCCTAAAACCGTTGCTACAATCAGTTCTGGCAGATCATGAGTTTTTGCCCGTACTCTGTGGGATGGACAATGGAATCATGGAATGATAAAATGGCTTGGGTTGGAAGGGACCTTAAAGCCCCCCGCCATTGCCACCCCCTGCCCTGGGCAGGGACACTTCCCACCAGCCCAGGTTGCTCCAAGCCCCCTCCAACTTGCCCTTGAACCCCTCCAGGGATGGGGCAGCCACAGCTTCTC
>VXAK01009574.1:45964-72789 GCA_013399435.1 Arenaria interpres | reverse complement strand
TGTCCTTCTGCTGTTGGTGGCCCCAGAGCTGGAGGCAGCACTGGGGGGGTGTCTCCCCAGAGTGGAGCAGAGGGGCAGAATCCCCCCCTCGCCCTGCTGGCCGCGTTGCTGGGGATGCAGCCCAGGGTGAGGGGGATTTCTGGGCTCCAGCGCACGTTGATGGGTCCCATTGAGCTTCTCACCCCCCAACACCCCCAAGTCCTTCTCCTCGGGGCTGCTCACCAGCCATTCTCTGCCCAGCTTGGATTTGTGCTTGGGTTTGCCCTGACCCTGGTGCAGGATCTTGCCCTTGGCCTGGTTGAACTTCATGAGATGCCCAGTTTGGAAACGTCGGTGTTCAGCTAAGTGCCATCACAGAGTGATGTTGCACACCAGTATCCACCCGGTTTGCTCCAACACCATCCATTTTACCTGTTTCCCTGTGCAGAATTTGGCCATTCAAATTGCATCTGGTTTCTTTTTTCAGTCCATCCATCCTTCCTTCCTTCTTGCAACTATTTCTCCAAGGGAGCAAACCACTTTCCCTGTTAGGACCGAGATCTTTGGAAGAGATTTGCAGCTCCCTGGGGAGCTTGTAATGAAATGATCTGATTTCTAAGCGTTTCAAAGCAGCTCTGGGTTTCCAGGTCTCCCTTGCTGTGGTTAACCACTGACAGAGGACACAGCGGGCAGGGCTAATCCTTCCCATTCTCTTTTCAGTTCTTCTGGGTCCTTCTGGTGATTTTCCTCACGGAGCTGCTGCTGATATTCATCGAAATCATCTTTGAAAACAAGGTGGGTGCAATCGGGAAGCCTTTGGATGCTGCGCGGTGACAAACTGCAGCCCCACGTGCCATCGGGGAGGAAAATCCTCAAGCATCTCTTAATCTAACCTATGAAAATGCAAGTTTTTTCCATTGCCTCTTGCTCTTCTGGGGCTGCCCATCGTGCTCCAGAGCTGCAATGGACCTCCAGCACCACCCACAGCCCCCGCCAGAGCTCCCTGTGCAAACTCTCGGCCAAAAACCTGCTGGTTTATTTTTTTCTGGAGGACTCATTAAGCTCCTCGCCTCAATTACGTTAACTGCTGGCTTGCATTTACAAGGACAGGTTTGAGTTATGGCTGAGCTGGCGAGATGGTAAATGCTTCCAACGGATGTCCCTTCTGGCCGCCCGCCTTCTGCTGAAGAAACCCTGCCATTTTCAATTTAATCTTGCCCTTGCAATCGATCAGACAATTAAATAGCTAATCTCAATCTCTGCTGGCTCGATGAACGCGCAAGGCAGGAGCACAGCATCGGAAATACCCACTTACAGGCTCTAAAAATCTATTTCCCTTTGCACAAACAGCTTGATACTCTCAAACCCGTTGGGAGTTGAACGTTATGTGGTTGGTGGTCCCCAAAAACAGGTTGCGGTTGGAGTTATGCACTCTGTGAGCCCCCGAAACAGTTTTGGGTTGGAGTTATGTGGTTGGTGAGCCCTAAAGACAGGTTTGGGTTGGGATTTTGTGGTTGGTGAGCCCCAAAGACAGGTTTGGGTTGGAGGTATGTGGTTGGTGACCCCCAAAAGACAGGTTGGGATTGGAGTTATGTGTTAAGTGAACCCTGAAGACAGGTTGGGAGTTTTGAGCTTGGTGAGCCCCAAAAGAGATGAGGGGGGACATTGCCTTTTGGAGCTGCAGCCAACTCCATCCAGCAGCTTCCCAGAGCTCTCCAAAACCCTCTGATCCCTGGAAAATGCAGTGCACTGGTGGAGAGATGTGCTTCTCCAAGGAAAATCAGATTGCTTGAGTCCTTCCCATGTATAGGAAATCAATATGTGCTGCCACATAGAAGCTGTAGTTTTGTGAAATTCAGCATGAAATCCTCCACTTTGCTCCACCTTTGAGCCTCACTGATGGTGCTCAGCACCATCCTGCACCACAGGGACGTAGTGGGAAAACGCTGGTGCTATCGGGAGAGGGGATCGCAGCCTCGTGATTAAACTCCTGGTTGAGTAGAAGCCATTAGTGCCTAAATTGTCCCTTAATTTAAATTTAACAGACAATATCAAAACCTAATTAAAAATCAAACAATGAGGGAGAAAGAAAAGAGAGATCCGACAAGCGATGAATCCACTTGACCTAAAATTGTTTGGAGGCACGAATCTGCATTTGGAACAATGGTTGTTTATTAAACTTGTTAAAAACATATTTAATTGGATTTTGTATTAAATAGGCAGGGACAAGGAATGAGTTTAGTGGCCTTGAAGCTACTGAACATTGAAATGGGCTCTGTTGATATGCAAATGGGTTTTTGGAGATTATCAGAGATAACGGGTTTGTCGTCCTTGAAGTGAAGGGAGTGGAGAGGTTTCATAACCAGAACTTAAGGATTTAACCCCGCGACATTTATCTCCCACCTTAAAATCAAGATTTAATTACAGGGGCTGCCTCCGGGCTGGCATCATCTCCGAGGGCAATAGGATCTTGGGGTGAGCCAATCTGGGGGAAAACAAGCAGGAAATGGTAAAACATGGATGTTGCTCATTGTGTTGGTCTTAGTGGTGGGCAAACCGGGAATTTGCATTTTAATAAACTTCCACATGAGCAATTTCTTAAAGGCTTTTTCAGATCCCCTTGCCTGATCCCTCGCTGTCGGCAGGCTTTGTTTGCTGCTCTGACGTGCCTTCATTTCTCTTTTTTACCGCGTTCTTCTCCCCGTTCCCGGTTTGCCCAACCTCTAATTTTCATGTCAGAGTGAATTATGAAAAACAATGTTTTCTTTCCCCCCTCCTTTCCACTGCTTCTAACTCAGGCAAAAAAAAAAATAAATAATAAAGTCCCTTTTTCCTTCATTAATATTTCTTCTTGGAGGTTTGTCAGGAGTCAAATGACAAACCTGCGCCGGGCTTTGCATAGGACATTTCGAGCCTCCGCTCCCAGCTCGCTAATAAGCTTCCCAGGCTTCTGTAAAATACATTTTCGATTAAATTAGTGTTTAATGTGAAGTGCCTGATGTGTCAAAGTGTCCTGGGAGATACGGCTGAAGGAGCAGCAGGGAGAGCCCCAGCCCGGCTGCACCGTTCCCTTTCAGGGCAGGATCGAATGGCGGGATGATTTGTTGGGATTAGGAGTGATTGAGGGCCCTGATGAGGTCTCTGCTCCCGCGTGTGGCTCATCCTGTGGATAAATCACTGTACAGCCGGCAGTGTTGGCTGCTACAGCCCATTTCACCTCCTCCAGCCCCTCCTAAACCAGCAGAAACCCCCCCCGCCAGCGGGTAAAATCCCATTACTCAATGGGATTGGAGAACTCGAGGGAGCTTTCGAAGAAGTCACCCTGACAATTAAATCTCATATGCAACATATAGGGAAAAATCCTGTGGGTCAGTGTGGGTGGGTCTGCTTGGAAAACAGAGAGGTGCTATGGGATGCTGTTGACCCTGAGAGCTCAAAAATGCTGCTGCTAGCCCTCAGAGCTAAAAAATGGTGAATTTTACCCCAAGAAATAGGCTTGTGCCAGCATGCGGGTTCAATTCTTACTCCGGTAGCAGCTGGCAACGCTTGCTACGAAAAAATCTTCATGTTTTGCAATATTTTCCCAGTTCCTTTTCCATGTGTGAGCTGTGGGTTTGGTTTTTTTTCTCTCCCCAGATGAATGCAGTTTTCCACTCCAACATCCAAGAGGGCATCAGACACTATTACGATGACCTTGACTTCAAGAACATCTTGGATTTTGTCCAAGAAAA
This sequence comes from Arenaria interpres, assembly GCA_013399435.1. NCBI lineage: Eukaryota > Metazoa > Chordata > Aves > Charadriiformes > Scolopacidae > Arenaria > Arenaria interpres. The sequence continues at coordinate 69,079 of VXAK01009574.1, read as the reverse complement.
GGTTTGGTTTTGGAGCGGGGGGCGGCACCGGGGAGGTCTGGTTGTGAAGATTTTCAAGGAGAGGTTAAGTCTGTGCCTCACTGGAGCAGAAGTATTAGTTTTCCCTGGATTTTTAGAGCTTATTCCCATCTGTAGGGTTCCTTGCTTGATCTGCCTTGAGTATCTTGATCTTTCTTGGTTTCCAGTGCTCGGTTTGCACAGTTTTGCATTGTGCTGCTCTCCAAGCTCACCCCACAGGGTTTTTTTGGCGAGTTATTCTGCCGTCTGTGTTCTCTGTGAAGAGCATCTTCTGCTCCAACACACTCATGGACCATACCAGGATATTTATAATTCCCAGTCTTGATGGGAAACTAGCGCCTAATGCCTGAAAGCTTTTTGATAGCTCCCACAATCCGCATGGAGAGAGATGGAAGAATAAAATAACATATGCTAAAGCTGCTCCAGGGCTGCAGCGACGCTTAGATGGGCCACCTAAGGTAAGTATCTTTACCCAAGGTGTCATCAGTAGTTGGCCAAGCCCTTGGCTCAATGGGGAAATTGCAGATATGGTGTTTTCACGCAGTAGCTGGAAGGAGAGAAGAGCGCTAGCCAGGGGCAAGCTGCTCCTGAGACTGGTGAGAGCTACATCCAGTCCAATACTGGGGCTTGGCATAGTCTGCTTTAGTTTTTTTGGGTGTGTTGTTGCATATTCTGTCTCATATCTAATGCTCGGAGCCTGCCAGGGGTTGGCAGGATCCATCCCCTATCCTTGAGCCAACCTGCAGGTCGATAAAACCATCCTCATAACTCTTTTTTTTTTTTCTAACCAAACTTTTGATACGCTGCTGCTGTTGCCTTGCGTTTTCTACCCCATATTGTTTGAGGTACTAAATATTAAATTAAGTAGTAAATTAAAATGCCTTCTTAATTCCTGCCGTTGAACCCCATCTGGATGTGTTTCCCTTTTGTCTCTTGAAACCCAAGGTAGCTGCACTTCCGCGAAGTAACGATTCATCTCCCCCAAGTACATCGAAAAGCCGAGTACAGTCAGGATTTGAAGTTATTACCCACGCCCTTAAATGTGTGACCAGTCCAGAGAAACTTTAATGTGTCATTTGGTTTTCCAGAACTGTTGAGAAGCCATTCCTGGGAATTTGGAGGTGTAGGTTTGCTCATGTTTTGAGTGAGGATATTTGGTTTACCTTTTAGTTGTGTTACTGTGGGGAGGAACCACTTTGCTTGAAGCATCTGGCAAATGAAAAAAAAAAGTGGAAATAAGCCCAAAAAACTTGAGATCTAGGAAAGAAATTGTGATGATGTCACGTCTCCGGGGTTGGTTTTGGAGAGCAGAGCCTGGTCTTGTGAGCAAAGCTGCTTTCAGATGAACTTTGAATGTTCTCACCTTGGCCTGGTTTCTCTCTTTTCATTATGGGTTGAAGTATCGTAAATATGTGAATCTTATCTCCCGCTTTGAAGAAAAGGAGACTGTGAAGCTCCTTCTTCTTTGATGTAGCTGGAATTTAAGGCCGGTGATGCCCTTCACTCTCCCGTATCTTGGCTTAAATACCTGCTTTTGACTTTTGGAGTCATCCTTAACGAGCCGAGCGCATTAAGACTGGGAGCCCTCTGAAGGTCTCAAGACACCACTGATTTTGAGAAAGATCTGAATCTTTTTCAAGTTTTATTCCAACCTCCCCTATGAGAATGCTCTAATTCAGATCACTCTGCATGAATGATAAATGGATGGAGCTACGAGCAGTCGGAAAGTCTGTGTTGGAGCCATCCTCAAGGAGCCTTGGCAAGGAGGAGAGACCGCAGATCTCCAGATAAAGCAGATTTATTTGTGGGAAGTTTTCTGTATCTTCAAACAAGTGAGGATTAGGCATTTAGTGTTCAAGGACTGTTCAAGACCAGGTTGGAGGGGGCTTTGAGCAACCTGGTCTAGTGGGAGGTGTCCCTGCCCAGGGCAGGGGGGTGGAACTTGATGATCTTTAAGGTCCTTCCAACTCTAACCATTCTATGATTCTATGATTTATCTTATAATCTCACCCCCTTTTTACACCATTTTTCCCCATCTGCTTCTTCACCTGACATTTTACTAAAAGTTTTCAGGGGGAGAACTTCAGCTCCAAGTCTCTCTCTGGACTATCAGAAGTTGTGGCCACTTACAGCGTTGCTGATGAGTCGTTAACATCGGCACATTTTGTCTCGCAGCGAGAGAAGGAGCTGTGCGAGAACGTACATCATTATTAGCGTTTGATTTCCAAACCAGGAACAGCAGCAGCGTCAGCGATTGAAATGCAGACTTGCTTCGTCCTGAGGGTAGGACCAGGGAAGAGCAATGCAGAGGGAAAAACTGCATTGAGTAGGTAAATTGGTTTTATGGAGCTTGAGCAGCCCAGTTCACTTTCGGAGGATGGAAACTGGGAGGAAGGATTGGACCCAGACCTGCTTTTTGGATAAAGCACAGGGTCGGAGCAGCCTGTTATCATTGTTTAGTGGTTATTCTTGCCACTTTCCTTATTAAAAACCTTGTCCGTGCATAGGTTAGCTGGCACGCGGCTTATTTCATAGAATCATAGAATTGTCTAGGGTTGGAAGGGACCTTTAAGATCATCTCTTTACGTCAGGAAAAACCAAACTACGCTCCTTAAAATTTAAATTTTGCTCAAACCCTCTCTCAAGCGATACTTTAAACTAGAGCCTTCACAGATTTAAACCAGTATCATACAATAAAAAAACCCAAGTAATTATGGTCCCAAATGCCAGACATTAATATTTTACCAGGATGAGGGTGCAAATAATGTGGCTTTACCTGTCGACACCTACGCGGTCTGGCTGCCTGTGAGCAAGTAGATATGGAAATAAATTTCCCTAAAGAAAATAATACTTATATGTTTATATCACTTGCTTTTGCTGAACTACTGCCCTTTGCAGCCCTCGGACGTGAGGCTGGAGACAATGATGACTCGAAAAGTCCAAGGTTTGCCCCAAGTCAGTAACTGCAGCTCTTCTGCCTCTCCTCAATTTATCTTTTTTTAATGGTTTGCTGCGCACAGGTAGAAGAGGAGAGTTCAAACCACTTTGCTGAGCACAGGATTTGAATTTCAAAGAGCTGCCGGGGCTGCGGTTCTTGCCGAGTGGCTCCGAACTCAAAGTAAGGCTGGGAGGGCTGGAGGCTGTTGTGCTCACAAACCTCCTCTTTTCTTCTTCGGGAAGATTAAAGGCAGCTCTCACCAGCGCGGCTCGTTCCAGCACCTTGTTCCGAGGGTGATGGTTTTACCCGTAACGAGCCCGTGTCTCATCGGTGGCGGCGGCAGCGTCGGTCCTCGACACTGAGAACTCCTCAGATGTGACCTGCCAGGCTCTTTCCCTGAGCTCTCTTTGGGTTTTTATCCACTTGTTACAATTCTCTGAGCGCCGGGAGCCGGCATGAAAGTAAAACCCACGCCGAAGCCCGTCTCGGGTTATGAGAAATAAATCCTGGCACAACAGTAGTTTGGGCTAAAACTCTCTTTGTAGTGAAGAAAACACCCTGGTGAGGCTTCCCAGCAGGTAGAAACCCTCGTTGTAAGGATTTTGTACCAATTTTTGCATGTTTAGACAAGCAAATGGCAAAAACTCCTTTGTAGCACGGGGATATCAAATGGGCAGCAACAGCCAATATCCCTTGAGGTGTTTTTCTCCTTTCTAAGTAAATCTGCAAGCTGGTCTGTCACTGATACAGGCAGGGTTAAAAGCAATACAGGAATTAAAGGTAGGGAGATAGAATATAGTTGTAAATCTGTGGGTTGGTTGCTCCTGGCCATATCTGCCCATCTGGGCACAGGAGGAGACCAGCAGGACCCCAAGAGCTGGTGTCTTCTCCTGCTCCCGTTGGGCAAGTATCACCTCCAGCAGGAGGGGGAGCAGATGCTCACAGGGTCAAACTTCACCCCAAAACTGCTCCTTGAAGAGTGAGGTGCTTAAAGAAATGAGAAAAAAAATGTTTTTTTCTGTCTTAGGAAGCACACGCACCTCTCCTGCCCACTTCAGGCTTTTCTTTTTGGGGGGAAAAATGTAAAGTTTCGAGCTTGTTTACCAAGAGGAGGGATGACTTGATATATAATGAGCCCACTTTTATTCTGCGGAGAACAGAAAATGACTTTCATTAAACTTTTTTTTTTTTTTGTCTTTCTTCATTGTGCGAACAGAAGGAAAAAAAAAGAAGCTTTTTTTTTTTTCCTTTGTAGCTGCAGCATTTGATCTCTAATTTAACTTGACAGGAAGAGAAATCCCTGTTAGACTGCGGAGCCTTATTAGCATTTTGTCGAATGGCACCAACTAGCCGAGCTGCCTTCGAGAGCCAAGAAATACATTCATTCAAGGCGCTGAAAGAGCCATCTCTCCTGCACGCCCCGGGAATAGGACGGATTAGTCACCTGTAATTAAATCAGTGAAGCATGAATGAGCCTGATCTTTTCCCGGGCTCGTGAAAGCAAGGGTGCCTCCAATAACTGCGTGTGCGCATCTCGAACTGCCGCACGCCTCTAAAATGGGGCTAAATGGGGATAAACACCCACTTTTCTGTTTGTTTTTTTTTTTGACTTCCTTTTTAGGGTCCTGGAAAGCAGACGATAATCGGGGCTCTCAACGCCGCAAAAAGCTGGAGGGAGGATTTGGCGGTGGGCTGGAGGTGTCGAGGTTCCTTCAGCTGCACGTTTCATCTCTCTCCTTTTCTCCTTTTTTTTGTAGTTTTCTTGCTGTGGTGGCGATGAGTACCGAGACTGGGAGGTCAACCAGTACCACTCCTGCAACGGCAGCGGGCCGCTGGCGTGCGGGGTGCCCTACACGTGCTGCGTCAGGAAGGTAAGGCAGCCCAGGCATGGAAAGAGCCTTTATTTCTGTCAGTATTTAAGCAAAACACACAGCTGGTTATTGCTGCGTATTTCTGTGCTATAGGGTTTCTTATAAACAGCATTGCCATCTTGCAAAGTGATTTGAGACAGCATCAACGTGAAATGGTAAAGAAACTAAAATATATATATATGTATATGGGCTGCACTGTATTTTAGTAGTTTTAATGAAGAATAAATATCAATGCGCTGGGCTATCATTGCATTCCTCGTGCCAGAGAGTTGTTAGAAATGCCGAGTTTCTGTTTTTCAACCTGATATGTGATATAAAATGTTTTTGAAGGATCATTTTGCGAAGAAATTGCAGCATCTTAAAAGGACTCCGCTGCATCCTGGCATGAATCCCAACGAGCTGTTGTCCTCTGCTCTCCTGTCCACGAGGACACGTGTCTCAGGGGGGGTCTGGTGGTATATGGGGATCGTGTTTGATGGTGTCTGCTTCTAACGAGGAGGTTTTTGAGGGTTTTGTTGAAAATGGGGCTGGGAGAGGTATTTGGATAAAGAGCAACGGAATAAATAAAGGTCTCGTGAGCACCTGCCCTTGCAAAGCTGTGTTTCCAACACGCTGTGAGTTGGGTTGACTGGAGATAGAGAGAGGGGGGAGTGGATTTTCAGAGCTGTTTGGGTCTCCTGAGCTGATTTTCAGAGCCGAAAATCAAGATACTCACCCCGCAAGCAGCGCTTTTCAGCTCAGTGCTTCCACACCATCTTGTTTAATACGACCGTCCGCCTCGTTGCAATCAATCTGACACATGCTGTGGGTAAAATGCCAAGAGCTGGGCCAAGGCAGGGGGAAAAAAAGGCAAATATCCCTGATTACTGTGGCCAGAAATGCTATAAATGCTGCTAAAAAAGATTTGCTAAGCGTAATCCTGGCAGTTAAACCTCCTCAGGGTTTAGAGCATCAGGAGTATTGGTGTTGCCTCTGAACCCTGGCCATGCCCCAGGCTTTATGAATCACAGAAGGAAAATACATCGTCAATCTGATATCGGTTTTGGATTTTTTAATGGAAAAAGAGGGAAATCTGAGGTGTCTTCTCAGTGGAAGTCTGACATGCAAATCAGCTCCAAAAATAATTGCCATCTCTAATCAGGGCATTGATTAAGAATCTTAAAGCTCCTGAAGATGGAATTAGAAATTCATGTGTTGTCCTTTTGTGCTATGAGTGAGGAAGTGTTGGAGAGAGTCAAGTGCGTTTTTCGGTATTTTTACACTCCCCACGGTTTTGGGTGACAATTCGGCAAATGAAAGACTTCAGCACAGTGGGCAGTATTGGAGACAGAAGAAATCAGACACGATTTATAGCGATGGCAGTAGATGATAATACAGTAGGGTAAGAAATAAGGCAACTTTTTGGCTTCCCATTGCAATGAGCTGGGTCTGGAGGATGCTCTGACAAAGGACTGGAGCAGCCAGCCCCTGGGAGGGAAAGTCCACAGTAAATCACAGAATCACAGAACGACATGGGGTTGGAAGGGACCTCTGGAGGTCATCTAGTCCAAACCCCTGCCAGAGCAGGGGCTGCCAGAGCAGGTCCCACAGGAACGTGTCCAGGCAGGTTTTGCATGTCTCCAGAGAAGGAGACCCCACCCCCTCTCTGGGCAGCCTCTTCCAGGGCTCAGCCACCCTCACAGGAAAGAAGTTCCTCCTCATGTTTAGATGGAACTTCTTATGTTCAAATTTGTGCCCATGTCCTCTTGTCCTGTCACTGGGCACCACTGATAAAAGACTGGCCCCATCCTCCTGACACTCACCCTTTCAGTATTTATTAAAATAATATATGTATCCTATTTATAGGTATATTCTACCTGTTTATAGGTATAAATGTATCCTCTACATTTGTTTTTTTTTTTTAAGAATTAAAGCCCATGAACGTGGCTCTGACAGTCAGAGCGGTTTTATGGGAAGCAAGACCTCACCAAATGCATCTAAATCTCCATGAGAAATGTAAGCCCGTTCTTGGGGAGAGGAGTAACCAGGTAGATAAATGTAGCCTCGTTCTTCAGAGCTTTGGGTTTGGGCACTGCAGGGCACTGTTGGTTAAGAAATCAGCCCGACGCAATATCAATAGTACATGAAATGGATTAAGAGAGCCGGCTCCCTTGGGAGATTTCTGCTGTCTGCAGCATGAAACGAGTTCATAACAACTTAGTTTAAACAACAGAGTGAATCCCTCCGTAATTGTATTTATTGTAAGCTCCAGCACATCTATTTGTAGCTGTTTGCTGAAATTGCAAAGCTGTCGTAGGGGTTTTCCCTGGGGGCTGAGAAGGAGGGAGAAGAACCTCTGCACCTCGGGATGAAGAAGGTACCTGTGTGATGTGATCTGGACATATCTGGATGGGTCTTAGCCACGTGCAAGCCCCGCTGGAAAGCCTTTCCAGCAAAATATGTTGCTTGAGGGCTGAAGAGAAGATCTTGTGTTGGCCCTGGACCTGGAGGAATAACCAGGGACCACCCGGGCACATGTATGAATTCTTCCACGTTGGGTAGAGATGAACACGGTGGTCTCTCTGCTGTGAATAACCTTATAACCAGTTATAAATCCACTGGTTTGTAGGACAAGAAACCCTTCTCTTCTTGTGTCCTTCTTCTCTACCTGTGCCTTCATGAACGAGAGATAGAGAACAAAGCATCATTTTGTCTCAGAGGCCCTTTGAGATTTAGCAGAGACGTACCAGAAGACGGCATTTGGAAACGTAATGTTGTGGAAAGAACAAAAGATGCTGATAGGAGCGAGCTTGCCTGAAGGAAGGAGCGTGAAACATGGATTAGGAGATTGGTGGCAATACGTTTTGAACTTGTCATTAAATACAGCCATAAAACCATGCGGTTTTCCAATAAAAGACTTTTTCTGTTACAAGACCCTCCAAGAGCTTTGTGTTCCATCCCCTGGAGCATCTTCCAGGGCAGGCTGAGTTGCATTAACAAGAGCAGATGTCCTCCAAAAACAGAGAATAGCTCATCTCTGAGGTTGTAGACCTTAAAATCTTCCCAGGAAGAAGGAATGGGCAAATACGCACCTACTTGAGGATGTGAGACTGGATCTTCATCTCTAAGTGGTTTTCTAAATGGTTTTCCAAGGCACTTGTACCTTCTCCCGGGAAGCTGTAGCGTGGCTCTACCTCTGCCAAGCGTAGTGTCTCCGACCCACTGGTGAAGTTTCACCATTGATATTTGGCACTGATTTTGGGGGAGAAAAGCAATTGGTTAAATAAAAAGTGTGAGGATTGTGGTCTTCTGCCCTTGGTGGGTTTTAAACATCTGTACATGTTGCTCTTTTGTGGTCCCTGAAGGCATCAAAATGCATTCTGGAAGAAGAAAAGCTTCTGCCTGGTTTTCTTCAGAAATTTCAATTCAGCTCTGACCTTCTCTTCCATGCAAGACCTTGACAAAAGTGGATCGAGGCTAAAACCTCGCTTTTCCATCTTCCACACCTCTCCCAAATACAAGGTGTTGAGGGAATTGCTCAGACAGAGGGGCAGGACTGGAGACAATTGAGAAACCACTGGATATTTAATGCAAGAAGGAAGAGAAGTGGCAATGAATTTGTGCCGTAGCCAGACAGGGCCAAACAATGAGCCCAGTAGAATGCTATCATGTTTCACGAGCCAGAGTCCTGTCATGTCCATGAAAGTGAGTTTGAAAAACAAAGACAACTGAAAGCTATTGAGAAAAGTAGTTTATTTGTTTTACATAAAGCAAATAGGTGGATCCTTGGTAACGTACGTGTTTCTTTCATAGAACCATAGGATAGTTATAGTTGGAAGGGACCTTAAAGTCCCCCCAGTGCCACCCCCTGCCCTGGGCAGAGACATCTCCCACCAGACCAGGTTGTTCCAAGCCCCCTCCAACCTGGCCTTGAACCCCTCCAGAGATGGGGCAGCCACAGCTTCTCTGGGCAACCTGGGCCAGGCTCTCACCACCCTCCCAGCAAAGAAGTCCTTCCCCACATCTCAGCTCCATCTCCCTTCTTTCAGGGTCAAACCCTTCCCCCTCCTCCTAGGGCTCCCCTCCCTCATCCAGAGTCCCTCCCCAGCTTTCCTGGAGCCCCTTGAGGGACTGGAAGGGGCTCCAAGGTCTCCCCGGAGCCTTCTCTTCTCCAGGCTGACCCCCCCCAACTCTCTCAGCCCCCCCTCCCAGCAGAGGGGCTCCAGCCCTCCCAGCATCTCTGGAGCCTCCCCTGGCCCGGCTCCAACAGGTCCATGTCCTTCTGGTGCTGGGGACTCCAGAGCTGAACACAGTGCTCCAGGTGACAGCATTTACCTTAAGTTACCTTTAAGTTGCCAATTCCCTTTATGCTGAAGGTTTCCCACTTCATGGTCCCACCCCTGGATGAGATCCCTCTCAGTGATGCTGATGGGCGCTTTGCTCCCCATCTCCAGTTTTCCCTGCCAGTCTTTCACATGCTTGGGGACTAATTAGTCTCCTTAACGATGCCCAGTTTGTAAACAGTGTTTTGAAGCGGTGAGAGGTGGGATTTTTTGATAGGGCTGTGAGTAATGTGGTGGCTACAGAAGCTCTGGGTAAGGTAGCGCTGGAATAATTTCCCTGCCAATTAGAGGAGGAACAACGAGCTGCAGCTTTATGGCCGGAGCCTGTCCGGAGGTGCACATTTCTTTTATGCTGTGTCTTGCAGGAAAGCATAATTTACACCTAAATGTGCACATTTCTCCTTTTCATCTCTGTGCCTCCGAAGAACGGGATGTTTTTGTTTTGTTGTCCTGGAGCTTTTACTGGTTGTCAAAGCCATCTTTCTGAGAGCGTAATAATTTCAGCACGTTGTTATTTTATGGGCACAAGGCCCCTTTAGAAATACAGGGTGTTATGGAAGCTGCTGTTTGATCCGTGAAACAAGCCCAAAAAAACCCCAAACCATCAGAAGATCAATGCCCCTGAAGGTGCAAAGTACCCAACTAGCTCAGGATGTGCTAGAGCTACTCTCCGGCTTTGATTTATTTGGGATGAGCTGGAATCAGTTTTGTAACCCAAAATGTACCACTTTCCATCCTGACAGAAGCAGAGGAGTTAGGTTTGAATTTATTTTATAAAAGTCCCAAACAGCAGGGTTTGGCCGGGATTTCTCTCGTTAGCTGTAGCTCTTGACACATTTTTATTGACCAACAAAGGTTGAAGCCTTGGGGATGTCTAAAATCCTTATGTTTCTCCTCAAAATGCTGGGAGACTTTGGGGAAATTCCTGCTTGGTTTCTGGAGAGCCCAATACAGTTAATCCCTGTGAAATTCCCTTAATTATGAAGGAGAGACATGACGGACGGTGTCCAAAAAGGTGGAATTAAACAGGGAGAAAATCCAGGGAATGTCTTGAAAGAGCTGCTTTGCTAAATGCGTGCGTGACGTGGAGGTGGTCCCAGCTCCAATCACTGGGAAAGGGTTGCGGGGACCTGAGCATCCTCCGAAACAGCAGAAACCACAGAGAAATGCCATTTAAAAAATAAATAAAATAAAAAACCCCAACAACTTATTGCCAACATGCATGGTTTCAGCATTGCATTCGGGGAAAAAGGAGCCCACGGCAGCAAAGCGGTGTTTAGGGGAAGCCTTGTGCGACACTGAATGATCGAGGCAACGAGGCGAGCTCTTCTATTTCTTATTTTTTATTCTTATCTCTTGTATTTCCCCTTTGGCTTCCTCCCAGCTAAGCCTGTTCACAAACTGTCTGTTCGCAGGTCCCTGGGGAAGTCATTAACACCCTGTGTGGATACAGGACGCTTGATAAAGAGGTAACGTTGCCTTTTTCCTTTGTACGTATGAGATTTGCTTCTCCTTCCCCAAATCCCCTAAAACAAAACAGTTATCTGCAGGTAAGCTCTTCCCCACCACGGGTGGCGGTTGTTATGTATAAATTCATTTTTATTGCTTTTCCCTGGCATCTCAGGGTGATGCTCGGGCTCGTGACATGTTTGGGTGGTCCCTGGAGGCTTTGGCGTGGCCTTTCTATATCAGCCCCGGGAAATGCTGGTCCCGAATTGTGTTTTGAGGCTCGGTGGTAGGAGAGAAGCTGATTTCTGAGGCCTTTGGGGGTGGCCGCGGGGCTGTATCGCAGCAGAGAGCTGCAGTGTCCTCGGGCATATGGTCTGTAGCTCCCAGGGACGTTTTTTTGGAAGAAAACCCAGGGAAAGGGCCAATCCAAGGAATCAATTCCCAAACACTTGTCATGCAGCACTTCTCCTTTGGTTTGTGAGGAGGGGCAAATGCAAGAAATAACATCTCTCCCCAAACCCAACGTCTCTCCCCCAACTCAGCGTCTCTCCCCAAACTCAGCATTTCAATGGAAACCATGATGCTTCTCTCTGCTCTGGTTCCAGCGCCTGGAGCTGCTCAATGTCATCCACGTGCGAGGCTGCATCCACGCCATCGGGCTCTGGCTCAAAGACAACTTTGGGGCCACTTTGAGCATCGTTTGCTCCCTGCTGCTTCCACAGGTACGTGGCGGATCCCGTTGGGTGTCCTCTAGGCTTCTTTCACCCTGCTGGAAAAGAAAAACAATTCATTTTTAGCTATTTTTTCCCCCTCCATTTACCCCTACAATCGGTGTCTCGGGTGGGAAAAGTAACAGCGCTTTCTAGAGCATCCTTAGCAAAAACAACATTTTATGGCTGTGGTGTTGCCTGTCTCGTAATGTGGTCCTGAAATCTAATTATTGATCAAGCGATAACATCTAAAAGCAAGGCATGCCTATGTTAGCACAGATAATCCTTTTATATTTGTTTTTACTTGCGCTGTAAATTTATGCTCTTCAAATAAAACATAAATATCAAGCAAAATAAACCATAATTGTAAATCTAGCAGGATTTGCCATCCCTCGTGAAATCTATTTCCCATTAATGATGCCTTAAGGATCCAAGCAACTTTCCAGCACAGGTAATTAAGCTCCTTATCACAGATGCTCGTTATGGAGAGAATTTTTGGGTTGCAGCTGGGGCTATGCCTTTGCAGCACCGTTGGCACTGTGCTAGCAAGAAGGGGAATATCTCTCTTAGATCTTTCCAGACTTATTTTTGACAGAACTTTGGTGATTTAGTGTTGATTTGATCCCTTTATTTGATTCCTTTCAAGACACACAAGCGAAAGCTTTCTTTTTACCTCATTGGAATGTAATGTTGGGTTTGCTGCTGGAGGTATCTGGCGATGCTTTCCAGATAGGGGGTTTTATCTAAATGGGAATTAAATTATTTTCTGTTTTTTTCAATGTGTTTCCACTTGCAGTGAAAGGTAGAATAGGGGTTGAACAAAGCAGAAGCTTTTGGGGAAATACGAGGTGCGTTGAGCTAATTTTTCAAAGGATGGACTTTCCTCTTTGAGCTCTCAGATGGTCCAAATGGAAAATCAGGACGGGGGAGCAGTTTGTGCCCAGTCCTCGCTATGATGCTCCACATTTCTAAAGTACTTTCTCCAAAGCATGCAGATGAGCAATGGGCTTCTGCTGTGCTACCACCGGGAAACGTAACGGGCACAGAAATGGGGTGAGAAAGTGCTGTAACAGAAGCGACCGCTTCCATCTGCCTCGCAGGATGTCAAGAGCCATTACAGGAGCCGCCTGTTGCGTTACCCATTAACCTGCCAACATGATGCTCTTAACTGGGAAGAATGGGGAGGAAAACCAGTGATGGCAATAAGGATTGCTGAGCCTTGATGAATATCGAGTGCTTTTCAGCAAGCGTTATGATTTTTCTGGCGTGCCGTTAAATGCTCTTCAGATGAAGAACCTCACTCTTCCCATCTGCTCACGATTTCCAGGTTTTAAATATAAATCAGATTTGATTCTGTCAAGTTTTGGAGGGAATTAAGTTATAAATGGCCATCTGTGTTGCCAGGAGCTGTCAGCCCAGAAACAGCTTCATGCCCAGCAGCTGCCAGCAGAAAGCTGGGGTGAGAATATTGTCCTCGAATTGCTGATCCAAGAGGGAAGGGGTTGGCACCGTTGATGCGGGGAGGTGACAGTGCCTTGAACTTTGGGAAGGGTGAACGTATTGACCTGTCCCATCTTTGGCCCTGGGGTATTTGTCATGTCCCACACAGGACATGTGCCTCTCCGTGGAGCTGCAGACCACGNTTGGCCCTGGGGTATTTGTCATGTGCCTTTCTGTGGAGCTGCAGACCACAGTGGTGGAAAACTTGCAGGTTGCTGGGGAGAGAGTTAGGTCCTTAATCCACATTTTGAGTCCAGCTTTGAGTTTTGCCTGGTTCTCCTCAAAGTGTTGCTCTTCCTTGGGATCAAACTCCAACTTCGCCTGTGATGACGAGCAGCTTGAGGGCTCAAAGGTTGGGGGTTGGATCTTGGCTGATGTTCACCATCCAAGTGTCCGGGATTTGTGCTTGGATTTGGGGTAAACAACTGGCTCTTCTTTTGCAGAAAGAAGGACCCAAGAAAAGTTTTTGGATGATATAGGGTACCCGTGGCAAGTGGCCGGTTATTGCTCTTGATGTTGTCTTTCCATCATGCTCAGATGTAGGAAACCACCAAATTTTGGCTTTTCACCGTGCAGGAAGGTGTTGATTTTTTAAGTTTTCTCTGCTTTTCCCCAAACATCTGTGCAAGAGGCCAAGGGCGCAGCGCAGGCTGCTTGGCTTTGCTCTCTCACGCGTGCGGGCGTCTCTAATTGGGTTCAGGGAAAACTGTAAATCTGCTGGGTCCTGTTGGGTGTTGAGCAGGTCCCAAAGCAGGAAAAATCCTGCCTGGGTACATCACCACGTGGCTGCCAGCCTCTGTCCCGGCCAGTGCAAGACAGAGGGAGCTTGTGATTTTATGATCGCTCTTAAATCATGAATATCTCTGCCTTTTTTAAGCCAACCATCAGGCGATGCGAAAAAAAAATCCCATTTGAGGAATGGGGAAGCGGTTGTGTTCATTTGTCTTACTTCATTCGGAGCAAAGGGCAAATGCAGCCACTCAATTATTTTTCTGCCTTGCAGAGTACCTTTAATTCTCTTTTTTTCCCCATGTTTCGTTCTCCAGGAACAATCCCGTCTCCTTGCCCTTCTTCTCAGCCAGCTTGCACACCGAGGCCAAATTGCTCTCAAAAAGATGTTTTAATTTAGTTGCTGGCAGTCAATGGCAAATTCACATTGTGGCCTCGTCCTCGTTGTGTTTAATTATGAAGCAACCCCAGATCTTTCAGCAGGTGCAGCAAAGCACGCAAATTCGTTTTATAGCGGCTCCGTCTCTACCTTCCCTGCCTCTAGCGAGATTATCCATGGAGTTTACAGCGCTCATAAAACCCATTTGTAGTTTAAAATAAGCCAAAAAACCTCTTGCGTTGCTCTTTCCCCTTTGCCATGCCCAGATGTTACTTCAGGAGCTTTTATATTCAGCTCAGGAAAAGCACCTCCAACTTTTCCATTCCCGTGTCTTTGCAGGGGGTGTTTTCTGACGGTATTTCATCCTCCTTAGCAAGGTGAAGACGTAGCCACCGTAATAAAGCAGAAAAAAACTGCACAAAAAAGCTCTTCAACCCCTTTTTCTCCATCCTAAAGAAGCAGAAAGTGGCCCAAGTCCCATTAAAAAGAAAAAATATCTCTGGAAGATCACTGCCAAGGGTTAATATTTATCGACTCTGCGGCACAGCCGACTGGACTCGCAGTAAATTGTTGCCTCCTCGGTTTCGCTTTGATATTCCATCAATCTCCAGAGCTCTGCGCTGGGAGCAGCTACAGAGTAATGGGGCATCAGTGCAGAGGTAGGTGTTCTCCCCTAAGAGTATAAATCCAGAAGATCAACTATTTCAATTCTCGAAAATGCAGCATTAGGCTTGCAAGGGGCATTTTGCAGGTTGGCGTCTCCGTCTCTTGGTGACAGTAATGGTAAATGTTTCCTTCTGTAAAGGGCTTTGTATTGCCAAAGTTCTCCTTTTTTTTCCTTTGCAAGATTAATTTGTATTTTGTTTGCTTTTTAATATCTTAGTTGCTCCAGGGGCTGGAAGGCGGTGTATTCTCAAGCGGCTGGCGCGTGCTTAATGTAGTAGAAAAGGGAAATAAAAGGGATTTTTCCATCTGCAGTCCATGCCCTCTACGAGAGCCCGGTCTATAAATATCAATTTATGGAAGGAAAAGCCAATAAAAGATAAATGCTTGCCTTTTACTTGATTAGCTCTGGGAAAGCTTGAAATGATTCAACTCTTCTGTTTAGCAGGATCCAGCTTTACAGCCGCTCAAAATGGGCAAAATCATCCGGAGCTGGGTGCAGGCCTGCACAGCAGCCGGTGAGGTTTGCATGGAAAAGGGCTTTCTTGCAGAAAATTTCTCCTGCAGAAGACCCTGGTTGGGCTGATGGATTATTTTCTCCAGGGCCAGAGCTGGTTTTGTCGGGACCGCGATGCCGCGGGATGCGGTTAATCACACTGTCACCCTGCAAAGGCTCTCGAGCATCCTTTGGGTGCCCTTTTCCATCCTTGATTTTTGCCCTTGTTAAGCAAAAGCCAAATTGAGCCTTGCATGTTTGATCGCTCAGGAAAATGCGACTGGAGGAGTTGAGGTCCTTTCGAATGCTCTGCGAGGGCCCAAAATGCAACCTTTCCACCCCAAATGGAGCCACCGATCACATTGCACGTGCACATGTGTACACACACTCCTCAGGGAAAGCAGCTGTGGTTCTCCAGACCTTTTTCTCATTGTATAATAATGTGAAAATGAGGGTTTAAGCCCTTTCCTTCTTTACTTCCAAAAACATTCCTGACTCCGAGCATCCTTCCTTTCACCAGACATGGAAGAGTACACCCATCAATCAACGAGGATTTCCCAGCGAGGAGGACATTCCAGTTAGATCTCGGCCACACCAGCCACCTTGAGATCTGTTCCTAATGCAAACCTGTTTAATCCGAAAGAAGCGGAGCCACTATGAGACAGTGAGAAAGGCTGGGGTGAGGGGAGGATGAAGCTGAGCACCAAAGAGCCTCATAATAAAATTTACAGCACCTATGTGGGAGACAGAAATACGTGGCTTGTGTCTAGCAGAAGGCTCTGGGCTGCACCAGAACCACAGAAATTGGAGCGTAGCCTCAAATACTTGAGGCTTCTTCCTCAGAAGAAGAGAAGGAATAACCATTAGTTGAGTTAAAGTATCCCAGATTTCCATATCGATCTAATTTTGGTCTTCTGATGTTGGTAGGAAATAGGTGATTAGGACTGATGTTGTCTTGTTGGAAATGGTTTTAAAAAGTCTTCATTGGCTGCTATCAGCTCCAAGGGGCAGGAGAGCTTTTGGCTTTGAAGGACAGAGCAAGCGTTGATCCCAAGAAGTGCAATATTTGGGTTTATCTGAGTCAGAGAACCAGGATGCTTCACTGCCACCACAAAAAAGAGTGGAGAACGGGCGCTGAAACCACCGGACCATGTATTTCCAATCTCTCCTGGATATCTCTTGTAATATAAAGATGACTTTTCATGCCTTGGAGTAATAGCGGTGGATGAAGTGAGACATTCGCTGTGGCAGGGGCAATAAGTATTTATTTTCTGGAGCGATGGGTTGGGAACAGCAGCAGGATGGTGTCCCTGCTCAGCCAGACAGGCCAACACCCGTAGCTTAATGACGATACGGCACCCAGTTATAATTAGTGTCACTGTTTTACGTTGGCTAGAAATAATTGCAAGTTCAGGAACAAAATAACGGGGGTTTAATTCACTTTTTGGGCTTTTGCTGTTTTGCGGAGAGAAAACTGGAGGGTCTTCCAGTAGCAGGGACTTGCAGACATCCACAGGAACCCTCTGGGATTAAACGAGCATTTATCATCAGGGCATAAAACAAGAAAATAATCAGCCTGCCCTCGCCTGGCTGCGTGTCCCCACATGGTTTGGTTGGGGCAGGGAGGTCCCTCTCGCGGGGACAGGAGAAATAGGATTGAGGGGGTTGATGGAGCGGTGTGGGAGAATATGAAAAGCTGCACGTGATGAATGGGTTTTATTTTCCCATCCTCCCAGGTGGCTTGTAAGCATCGTACAGCCCCTGGGAGTCTGGGACAAAATCCCTAAGGATTTGTGCTTTGGAGCAATTATTTTTTATTCTCTCCAATGGAAATAAATTTCCTCCGGCTGCTTGGATGGGAGAATTAATGGCTGGGCCTCGCTGACAGCCGACGTCCCACTCACCCTTTAGCTGGGTGAAAAATGAAGACGCAAAAGCTCCTTACCCTAAATTGGATTAATTTGGAGCAGACTTCAGCCGTGCCTTTCCAGGGGAGTCCCAAAGTGCTGCTGAGAGGTGGACATCAAGGTCTTCAGCTGCAGAATGCCAGTTTGGATCTGCTCGAGGCCACTGAGCTGGTACTGGGAGAAGCTGGAGAGATGGGAAATGGCAGCAGACATCTGCGCCCCGTTCCATTTTGCTGTGCATTTGGATATTTAATTTTTTCTTAAAAAAAAAACCAAAACAAAACACAACAAAGCAACAGGATATCTCCTTCCTGGTCCAACATCTTGTGCTTAGTGGGTTAAACTACAATAATCCAGGTGTCTCTGTGGCCACATTGGTTATTATTGCTTCTAAGGGTGATGCAAAGTTGATTTTGAAAAGTTTCTCTTCTTGATTCGTGCTCGTGGTGGCCGAGGGGAGCTGAGGGCGAGGAGGGCAATGTGTGTGTGCAAAGGGAAGGATGCAGGAAGGGTGTGCTTGTGCAAGCCTTTGCACGCTCCCTCCTACAGCGTCTGGGTGGGAAACGAGGCAGTAAATTTCACAGAACGTCAGCTGCAGGGTGGGTTTTTTCCATAGCTGTCACTGCAGGGCATCCCTAACTTTGGGTGCCACCAAATTACAAATAGCATTATCAATACAAATTTATATATATATACATATCAATTCCTATTGCAATATCATTGCAAAAAAAAATATATAATTTTTTATATATATATAATCATGTTGTGACATTCCAGTGGGTCTGCCTGCTTTATTGATTCCCTCGCTATGCAAAGGTCTTTGGATTTATTTCATGCACGCAACTGCCTCTTGCATTCTATAAGAACAGCTACTCGATGATTTTGTACCCCCCGTGGAAACCCCTGTGTATTTAAATCCCCCAGCGAAAAGCTCCGAAAGCGGCAGACAAGAGACCTCCCGAGGCAGCGGTGGTTTCTCTACTTCGCTGAACGCCAGCCAGAAAAAAAAAAGTCGCAATTTTCCAACTTTAAATGACCCGCGAGCAGTAACTCCCGAGCAGCTCTCCCCTCACTCGCTGGTGATTACCATCCCGAGGCGGGGGAGTCAGGGAGAAAAGCAGCTTTTTAATATTTTTGCCCTCATCTTTGATACATTTTGTTAACATGCTCCTCTGCAATAACGCCTTCCCTCATATTGCAATGCAATAAAATCAGCGCTCGCGTTAGAAGTCTCTTTACTTGGGGAAAACATGGTGCCCTTGGTGCCGGAGATATTGAACGCATCTATATTCCTGACAGCTTTTTCTGTTTTCATTAAGTGAAAGGGGATATTTAGAGCTGAGCTGGAATAGAAGGCGGTTCATAACTCAGAGGCTGTGGGACGCAGGCTGCTGACTGAGGACTTGGGGTGATTTTATTCCAAGAAATCCCTGGTTTAACCAGGATATTCCGGTACCTCGGCCATCGCATCGCCGCCGGGAGGAGAGGAGCAGGGAGGGATGATGATGCCCCTAAACCCGGCAGGTTTTGCAGAATTGGGTTCATTTGCATGCGATTTATTGTAAACACAAATCTTTTCTGAATTATTGTTTGGTTTAGGGCAGAAGAAAATGACAGGCTTGCCTTGAAATTTGTCATTTCAAAGGGTTCTGCTTCCTTGGTCCTTTCACTGTATCAGCGGTGGGATTTTAATCTGCCCAGTGATGACACGCTAATAGAAGTAAATAATGCTAGAGCTTGACATACATTTCAATATTATTTTAAAACTTTTAAAATCCTTAAAGGCTCTGCCGTTGAATATGGATTAGCACAATCTTCTTATCCGGATCCGCACGGGAACGGTGGCTCTGGGCTCTCCCTACAGTTCACGGAGAGATGGAGCCACCTCCAAGCATCATCCAACCAGCCTTGACCTCCTGCATCCCTGCCTGGAGGTATCTGTGGCTTTTGGGGACCAAAGAGGGGACAGATATGAGATAGGAGAGCAGGACCTCGGCTGGCGTTTCCACGACAAAGTCTTGGCCTTTGTTATTTTTGCTTCGCCAGCAAAAGCCAGCTCCATCCCAGGCGATGGAGAGGTTGCACAGCCCAGTCTTGTTCCTTGGGGAGGGAATGCACAGTTTGAGTCGGAGATAAATACCGTCGCCACACGCAGGCTGAAATCATTCCGTGGAGTGTTTGGGAAGGAGTTACCTGCTGAGACGGATGTAGAATATGCAGCGCAGCAGTGAGTATTTTGAGGGCAGCGGGGAGCTAGGCAGGTCCATACAGAAAAGTTACCGGGGCTGTGAGATAACTTGATTTCAGGCCATTTGGATAACAAAAGGAGATGTTGAGATTTTTCCAGACTTCAGTTTTTCTTTCAGCATCTGCAGTTGTCTTCCCCAGCAAAGAAGCCTGATGGCACGAATCCAGCACTTCATAGAATCATAAAATCATTAGAGTTGGAGGGAACCTTAAAGCCCATCCAGTGCCACCCCCTGCCCTGGGCAGGGACACCTCCCACCAGCCCAGGTTGCTCCAAGCCCCCTCCAACCTGGCCTTGAACCCCTCCAGGGATGGGGCAAACTCTGTAATTCCCACAATTGGGAAAGCCCTGCCACCCGTAACCACACAGCAGCCTCCGGCACCTCATCTGTTCTTTTGGTGATTAATCCTGTTGTCAGTAATTAGGTGGAACGCCAAACAAGCAGGATGCTCTTTAAGGATCGGTGGGTGCAGTGAGGAAGGTGGGAACGGGGCAAGCTCCAAGTGAGGGCTTGTCCTGGTTTAAGTGACACAGGATTGATTTCTCTTTCAGTAATTTTACTTTTCAGTAAGGTTTCTTCTAATTCTGGGGAAAACTGCGCTTTTAGAGGTGCAGGGAATTGGTGACAATATTCCCTTTACAGCCAGATCTGGAGGTGGTCTCAAGGTCTTGGTGTTCTCCAGCTCCCCAGGGATGGGGATGAGGAGGAGCGACCCCCAGGCACTCAGCCCAAGCTGCCCCCAGAACTATTTTCTCCCCAGAATGGCCCATTCCAGAGAAATGAGAAAGTTTGCTGAAAGTATCTCTCCCGGGATGGCTGCGACCCTGAGAACTCCTTGCCCCGGTGCTGGAGCCCTGAGCCCTTCCCTTCCTCCCAAGGCTGCAGCTTTTTCCTCAAGCAACCATGGGGTGAGAGAATAATTGTCTAAAGGACAATAAATTCTTCTGGGTTCCTCAAGCCATAACAGGACTTCAGGGAAGGACTCTCCGTGCTGGGAGAGCATCTCAAGGGACATGGTTTTCCCCTTCTCGTGACTTGCTGAAAGAAGAGCTGTCGATCCTGGGGGTGAAAATTCACCTCTGGGTGAATGTGGGGAGGCAAAATAAATATTGAGCTGTTTTGGGGCAACTTCTGCGCAAGGCAGAGGCTGTTCATGCAGATGGCGGGGTATTTCTCCGTCTCTGAAAGGCAAATTAATAAACCCCGGTGATGCTTGTGTTTGCCTGTTTGCTTTCAGCTCTCTGGGTGATGTTTATCTGATTTTCTTTTTCCCTGTGGAGTTTTTGCCTCCATTTTCTGCAGCCTCCTCTGGGCAAACAATTTTCCCTTTCCACGACGGGATAAAATGGTCTCTAATTTAAGATGCTTGAGAACTCTTTGCTCTTATCCCTGTTTACCTTTTTCTTAATGTTCCCACTTTCCAGACTATATAATGAATCAATTAGGACCCAGGGAAATGATTAATAACATTTTTCAGCTCCAAAACCAACGCGCCGCAATAGTACAGGAGGTTCCAGCTGATAGATGGTACAGGAGCAACGCGGTTATTTATTGATCTTTGTTGCAAGGAATGGTTATGCAGAAAAACGTGTTGACTAGCCTCAAAAATGAGCAAAAAATAAGGTCTCATCCTTCTCCATCCTGTCTCTTGCATTGAAAATATCTATAAAACCGCACTGTGTGTATCCCGGTGCTGACACCAAAGGGTCTGGGGGGATCTTATTGGGAATAAACTGAATTTCTACAGTTTGGTAGTCAAGGTGGGTAAAGGGTTAGTATAAAAAAATGCAGTTTAAGCCGAAATTGCTCTGATTGCCAGCGTGCCCAGGGCTCTGATTGCCACCGTGCCCCTCATCAGCGCCTGGTCTGCAAATAGCTCCTCACGACGGCTTGTCGCCTGGTGCTCGTGGCCACCGCAGAGGTGAAATCAAAGCGATGTGCTTGAAATCTTCTGCTGATGAACCTGCTTTCTTTTTTTTTTTTTCCCTTCTCCTAAAGATTTAAAGGGTACTTTTTAATTCCCTGGCAGCCAGCAGGGATGTGGGAAATAACCTGGGTGGCACCGCGCTTGCAGCAATATCTTGATTTTAGCAAGAGCCTGGACCTCTGCCCCTCTCTTTGCGCTGCTCATGGTGACATCCAACAGATCTACATCCTGCTGTCAGGGCTGATGAGGGTGAGATGGACGTGGCCACTAATGAGTTTAGCAACGACCCTGTTGTTTTGGTGGAAGATTTTACTGGAGCTTGTCCTCTCTTGCCTCGTGGCCAGGTTTGGAAGTTCAGGTGACACCACTCCTTTGCAGGAGAAGACCTTCAGGAAGAGTTTACACGACTATCATGGTTTTAATGCTCCTATTTTGCAGGTGATCGGCCTCGTGATGGCTTGGCTGTATTGGCAAAAGCTCAATGAGATCTACTCCAAGATGGACACCGTGGACTTCAGGATCCTGGAGACGCGGGATTTCAGCTTCGGGGTGGTGGATCTGAGCGGCGCGGGCTGGTGCTGGTGCTTGCCCAGGGAAGGGGGCTACATTCCCGTCAACGCTGAGGAAGACGAGGAGGAAGAGGAGGGCGCCATTGGCCACAGCAAACTGTGAGAAGGTGGAGGACTGAGAGGCAGCTTGGAGCAAAGCTCTTTAGGGAGGCGGTGGATGTTGAATGTGGAAATAATGTGATTTATCTTCTCAGGTTCAGGAGATACTTTGGGAGAAACTGTAAAATAACACTGGAAAGTAATAAGAAATGGAATGCACTGTGCGGGCACCTGAGCTCCCCGGGGCCCTTGGCGTTTTGAAGTGTTTGTACATCTCCTTATTGTTTTTTTTCAGGGTTTTTTTACACAATAAATGTGACTTCTGTTGTGTTTTTCAAAGTCGCTTCCACTCGCCACAGGCCAGTTGGGCCATTGGGAAGGGAAGTAACACCGTCATCATTGCTCTTTCGGGTATCTTCACAGTTATATTTAGCCTGATTTCCTGAAAAATAGTGGCTTTGTGGTAGATTCCCAGGTGTGCCCAGACCCTGTCTGTGCCCAGGCCCCAGAAAAACATAACTAAAGGAAAAAATGGAGCAGCTTGCTCTGCAGAGCTGTTCCAAAGGGCTTTTCCAGGAATCAAATCCCCAGGGAGGCACCAACTTGCACCTCCTGGACCAAGGGGGATGTTTGGACGAGGCTTGGACAGAGGAAAAACACCCATTTCTGAAGGTTTCCAGCTCTTCCCTGTGAACTGCAGCTTCGGTTTTTATCCCTAGTGCGTGGAAAAGGAGAGCTCAGCAATTTTTAAAACAAAGACAGCTTTACTGCGGCAACATGATCCCCTGGGGGTGGTGGTAACTCCCTTCTGCTGGAGACCAACGACTAAAGACGAGGTAAGAAATTACCTTTTATAATATTTCTTTTTTAGGTCAACAACTTGATGAGCTCATGTTCCCCTGAGCTCAGTATTGGTCCAGTTCTCTTTAATATCTTAATCAACAGCCTAGAAGAGGGGATCGAGTGCACTGTAAGTTTTCAGATGACACCAAGTTGGGCAGGAAGGGTCTACAGAGGGATCTGGACAGGCTGGATTGATGGGCCGAGGCCAACAGTGTGAGGTTCAACAAGGCCCAGTGCTGGGTCCTGGCCTTGAGTCACACCAACCCCATGGAAGCTCCAGTCTGCAGGAAGAGTGGCTGGAAAAGGACCTGGGGGCGTTGGTCGAGAGATGGCTGAATATAAACTAGCAGAGTGCTGAGGTGGCCAAAGTGGCCACCAGCATCCCGGTCTGTGTCAGGACCATTGTGGCCAGCAGGACTGGGGCAGTGACTGTCCCCCTGTACTGGGCACTGGGGAGGTCCCACCTCTAGGGCTGTGTCCAGTTTTGGGGCCCTTACCACAAAAAA
>VXAK01009574.1:25963-45899 GCA_013399435.1 Arenaria interpres | reverse complement strand
AGAGGCTGCCCAGGGCAGTGGTGGAGTCCCCATCCCTGGAGGGATTTAAAAGCTGGGCAGACGTGGTGCTGAGGGACATGGGTTAGTGGGGGTTTGGGAACTGCTGGGCTGAGGGTTGCACTTGATGATCTGAAAGTTCCCTTCTGACCAAGACCATTTTATCATTGAGGTGACAATTCCCTCACACATCACTTGGGATATAGGAATTAAATATCTGGTGCGTGTTGCATCCAACCCTGGACCCATCACCTTGTGTACCCAGCAACCCTGGACCAGTCAGCTGGGCCACACTGGGAAACGAGCTCACAGAGGGAAACCTCATGCAAGATGAATTGCAAAAATATGGTTGTTTTTATTTAAAAAAAAACAAAACAAACCTCAACAGTGGGAACCCTCTGCCAAGCTCCCCGGGCTGCTCTGCTGCGGGCTCAGCAATACCCTACCGATGGGATGGCTTCCCCCAGCAGCCACAGGTCAAATGCAGAGAAGGGAGCGGGATCAGGGACCTGTTTTTCTCCCCAAATGTACCAAAATCCCATGGCTACCCTGGGGCGACCGTAGTTGTTGCATCTGTCAAGCGGGAGAGGAATCATCTCAAAAGAGAAATGCAAAGGGAAAAATAAAAGTCTATTTTTCCAAGGAGCAATGTGTCTGCAGCGCCGCTCGGCGAAGGAAACGCTGGGTGTCTTAGTGGCGGTTCTTATTAATAAGTGTATTTTGTAAGCTGGAGGTTGGCTTGCTTTATTTGGATGCCCAAGCAGGGAAAGGTGGGTGAGGACTGATGTGCGACTGCCGGGCTCTGTCTCCCTCTTCTGACTGTTTCCAGACTTTCTTTTTTAACTAAACGAGAAGCAAAACCCAGCACGGGCCTGAAAAAGCACTTTTTGAACCATTGGTTTCCTCAAATCAGGTTGAAAATGGAGCCATGAAGCTCAAGAGCTGAGCAGTGGGGTTATCGATTTTTTTTACGATAGGATGACCAAAATTAGGGTGGTTTGGTGTCTCTTTTTTTGCAAGTGGAGAAGGGAAAACCCGCAGCCTAGGGAAATCTGGTGAGCACAGTCATTTAAGGAATAACAGGGTGGGTGTCTTCATCCAGGCAGCTCACGGGCTCCGGGGATTTTGCTTTTCTTCCTTCTTCCCCCCTCACTCCAGGAGGTGTTTAGTAAAACCTTAGGAAATACAAGCAGATAAATTCAACCTGCTCTTTGGTTTTCCATGTATTTGACAAGAAGAAGTTAATTTCCATTATTTTTTCTCTTTATTACAGGACAAGGAGCCACCAGGACCTTTTTACCGTTTCCCTGGCTGGGCAGAGCCTGCTGGGGCTGGACCCCGGCACAGGCAGCGCTGAGTGGGTTGGATGCAGATTTTTATGCCTGGATTTGTACTGGGTTTTGGCAGGTGATGGAAGATGGGGAGAAGTCAATCCATGCATCACCTTGGGCATCCAGCTCCTCTGTTCCCATGGACCGTTGGTCTTCAAATGCCAAGAAAACGGGAAAGGTAGATTTGAGGAAGGGCACGGAATCCTAAGTGCACTTTGCAGGAGCTTTTCTCCCCGCTTACAAATATGTCCCGTATCCCCAAATAAAGGGGATGCCAATAATATTCCCTAATTCACCCCAAATTTTTCATCTTGAAATTGCTGCTGCCTTGCTCCAGACCCTGATACACATGGAAGAGCAGGACTTTGGAGTCCTCAGCACAGGAAGGACATGGACCTGTTGGAGCGGGGCCAGAGGAGGCCACGGAGATGCTCCGAGGGTTGGACCCCCTCTGCTGGGAGAGGGGGCTGAAAGAGTTGGGGGGGTTCAGCCTGGAGAAGAGAAGGCTCCGGGGAGACCTTCAAGCCCCTTCCAGTTCCTCAAGGGGCTCCAGGAAAGCTGGGGAGGGACTCTGGATGAGGGAGGGGAGCCACAGGAGGAGGGGGAAGGGTTTGACCCTGAAAGAGGGGAGATGGAGCTGAGATGTGGGGAAGAACTTCTTTGGTGGGAGGGTGGTGAGAGCCTGGCCCAGGTTGCCCTGAGAAGCTGTGGCTGCCCCATCCCTGGAGGGGTTCAAGGCCAGGTTGGAGGGGGCTTGGAGCAACCTGGTCTGGTGGGAGGTGTCCCTGCCCAGGCCAGGGAGGTGGGACTTGGTGGGGTTTAAGGTCCCTTTCAACTCTGCCCATTCTATCATTCTATAATGAAACAGGAGTTAGGATAAAGTATCAAACAGGTTTTGCTTTATTTCTGCTGAGACGCCAGATCATGCCATTGAATAATCTCCCCAGAGGCCAAAGACAAGCCCTGTTACCAGATGACCTTAAAGCACAAAGTCTGATTTCCCGGTCCTCGGTTTTTTGCTTAACGATGAGGCCGGTTGTGACGAAGCGCTGGGCGCCACTTTGATGCAGATTTATTGATACCCCTGTTAAAAGGCCAAGCGGCAGCGAGGAAACCAGGCGTTAAATAGCAGCAGACACCTCGGAAGCAAAGGGGGCATATTCCTGTGACTGAAAACTTGGTTTTCACGGAATCGTATTTACAGATGTTCAACACGTGGAATCGCAGAATAGTTTGGTATCTAACCCTCATCAAATAACCCCCAGGAGCTGCTCCTATCATCCCCAGTGGTTTAGGAGCTTCCTTGCTGGTGGTGATGCTTCTCTGCACCTCCCTGGAGAACTTCTTTCCATTCCTTAAGATCAGATGTAGATGATACTACACAGAGAAAAACAAAAATAAAAGCAGTCGCCTTCCCTAATCCCTAGCAATCAAGGCAAAATTGATGTAAAAAAACCCACCTAAAATCTCCAGACGATGTAGATCCTGCAAGTTG
Organism: Arenaria interpres; assembly: GCA_013399435.1. Taxonomy (NCBI): domain Eukaryota; kingdom Metazoa; phylum Chordata; class Aves; order Charadriiformes; family Scolopacidae; genus Arenaria; species Arenaria interpres. Next base: position 43,076 of record VXAK01009574.1, on the reverse strand, counting down.
GGGATGGACAACTTGTATTTTCCTTCGTCCCTGTGGTCTGATATCTAGAGACCATCACTGTGCAAGGCCAGGTCTGTGCTGGCGTGAATGTCCCATCCTCTCCGGAGGTCTATTTGCATCCCGTGATGCCTTTCTGCTCCCGAAGTCAATCAGCGTTGCCCAAAATACATTTTAACCTGGGAGCTAGAGAGCGCTCGGCAGTGGACGTCGATACGATGGTTGCAAGAGCAGCTCTATCTCAAGGCAATCTGGGCTCCCGCACCCAGCGGCGCCCGTGACTTCCCTCTGCAGACCCATCCTCTGATTTCTGAGCATTTTCGGGGAGCTCGAGGTGAGTTTATTAACGGTGAAACTTTGTTTTTGTAGGACTGAGGTGGGGGTAGCGGGGATTAATTGGCAAAGATAACAGCACTCTTCTTTTCCTTCCCTTATTTCTAGTGTGCTTACAATCATGTTTTGAAGCAGTTCTGGTCTGTGTCTTGCTTGTGTTTGTATCCCAGGATTTGGGGGATTATATGTTAAAAAATAGAGGACAAAATCCTAGGCTATGTACAATTCTCATAAATTAGCCATAATCAATCAGGACCTTTCATTTATCAGTGGAGCCAACGTGGGTTTAGCAGACGGGTTATTTTTGCTGCCCAACAGAGCTGTGGTAGAGCTCTCACCAGCCAAGCTGGATTGCAAAAAAAAAAGGTCATATTTCTTCTCAGCATAGAGCCAGCTGAAGGATTGTGTGTCCTCATCCATCATCTGGGGACCCCGACCTAGCGCTGAAGCTCATGGGGAAATCTCTTGGGGGGATTTGTGACACTTCATCTGTTAGAAGGTACCAGCTCATTTTTAGAGCAAAAATATTTATGCCTTCAGCTGGGTGGGCATTTTGCTGTTTCTTCTATCAACAGTAGCTTCCTAAAATCCGCAGAATTAGCCCCATAATGTTATTCCCAGGAAGCCAGGTCTTGTGACTGATGTTACCCCTCAATACGCCCAGGTCTGGGGTATGGCTGTCCATCCAGAGGTGTTTGCCCCTAAAATAAATTGGTTCCTGCACCTGTGTAAAAGGGGTTGGGTAGAAAAAAAAATCTCAAACCTGTTAAATCAAGAGGTGTCTGCAAATAGCAACTGGGTTAAGGCTGGAACCTGTATTGGGCTAAAAATGGTCTTTGCCTTTGGGGAAAATGGGTCAATAATTGGGCATCCCAAGCAGAGCTGACCTGGCCAGCGCTGGACCCTTCCAGCTATTTAGGTTCACACCCCGTTTGCTTTATATTTTTAGTCTATTTGGCTTGAATTGAGAGTTTTTCTTCCCTAAAAGAGATGGATAATGATATATTGCCATGGATGTGAGCAGCCGGAATGGGGGACATGGAGAGGCTGGCTCTCTGACCGCTCTCAAAGTGACTTTGGGAGGCATCGACCGGGCTGCCATGAATAGTAACCGTTCTCCCATCCAAGTCAAGTGTGAAAGGCAATCACTGGAGGTCAGATAATTAGGAGATTAATTAGCATCCGTGGCAAAATCCAAAGAAACTCGTACGGGGAATAAAGCAGCAGGTTTGAAGGAAGGTGTCTGGAAGCAGCAGCGCATATACGGTGTGAAATCTGTGCTTAGGAGGTGGGGAAAAATGCACTTTGCTTCTGCAAAACCCCTTCTATCTGTGTGGATCCCTCTCAAAAATTAACGGGGTGCTAATTGCTGGCAAGCGACCCCTGTTAACTCAGCTTGTGTCCGTAATCATACCAGCAAACCTCTATAATAATCTCATACGCTTCGCTCGCGCCTTCCTTTGAGCAGAAGAAATAAGAGACGAGCGATCTAACCCTGGTGAAATTCATCTGGATTTTCTTAAATATGGGGAGAGCAGAGGTGGAGCATGGGCAGGGCTGAGAGCTCGTGAGACGTGGGCACTTGCAGGAGGTGCCAGAGGGTCCCTGGTGCATCTGTAGGGAAGATCCTGACTCCCTGGTGCATCCTCGCCCTGGCTGGGATTTCACTGGGGGTCCCCCCCCTGAAGAATTCCCAAAGCTGAGAGCACCCAGGGGGCATGTGAGCAGGCTGTTCCCCTGCCCAGCATCCTTTAAATTCCCTCTCTTTTCTCCTCCCCATGGCTCAGCTCTCTCCAAGCGGCGGGACCATGCTGGAGGATGAGGATGGGATGAGCGAGAGGGGGCTCAGCAGCTCCAGGAGGAGATACGACGATGAGGAAGGTGAGCAAAACCTCGGGGGATGCCCCAAATGGCAGCGGGCTCTTCCCTGATGGTTGATGCATCAGATCTCCCGGTGCTCAGCTTGGAGCATCCCATCCACAACATGGGAAAAGATCCTGTGGATGTTTTAAGCCTGGTGGGAAGATGGCAAATGTCTCCCTGGCTTTTTTGCAAGTGAGGAAAACCCAGATCTGCTCTTGAAAGCTTTTTTTGTTTAATATTCCCTCCCCCCCCTACTCTAGATTACCACTCCATCTACATCGGGGTGCCGGTGCCCCGGGGCTACCGGAGGAAACGGCGCCGGCGAAGATCTGCCTCCAGCCGGGACAGGACGAGCGAGAGCGAGCGGCACTACGAGCGCCAGGATCGCTCCGACACCGACGACGGCGGCCACGGCTGCTACGAGAGCGGCAACGACAACGCCAGCAGGACCAGTGAGTCGCCCTCGGGCTTCCCGAAAAAAGCAGGAGGGGTTTTGCAGCGTCATTTAATCCAGGATTAAATAGCCCCCCCTCCCCATGCACTTAACCACGTTGCTTGGTCCGACATTTGTGTTTGACGCTGCTTTTCCCGACCCTTTCCAGGTTTATTTTTCCCCGTGGGTGTCTCTGAGAGCTGGGCACAGGGTGTGAAATGGGATTTGAGGCTGGGATTTGATGGGTGGGCTAAAAGGAGCTTGTCCTTGCCCCTGGGGGGGTTTCTAACAAGGAGATGGGGGTACAGCGGGGTCGTGGGGGCACAGACATCCTCTGGGCATCACACCTTGTTCCCGACAGGCTTTTGCCCGAGGCTTTGCCCACTCTCGTTAAATCTCCTTAGCCAAGATTAACATTTTGCACAGCAAAGTAGGTGTCAATCTCTTGGGTTTGGGTTTTGGTTTTTTTTTTCCCCCTCTCCCTATAGAAATTGGCATTTAAGTTTATGTCGGTCGCGGCTCCACAGAGCGGGCAGGTGCTCGGCTTCGCTTTTTCCTGCGGAAGGGAGAAGTTTTTCAGGTTTTTCTCCATGGGGAGAGGTTTTTTATTTGCAGCGGGCTTTGCTCGCAGCTCCTTCATATGCCTTCAACGGCGGCGCGAGTGGGACCACGTCCCCTCCTTTCCGCAGGCAGTAAATGCCACCGGGATATAACACTGGGCTGGTTTTCAGGGGGCAAAGTCATTTTATGGAGGAAAAATACCCCCAAAACTCTGCAGCAGCCCTGCTTCCCCCCAAAAAAAAGTCTTCCTTATTTGAATGGTTTTACCCCAAAAATCTCTTCCTTGAGATTGGAAGGGGCTTTTTCCCACCTTGCTCCAAGCGGGAAACAAAATCCCTCTGCAAAATAATCCCAAACCTTGAATTTCTGTCCTCCCCCTGGCCTTTGCCTCCCTCCCCTTTCTCACTCACGCCGTCCCGCTGCCGCCCAAAGCGCTCACCTCTCCTACACGCATCCCGTTTGATTTGGTAACTTCCCGTCATGAGAGCCCAAGGGAAAGGAAAGTGCTTTATATTCTCTATAATCTGCTCCTTAAGCCTTGGGAGTTTAACAAGCCTGAGTGGATAAAGGAGGAAGTTCGGAGGTTTGGGTTTTTTGTGGGTTTTTTGGTTTTTGGTTTTTTTCTACCGTGCAGCAAAGGTTTGGTTTAGCCAGGAAGAAATGGGGGAACAAATGGAAACGATTCCAGGTAGGTTATTTCCATCCCTCCTCGGCGTCGGTGGTGTGGGGAGCGGGAGGGGAAGAAAAGCTCCATTTTGAATTTTTTTTTTCAGCTTTCTACGGGAAAAGCAATTTAGGAACCTGAGGGGGGGTGGGTTGAGCACTCCTCAGGGCGCTGAGCTCCAAAACTCACCCCAAAAATATGATGAGGGGGAATCTGTATCAGCTTCCACTGCTCCCCAGCAACAGGGAACCAGAAAAAATGGTGTTTGGAAGGAGAAAATTCTCCTAGAACTGGGGTTTGCTTGAACGGGAATGGAGCATCTAATCCCAAGGGATGTGCACCCCAATCTCCTCTTTTTTTTTATTCTGGGAGGGGACCTTCTGAGCCATGAGACCCCAGGAAAAGGCTGTTGTGTGCCGAGAAGGACCACTCCAGTGGATGGTTAATGTCCTGGACCCTTAAATAAGGCTTAGTCCTGCTGCCTGGCCAGATCGCAAACCCCGGGTGGCACCGCGTTCCCCCGACCCCCATTTATCACCTTTTTTAATGTAGCTAAAGCCAGAGCGGGATTTTTGGTTTGGAAAAACATCACTAGGCGAGATTTTACTGCAGGATGGAAGTTGGGGTGTGAAGGGCTCACGTTAAAGGAGGCATAAATCAGTGTGACTGGTCCGTCCCATCCAATTACCCACAGAAACGTAGGCTCTTGTGTGTGTGAAATTATCCTATATTATCACCAGCGTTAGTGCTGAGGGGATTCTGCGGCTTGGGGCTCGATTGGGATCCACCCTGGCCGAAATCGCGGTGGAGGTTTGATGGGTGGAAAGCAGGAATTGCAGCTGGGAGCGTTTTCCCATCCTAAAAGCTGGTTCTGGGAGGTACGGATCCATCGAACTGTGTCTCGCAAGAAATAGGTGCTGATTTTGGGGTGGCTTTGTGGGTTTTAGCCAGTTTTGCTGCAATAGTTTTACAGAGATGCCAAGCCCTGGATGCTGCTGTTCAGTATCCCCTCCCAAGCGAATACCTGCTGCTTCCCGGGATTAATTTAGGTGCTGGATAAGTTTTCCAGGAGAAAACAAATAATTACTGAGAACTGGGCTGTAATCAGCTGCTGGGCCGGGCGCTTTCCCGGGCACGAAAGGGTCCTCCAGGTGAACAAATCCCATGAATTTTGGCTGCACGGTGTTGTTGGTTTAGCAACCGGCTCTTTTCGGGTCAGCGAGCGGTGGGGAGAGGAGGTGGAATCACACGTTCTGTGCTGAGAGATGGGTTTATTCCTTCAGCTGGGGGGAGAATGGGGGAAAAAAAGCCAAAAAACCTCTTTATGTGCAAGCTTTCCTTTATCTTTTGTGGTTTCCAGTGGCTAAAGTGTGTCACCCAAGACGGGTCTTTCCAGCAAACTCCCTTTGCTGCCGTCCAGATTGTTGTATTTACAGCGAATTTGGGGGTTTGCAGGAAATGTAAGGTTTGGTTTGCAGAGCAAAGCAGACAGCGTGAGGCTGGGGTGGGGGGTGAGGAGTTACTGGTATCGCAGTGATTTCATCCTCTCTTACGCGAACAGCACTTAGGCTTAAGGAGCCTGAAGCCTCCCAGGCATGTAGCCTGGCTCTAAAATTAACAGGAATATTAATAATCATAATAATGAAGCTTATGGAAGTGGAAGGAGGACTTGACCACGGGGGTTTTAGTCCTGGTGGTGGGGCTTAAAGGGCTTAAGAGGTTAAGCAGGCTCAGCCCAGAGTGCAAGGGACATCCTATTCTGTCACGGCCGCCGCGACTCGGGGTCCGTCTGCTTTGGTGGGGTGACAGGGCAATATTCCCAGATTTTCCTCCGATCGCACATGGCAGTTTAATTACCTGCTTTTTTGGGTACTGCCTTACCCAACTTTCTCATTCCCAGGTTTGAGAACAGGAGGATTCTGTTAATAAAGACATTTTCCCAGCTGGATTAACTCCGACTGTATTAGGAGAGGGTTAAGGCCCAAGATTTTGTTAAAAATACACTATTTCCACGAAGCCTGGCGTAAATAATGGGGCAAGTGGGGAGTGGTCCCCTCCGTGCCACGTCCAGGTTCACACCTGGATGTTTGATTCCTCCTCGTGTGCAAATTTATGAGGCTTTGCTAGAAAAGCACGTGAAGATGGAGAGAGGGTTAAGAGAAAACCCAGCCTGGTGGGGCTTTTTGAGCGGAGAGGGCAGGTCCGTCACCCTCCCCTGGCCACGGGGAATGCACCGGAGATGAAAAACCCTTTTCCCATCAGTCGGGAGATTTGCAGGCAGGTGATGTGTCCCTGTTCCCCTTCCCGAAAAACACGAGTAGGAGGCAACAGGTGCCCTCCCCAGCCTGGCCACTTATTTGCAGCAAGAAACTGGATTTTTCATAGATTCATAGATTCATAGATTCANGGAGATTTGCAGGCAGGTGATGTGTCCCTGTTCCCCTTCCCGAAAAACAAGAGTAGGAGGCAACAGGTGCCCTCCCCAGCCTGGCCACTTATTTGCAGCAAGAAACTGGATTTTTCCTGCAGAAATGGTAAATTTGTATTATTCCCCTCGAATGACATGCCTTCCCCTCAGGGATCCAGCTCGTGCATCCCAGTATGCAGTGCTGGAGCCCATAAGGATGTGGTTGCTGATGGGAGGCGGCTCTAACCTGGCAAAAAGGGGTTCAGTGGTTAGGGAAAATATAGGATACCCCACAGAAATAGGGTGCGTGATGCTCCTGGAAGGGGAATTTGGGTATATTGTGTATAGGGGTGGCCTCATTCCTCAATTCCCAGCCCAGACCTATATATTCCCCTCCTGGCTGCTATAATCCCATAATTTGGGACAGGATTATTTACAGTTTCCCCGTTCCTCAATGTCTATCACCTTAAACACTTTCCTCAAAACCTTCTTTTTTTTAACCCCAGGTTCCTAAATAGCCCCACAGATCCCTTTTTATCCCTCCAGGGCTTTCCATATGGGAATGATGCGGGATCATCTTGTCTCCGGCTGATGATAAACCTCTTTTTTTCCCCCTTCCCCGCCAGTGTCACCGGCTGCCGAGCGTCTCCGCTACATCCTGGGGGAAGACGATGAACCTCCCAACCCCACGCTCTTCACGGAGATGGACACGCTGCAGCATGATGGCGAGGAGATGGAGTGGAAGGAGTCAGCCAGGTGAGCTGGGGACGAGGGAGATGCTTTGGGTTCAAAATAAGTTGGATAAAGATCCTCCCTAAATATCCCTGGGTGGAAACAGGGTCAGGGAAGGAGCATAATTTTAGAAGAGGTTAAAAAAGCCATGCCTGAATTAGGGAAATATTAAAAAACATGCTATTTTGGGGGTCTTTGCACCTGCAGCCTGCTGAGGAGGAGGAAGGGAGGAAGATTTCCCATCTTCTCCCACATCTTTCCAGGTTGGATTGACCCCAGACCCAGGGTTTTCCCATTCCCAGTAGCAATATGAGAGAAAAGCCCTGCGGAAAGGTCTCAGGGGTGGAAAAAAGCAGGTTAACATGCTGGGAAACTGGAGTACTAGAGCAGAGAACTGGGAAATGGGAATAGGGGGATTGGGACACAGACATAAAGAACATTTTCCCAGGCCATTTTCCCTCCCCAGACTTTGTTGGCCAGGCCAAGAATTAATCTTCTCCTGCCCCTCAAGCAATGAAAATAAAACAAACCAACTACACCTTTAATAAAAGCATTAGAGGAGTTGGGAGTGACGTTCGCTTTATTGAATTAGGAGTTTATCTAAGGGAAAAAAATCTGAAATCCGAGTGGGATTTTCTCTTCCTCGCCCCAGTTGGGTAAGGGCTAACAGGGCTGGGTGGTTATGGGGGGCTTTGGGAAGGGGGTGAGGGATGCTGATGGCACCCCAAGCCCTTTCCTTTCAGTAGCACACGTGGGATTTCCGAATCCAGGTGTGGAGTTTCGCCCGAGGGATCGAAGAGAGCAGGATCCGGCCCTTTGGGTGCTCATCCCATTTCTTGGGCTGGTTATTGGCATCACCAAAAATTTGGAAAGCTCTGAAGCACCCTCCTGGTTGCCATCCCTGCTCAAAACGTGGCAGCGTGGGGATGCTGTTGCTAAAATTCTTTATTTCCCCCCCTCAGTTTTGCACAGGTCTGTACCCCCTCATCCCTCCCTGCTCCCCAAAAGGCTCAGAAGGCAAAAAATCAGCGCTTGCATTGGGGTTTTCATCAGGGAGGGTTTGATATGGAGGTTCCCAAATTTCCCCAGGGAGGATGGAGGTTTCTCACGTCCCGGATTTCTGCTCTCCGGGGAGCAGGGGTTCAGCTTCTTTAGCCACAGGAGAGCAGCTCCGTGGCGGGAGCAGAGCTACCTGCGGCTAAATCCGCAATAAATGGAAATAAATGGAAATAAATGGAAATAAAGACGCCGAGCGCAGCAGGGAGATGGGGCTTTGTGGTAGCCTTGGTGAAAGCATCACGGGATGGGACAAAGGCGCCGCTGGAAACGTGCCTCCAGTCCCACACGCCGCCCCGTGTGCGTGCTAATAACCCACTTTCGGCAGGAAAACGGGGCAAAAAAGAAACGAAAGGGGACCTAATCGGCTTTGGGCGAGCGCAGACGGGGCTTAGCGGGTGCTACGGCGGGAAGCTTGAACTTCCTCCCAATAAAAGCGGCGTTGTTTGAAGGGCTGGAGAAGCGGTTTCTGCAAAGAAATCGGGGTGGGGAGCTTTGGAATGACGGGCACTTGGGCCAAATTTTATAATTTTGGATGCTCTGGGGTTTTGTCCCCAGCACAGACCATTCCTGGCACTCAATACAACCCCAGGCTCTCCCCATCCTTCCCCCACAGCGTTCAGGAGCCATCAGCTCTTTCCAAAAACCCTTCGCCTCCCACATCCTTTCCGTCTGTGCCCTCTGTGGCGGCAGGAACCCAAATCCCAGTTGTACCACTTTAAAGTTGTAAGGTTAAGCCCCGTGAAGGCTAATCCACGGAGCCTGCAAACCTCCAGTAAAGGAAAAGCAGCTTTCTTCCCCAAATCAACGTCTTGCCGAGAGCCGCCTGCCCTCCCTGCATCCCAGGTTCCTGGGGAGCTGGGAGAAATCCGGCACCATTCCCGAATTTGCTCTGAAGTCTTTGGTTTGTAAAATTAAGGGAAAATAAGGAAGTGGAAGAGCTGATTTCCCAGGGCCTGCAAACCCTGTTGTCTCCCATCATGGGAAGGAAGCGCCCAGGTTGAATCATAGAATGGTTTAGGTTGGAAGGGACCTTAAAGATCACCTTGTTCCAACCCCCTGCCCTGGGCAGGGACACCTCCCACTAGACCAGGTATGAAGTCTGAGCATTGCTAAGGAATTAAAATGATATTTGCAATGCCCTGGGTTTTTGCTTTCCTGCGTGCGCGGCCGGTCCATGAGGGGGCAGATCCTGGCTAAGGCAAGGTCAGCTCCTTGGGAGACCTCCCACATCTCGCAGAAGTAGTTTGGGGAGGGTGAAATCTGTGGGGTTGAGTTCAGTGGTGGAGCCGAGAGGTTTCCTCTGCTCCACAACCATGCAAGCAACACTTTGTCTAATGATCTTACTTGATTTCCCCATTCCCATCCTGAATAACAAGCAAAAACCTTGCAGGATGAATTCATCCAGGCTTGCAAAGCCACCTGCAGAAGGGAAACTCCACAGGAAAACAATTCTCTTATTAATATTAAAGGGTGGGTGTCAGGAGGATGGGGCCGGTCTTTTTCCAGTGGTGCCAGTGACAGGACAAGAGGAAATGGGCACAAACTTGAACATAAGAAGTTCTACCTAAACATGAGGAGGAATTTCTTTCCTGTGAGGGTGGCAGAGCCCTGGCAGAGGCTGCCCAGGGAGGTGGTGGAGTCTCCTTCTCTGGAGACGTTCAAACCCCCCTGGACACGTTCCTGTGTGACCTGCTCTGGGTGGACCTGCTTTGGCAGAGGGTTGGACTGGGTGATCTCCAGAGGTCCCTTCCAACCCCATATCATTCTGTGATTTTGTGATTCTCATCTTGTACACCCTCTCCACCCCGTACCCGTCCCCATGACTCCCACTCTCGTTTCAGGTGGATAAAGTTTGAAGAAAAGGTGGAAGAAGGCGGGGAGCGGTGGAGCAAGCCCCACGTGTCCACGTTGTCTCTGCACAGCCTCTTTGAGCTGCGGACATGTCTACAGACAGGAACAGTGCTCCTGGACTTAGATGGCTACTCTTTGCCCCAAATTATAGGTAGGAGTCAGGTACCAGTTGTTTCAGATGGATTTTTCCCCATAAGTTCTGGGAGCAGATTTAAGTGCATTTACCTGCTGCATGCAAATATAAGCCAACTTGTACAGGAATAAGCAAAGACAGGAGCTGAGAGCCATCAACTTGGTTCAGTAATTGTTGTTGTCTTGAGCTTTCTGGGAGGGTTTGCAGTGGGGTAACTCATACACCTCCCTCGTTCGGTGCTTGCAGACGATGTCATTGAGAAGCAGATCGAGGATGGTCTGCTCAAGCCAGAGCTGCGGGATAAGATAAGCTACGTCCTCCTCAGGAAGCACCGTCACCAAACCAAGAAGCCAATCCACCGGTCCTTGGCCGACATCGGAAAGTCTGTCTCCTCCAACACAAGTGAGTCCTTGAGGTCCAACCTGCGTTCGGTTGCATCCTTGAGTCTTTGGCAAGAGAGCCCAGGGGGAGGAAGGTCTCAGGAGAAGGAAAGGAGGAAACCCAACCGTTTGGGGCACCCAACCATTTGCTGCATTGAGAAAGTCCCAAAAGCTCTGCCACTGGTGGATTGAAGGGTAGGGGTCATTTAGAGCCAGAAGCCAAGGAGATGTTAAGGAGGGAGCCTATAAGAAAGCTGGAGAAGGACTTTTTACAAGGGCATGGAGCCATAGGATGAGGGGTAATGGCTTAAAACTGGAAGAGGGGAGATTGGGATGGGATGTGGGGAAGAACTTCTATGCTATGAAGGTGGTGAGAGCCTGGCCCAGGTTGCCCCGAGAAGCTGTGGCTGCCCCATCCCTGGAGGGGTTCAAGGCCAGGTTGGAGGGGGCTTGGAGCTACGTGGTCTGGTGGGAGGTGTCCCTGCCCAGGGCAGCGGGCAGAACTGGATGGGCTTTAAGGTCCCTTCCAACCCAAACCATTCTATGATTCCTTATGTCTGCTGAGATGGACAACGGCATTGTGTGAGAGACAAAGGCGTTGACGGTCGCTTGGCCAAGGGGCTTTTTGGCAGAGCAGTCCACAGACAAATCCAGTCTGCTCTGCGGTTGAACCTGCCTATATTTGAGCCATTACAAAAGGAGATTTGTTTGTTTTCACGCTAGATTATTTACTTAGGTTTAAACAGAGGTCATTTGGTGGAGCCCAGGATTTGCTGGGCTTTGGCTGCTCCCCAGGTAGACAGAAGCAGCAGCGCCCAAGCTCAAAGCACACGTGGAAGAGACTGTCAATAAGCAATATTCCCACCCCCTGGGCATGCCCAGGTTTCAAAGGAGCCATCGTCCATGCTGGAGGATTATATATTTGAGCTAACATTTGCCCAGATGCCTTCAAAACAGCGCACAACTTTGAAATGTTGTGGTTAATCCTGGTAGATAGGAAAAATAGGGGCATCTTGCATGTTTCTAGTTCCTTGCTGAGATGATGGCATTGCTTTGAGTTTGCAAATAGGGACATCAAGGAAAAGCTGATTGGCAGGAGCAGATGGTCCCTCACGTTTCTTGTGCCAATGGCAACTCCATGACATTGGAAAAAATACCAGCGGCACGTTGAAAATAAGGTCATGCCCAGCGGGAATTTCATCATCATTATTTTTAGTGGGTTCAACAAAAACAAGAAAAAAAGAGGATAGATGTCGTGTTTGCAGCTGGTGTTTCAGAGAGATGCAGAGCAGCTCAACAAAACCGATCCAGATGTTTTTTTCCCAAGGAAAACACGGTTTGGGGAATTCAGGAGGCTTTCTGAGAAAATGCTGGGCTTAACACAGAAAATGCATCAGGGGGAAAAACAAGTCTTTATAGCCAAGTAATTCAGTTTAAACCTCTGAGGTGAAAAAAGGGACTTGTCACCAGCTCAGGGAGGAGAAATGTTCATGTGAAACTCTGTGGTGGCCAATGTAAATATTTTGAAGTGTGATGTTCATGGAAAATTTCAAGTGTAGATTTCTTTGGAGAATTAGAAGGTTGAAAAGCCAAATAAGGTGTTGGGTCATCCTAAGTAACAGAAATTGCACTTGTGAACCCAGAGGGCTGGAGCCTCTCTGCTGGGAGGACAGGCTGAGAGAGCTGGGGGGGTTCAGCCTGGAGAAGAGAAGGCTCCAGGGAGACCTTGGAGCCCCTTCCAGTCCCTCAAGGGGCACCAGGAAAGCTGGGGAGGGACTCCTGATGAGGGAGGGGAGCCCTAGGAGGAGAAGGAATGGTTTTAAACCAAAAATTAGGAGATGGAGATGAGATTTTGAGAGGAAATTCTTCCCCCTGAGGGTGGTGAGAGCCTGGCCCAGGTTGCCCTGAGAAGCTGTGGCTGTCCCATCCCTGGAGGGGTTCAAGGCCAGGTTGGAGGGGGCTTGGAGCAACCTGGTCTGGTGGGAGATGTCCCTGCCCAGGGTGGAACTGGATGGGCTTTAAGGTCCCTTCCAACCCAAACCACTCTGTGATTCTATGATACTATGATTTATAGCCTTGAAGAGAGCATTGGTGGGGCAGGAAGACTTGGGTTAAGGCAGTTTATTCTTTGGTAATGGGAAAACTACTATGGGTGGGATAAAGGTGCAAATGAGAGTGGGAGGAAAAAGCAAATTCCTGGTGCCTCAGCACTGGAAGGGTCATGTCTGTTCCCAGCAGCTGATTTTCAGCCCGGCCTCTTGCCTTCAGCATCACCTGATGGTTCCCCATGGTACCTGTGTCTTCTCTAATGCCTCCTTTCCCCCAGCCCGCAGCCCCGTCCGGAGCCCGGCCACCGGTGCCGCCTTCCACCGCTCCACCGAGGACCTGCGGATGCGGCAGAGCGCGAGCTACGGCCGCCTGCGTAAGCCAGGGAGGGTAGAAGGGAGGTGAAAAGGTCCAAAAAGAAGGCAGGAAAAATAAAAATCAAGTTACAATATGAGAGTGGGTGACTGCAATTCCATGGGGATTCCACCAAAACCATAAATGAGACGTGGTTTGTGTAACCACAGGGTGACCGAGCTCAGAAAAACTCATATTCTTGGGTTTTCATCTTTTTGGACCTGGTTTGCAGGCCCAGCTATAATAAATAATGGGTTTTTTCTTTGCGCTGAAGTCCTCCCTCCACGTTTTCTCCTTGCACGTGGGGTTGAAATGTGGCTGCACATCATGGGGTGGTTTTTTCACCACCTCTCTCTTGTCTCCATCAGGTCACGCGCAGAGTCGGAGCATGAACGACATCTCGGACACACCGAGCACCGACCAGGTAATCACCCCCGAAAACATCAGTGTCATGCTGTGGGGAACATCTCCGACACCACCCGCCATCGGGCAGGGGCTCTGTGGTTGTTAAAGTCCATGTGAGCCTTGTGTGGCTTCGCTGGGTCGATAACCGCACAAATTCCTAATTAGGGAAATTAATGCGTGTATTGATCCCTGCTAACTCATGGGGAAAGCTGTCCCATAAATAACACCTGTGCTTGCTAGCTGAGTGCAGGATTAGGGACACGTGAGGATGCTGGTGTAGCTTGAGATCCTCAGGGTGGAGAAAAAAATGCCTTAAAATCTTTAGGTAGGAGAAGAAAGGGATCCTAAAGGAGCCTTTGCTTGACTGAGCAGGGGCAGGTTGCAGGGGGTAGATTCCAACAGAGCACTTGGGTCTGCAAAGGTGAATACAGCTTTCAAGATAACAGTCTGTAAATACAAAGGCAGGTTCTGTTTTTCCCTCCATTTTACGGCGTGATGGACACGGGTTTCTTAATGCAAAGCAAAGCCAAGAGTCTGGGGGAGGGTTTCCCCCCCAGGTTTGCTCGGCATGGGGGAGCTGGGAAGGAAGTCAGGCAGCTTGGGCAGTTCCTGGGCAGATCTCTGTCTGACACTGCGATGGATCCACCAGGGTTTTGTGCCGTTCTTTTCCTGGATGTCCCATCCCAGTACCGAGGCTGATTAGCTGGGAACTGTTGGTGCATTATATGGGCTTTGCCCTTTTTCTGGTCTTGGTTGGAAGGGACCTTTCAGATCATCAAGTCCAACCCTCAACCCAGCTCTGCCCAAACCCCCACTAACCCATGTCCCTCAGCACCACGTCTGCCCGGCTTTTAAATCCCTCCAGGGATGGGGACTCCACCACTGCCCTGGGCAGCCTCTGCCAAGGCTTCACAACCCTTTCCATGAAGAAATTTTCCCCAATATCCATCCTAAACCTCCCCTGGGGCAACTTGAGGCCAATTCCTCTTGTTCCATTGCCTGTTCCTTGGGAGAAGAGACCCACCTCCCCCGGCTACACCCTCCTGTCAGGGAGTTGGAGAGAGCGAGAAGGGCTCCCCTCAGCCTCCTTTTCTCCAGGCTGAACCCCCCCAGCTCCCTCAGCCGCTCCTCACAAGACTTGTGCTCCAGACCCCCCACCAGCTCCGTTGCCCTTCTTTCTGACCCACTCCAGCCCCTCAAGGTCTTTCTTGGAGTGAGGGGCCCAAAACTGGACACAGCCCGTGAGGTGCCCAGTGCCACCTTGGCACTCTGCTGGCTCATATTCAGCTGCTGATGACCAACACCCCCAGGTCCTTTTCCAGCCACTCTTTCCCAGCCTGGAGCATTCATGGGGTTGGGCTGACCCAAGTTGTAGTTTCACCCCCCTGCCATGGGCAGGGCCACCTTCCACTGGACCAGGTTGCTCAAAGGTCCATCCAGCCTGGCTTTGAAGACAATGCTGATTTCAGCATAAACCTAAGAGAAAATTAGACACAACGTGGGCTTGTAGGGGACAGTATGGGATAAGAGCTTGCTTTCCCCCAGGGATGTCCTTGCTGGATGCAGTTTAGGGGGAAGCCAAGGATGGAAATCCATGTGTTGCTGCCAGCCACGGGCCAGGGTTGCCACCATATCAGGGAGGCAGAAGGTTTCCAGGGCATCTTCCTAAATTACAGCTGCAATAAAGCAAGCCCACTAACGAACCCCAAATGTCAGCCTCCAGCAGTGGGGTGCGGAGGGTTAATCCCAAAATATGCAAAGCATTTAGGTTTAATCGCCCTATTAGGCCCACTACAAAGGGACTTTTTAAGTGTTACACGAAGCTTAATGGTCACTGTTAACTCCTGCTCTTGCTTGTTCCAAGCTGCGTTGGAGGAGTTGCTTTATTATTATGACTTTTTTTTTTCCATTTGGGTTTAAAAGATTAGAAAGGGGAGAGCTTGCTGCCCGGCTCACATGCCTCCCCTCATGCTGGCATATAGATTATAATAACACCCTGCCTGGGTTGGTATTGAACCCTTTTAGACTAATAATGAAAGAGCTGCAGGGGAGAAGAGACCCGGGGAATAAATCCATGAACGAGGTTTCCTACTTCCATTATTTATTCCTGCTCCGAGGAGGAGATTGGGGGGGGGAGAATGAGCTACAAAAACATGTCCCCGTGCACGGCGCTGAGCGGTGTTTCTGCATTATGTAGGGTCTTGGGGGAGCCTGGGGCTGCAGGGCTGCAAACAGACTTGCAAAAATGCATCCTGGCTTGCTCCAGGATCCCTGTTTTTTGGCTTGGATTTTCTGCAGGGGGGTTGCCGGGGTCTCTCCTTTGTGTAGTCCCCCTTTTGCAAACTGGCCAGTTGCACATTGCGTTAGGGAGCGCCGAGCGTGGGATTTCCAGTTAATCTCAGGTTTAGTGATGGTTTGGAGTAACGAAGAGAGTCAGCTTTATGAATTCTTGCTGGTTTATTCTTGGACGTGGCTCTTGAACCCCCACCTCTGGGAGTCCTGGGACCATCAGAGATGAAGAGGTTTGAGCCTCTGGCTTCAGCTTTTGCATTTGGGGTGTGGAAAAGAGGGCCAAAAAGCCAAATTTTAGCAACCGCTCCCTTCCCCACCCTCATTTTTCCAACAGCTGAAGAACAAGTTCATCAAGAAGATCCCCAAGGATGCGGAGGCCTCCAATGTGCTGGTGGGAGAAGTGGAGTTCCTGGAGAAGCCCTTTGTGGCTTTCGTGCGCCTCCTCCAGGCGACAATGCTGGGAGGGGTGACGGAGGTGCCCGTCCCCACCAGGTGAGCACAATTCCTTCAAGTCAGAAGCACCAAGTGGTCTCACGCCATGGATCCTGGTGGTCCGAGGTGGCCAACACAGCGCCTTTCCCTTCCCAGGTTCCTCTTTATTCTCCTTGGTCCTGCGGGAAAAGCCAAGTCCTATAATGAGATTGGCAGAGCCATTGCAACCCTCATGGTGGATGATGTGAGTAGATGCAACACTCAGCCCAGCACCAGGAACCCCCTTGCTCAAAGCCAACTAAAAAAATCAATTTTCATCCCGTCACCCAAACAAATGAGCTTTAAAATCCCGTAATGATGTGGGAGATGTTTCACGCCATTCCCAGGCTGACACCTTTCCTCTCTCCACCCCCAGCTCTTCAGCGATGTTGCCTACAAAGCCCGGGATAGAGAAGACCTGATTGCTGGCATTGATGAGTTTCTGGATGAAGTCATCGTCCTGCCGCCCGGCGAGTGGGACCCCAACATTAGGATTGAGCCACCCAAAAAAGTGCCCTCAGCTGAGAAGAGGTAGGTGAGAGATGTGGGGCTGGTCCCAGCCCTGTGGCCATCCCTCTCCTGGTTTGGCGATGCTGGAGGAGAACAGCGGCTTTGCTTGCCTTCATCCCTGGAGAGAATTTGTAGATTTTCCAGAAATGCTGCTTTTTCAGCAGTTTTTGCCCCCAGATCAGCTCAGAGCCGTTCCCACTCCTCAAAATCTGCATCACCCCCCAGGGCTGAGCAAATCCAGCTCTTGAATTCACCCCAAAACCCGAGCTCTAGTGCAGGCAGAGAGCTTCACCATGGCCTTGGTTGTGGTCTCTGCATCAGGACTGGCTTGGTGGGGCAGGTTCTGTGGCCAACGCTGGTGGCTCTCTCCCACAGGAAATCGGTTTTCTCGCTGAACGAAGTGGGGCAGATGAACGGCACGGCTGGTGGGGCGGGTGCCGGGGGCGGTGGAGGCGGAAGCGATGATGGGGAGATGCCCGAAGTTCACGAAATCGGGGAAGAGCTCGCGTGGACTGGCAGGTGAGCAGCACCCCACCACCCAAAAAACTTCAGAAGGTGCCAAGCACCCATCAGTGTCTTCTCCTGGATCACCCGATGGTCCCCTGGGCTGAAATCCTTTTGG
>VXAK01009574.1:0-11350 GCA_013399435.1 Arenaria interpres | reverse complement strand
TCCCGCATTTAACTACTCCCGAAACCCCATCTGTGCCGTGCCCCAGGTGAAGATCGAGATGGAGTCGGACTACGAGGACACCGACACCGAAAAGCCACCTCGGGACATGGGCAGTGAGACCACGCTATAGTCCCGCGCAGCGCTTCCTCTGCCGTTTATATATATATAGATATAGATATTTATATATTCATATATATATATAAAGCAAATTGGGCTTATTTTTCTATGTGAGACGGAGGAGACCAGTGGCCCCAGGGGTCCGTTGCTCCGGTAGTTTTTAGCGTCACGAGTTAAACGCCTTGTTGAATTTCCTCCCTTTCTGCCGGGCGAAGGCGTCGCCGCTGGTGGCGGAAACGGGGCTGAGAAGGTGGAATTGGTGACTTTGGCCCCGGAGCCGCTGCTGGGGGCTGGAGAAGCTGAAGGTGGCCGGGGCTGTGGGAGCAGCCCGGATGCTGATGGGGGTTGATGGGGACGGGGACTGCGCTGGGGTGATGGGTTTGAGGGGGATTTTTGGGGCGGAGAGGAGGTTGGGATGGCTGAGATGGAAGGAGGGGGAGCACACATCCCCGCTCCCCCATCCCTTAAATCCTAACGGGGCTCTCCGGGGTGTCTCGTTTGGCAAAGAGGGTGGTGATGGGGCTTTGTGTTGGCCAGAGGTCCAAGAGGTCCAAGCCCATGGCTGCAGGGAGTCACTTGCTGAGGCACAGCATCCCAGGAGGGGATGCAGGAGGGACCCCGCTGCCCCGGGGTGGACATGTAGGAGGGGACGAGGAGACATGGCAGGAGGGGACGAGGAGGCACAGCAGGGTTATAAAGGACCTGGTGGCCTGGAGCGATGTCCCAGAGAAGGGAAGGAGGACCAGCAGCCCTGGTTTAAGGGCACCAGCAGCTGGGCTGCAGTGGGAGAGCAGAGCTGGGAAGGGGACCTTGGTTTCCACAGGGGATGGGGAACGGTTTCTACTGGGAAAGGGGACCGGTTGCTGCAGCGAAGCCATTTGGTCGCCCATCCCCACTCCTGGCTCTTCCAGAGCCACCAGGGTCAGTCCCAGCCCTGTCCCTCCCTCTGGATGGGAGCCGGAGCCATTATCTGGCTGGAGGACCCCCCCCAGCCCCTGTGCGAAGGGCTTTGCCCCCACTTCACCTCCTCCATCTTGGATGTTCGCACGTGGTTTAACGACAAAGAGCTCGGAGAGAGGAGGGGAGAGCAAGGGTGTCCCCCACCTCGTCCCCACCGCGTTTTCGGGCAGCTCCCCACTTGGGCTCCATCGGGATTTTGGCTCCGCTGCCTTTGGCCCCCTCCCCGGGGAAGGAAGGGAAGAGTGAGGTGGGAGCCAGGGTGGGCACCGAGCTCCGTTTGGCTCTGCCCCGCTCTCACCACCTTTTTTTCCAGCAGCGCCGAGGCTTTTAAAGGGTTTTGGGGTTTTTTTTTTTAACTCGCACGGGCCAAGCCCAGCTGCGGTTTAGAAACAGCGTCTGAAGCAACCCTCTCAAATCTCTTTCTTTTGTTAATTTTTGCTAGATGGATTCTTTTGTTGTTGTTCTCGGGCTCTATTTCAAGCCTCACAGAGCCCCAACCCTCCCCTGGCCCCCAAACCATCCCACCTGCTGTTCATACCAGCCCTACGGGGGGGCAGGTTTCGGGGACACCAGTTAAATCTTGCGGCTGGTCTGAAACCTTTGCACGGGGCAGATCCCAGTTGCCTGTAAATAGTCGATTCCAACAAAAAACTTGAAGGCAAATTCCTATTTATAGCAAAATTATTATTATTTTTTTTTTTTTTTTCGGGTTCAAGTACCCCCTCTCCTGGGGAAAGGTGGTTGAGGTAAATAACAGAGTATTATTCCCATCGCTGCTTTAAGCGAGAACCATGTAGTTTGAGGTTAACATTTAAGAAGTCTTCCAACCGGGACACACCGTGACCGTTTTGTAGCAGTTTTTTTTGTGGTACGGGTAGGCTTCCCCTTTTAATCAAACAGGTTTCGTTTGCTTTACTCGCTCCATCAGCTCCATTCCCCACCGCCCACGGAAAGGCTTTGCGGACTCTGGTAGATGTTTCCTAGAGCAGAGCTGAAGCCACTCTCGCATCCAGCTTGTGTTTGGACCGAATTTGTCTCTTTCGCAAGGTTCACACACGCAGTTTATACTTTTTTGTATATGAGAACAGTGGAGCGTCTCAGATGTGCCACCTCCATCGCAGAACCACTTTAGCCCTTTTGTATTTATCGGTGATACAACCCAATAAACCTCCTTTCAATGAGTCTCAGCTCTTAGTGTCTGTCTCGTGCACTAAATTCCCAAATTTAGTGGTTTTTTTCTAAGCGCTCTCCCCCCCAGGAGAGGGCCGGGAGTGTGGGGTTAGTCCCAACTCACCCCCAACAGCCCTTCCCTGCTGCCAGGAAGGTGGGATCAGTCTTTCCAGGGGACACACCAAGAGGAAGGAGACCAAGACTCACCTCGCTGCCCAGAAACAATGTCACCTGTAAGTTGTTCCATCCCACCCCAGGCACCGCAACCTCAGGTAAGGTTAATGTTCCGTGGCTAATTAGAGCTCGCAAACAAACTCGTTAGAGGACTAAGTGCGTCCTGGCACACGGATAGAGCTGAACCGGTTTTGTTCAGGCACGAAAAGTGAAAGACCTGCTCGCTTAGAAGAGGCTCAGCTGAGAAGTAAAGCCGCTGAACAGAAAATGGGGTTGTTTTACCTCAAATCAGGACTTTTGTTGTGCTGGGGGTGGGTGGAGCAGTCGTGTCTTTGATAGATGCAGGGAGAAAGCCAGACCGAACCCTGCTCTGCAGGGACATCACAACTGCTTTAATAAACTACTTAAAACCTCCTTTTCTGGGAGAAGTAGAGAAAATTTGCTTAGTAATAATTCTAGGACACAAATAGGTGATTTTTTTTTTTTCCTTCTCATCCTTTATTTCGAGCTAGCCTGCATTATTTACTAATTACTCGGACACTTTCCAGCACAGTCCAGGAAGGCTCCTGTGTGCCCAGTGCAGACACCAACAGTTCTTTGGTTAAAAAAGAGGCGTTTTAAAAAAAACTCACCATTAAAATAGCAAAAAAACCAGCTTAGCCACACACTAGAAGAACATGTTACGACAGATCTGCCACTGCCAGGACAGACATATGGCTTATCTTTTTTTTTTTCTTCTTCTTCAAGTAATAGCTTCTACAAAAGAGCTCTAATTCAAACTAAACATCCAGCATCGAGTAGAAGACCTCAGCATCAGCCAGGCTGAGCCCCTCTGAGAACAGAACCATGAAGGCCGTTGCTTTGGCACCGCGGAGCCAGCGCTCTGCTTGCCACGGGCTCGCTAAGGCCACACCGAGCTCCCGGGGAACCCCACACCAGGGTCCCCAACACTGGGTACCCCCCCCACGGGGGAAGGACAGCATCCGAGGAGAGCTGGCTTGGACAGAAAGCAGCTTTGCTAGCGTGAGGAGGCCGGGAGTGTAGATAATCACACCTCAGTACGACTAACGCGCATACGCTTCAGCTTCCAATAAATACCTACGACCTCAGAGTAGGAAATTCCACTTCCAACACAATAAATAAAAATATTGCATTTTCTATCGGCCTGTTTGGGAGTCAGTCTGGAATGTCGTGTTCAGTGCTAAGGAGAGTCCCAGGTTAAGCTGTTAACGCTTCCAGCTCTTTGGGTTTCAGCAGCTTCTTGGCAGCAATGATGGTGTTCTTCATCAGCATGGCCACTGTCATGGGCCCGACTCCCCCGGGGACCGGGGTGATGTAGCTGGCCTTCTTCTTCACCCCTGTGGGAGGAAAAAAACCAGAGCTCAGCACCCCAGTCAGGAGCGGTGACACCCACCAGGCTGACTGGCCAGACTGGTTACAGCCTGGTACTAACACTGCTGAAATTCCATCGAGCTATCTTGAAGGACATTGGAAGTAAAGGAATAGTAGTTTCTCAAAGTGGAGTTTTTTTGCCCCGTTCACACCAGAGAGAACACTTGAGTCCCACTGCTCCAATTCCTTCACAATTTCTTCAAATATCCTTCAAGATAAGAAACAGTGGTTTCTTAAAGTGAAGATTTCCCCGTTATCCAGGGCAGGGCAGAGCACACCAGAGTCCATCCCTGCTACTGAGCAACATTAACTGCAGAGCCCAAGCCGGGGGAAAGACAAAAAGCAAGGACTAACAGCTGGACTTACAGCACAATGTCAAGTCCAAGACTAGTAGCTGGATTCACATGTGCTCTTGAGGGCAACCACTAACAGTCTGAACATTCACCCTCTCTCTCTCTCTTCCAGGAGGAGGTTCCCATGTCTGTCACCAGGCACCTGGAGGGACAGGGCTCATCACAACAGCCCCTCTGGGCACTGCTGCAGCTCAGCAGTGAGCAAGGCCAGTGAGCAGCGAGCCAGGAGGTGAGCTCTGCATGGTTTTATTTGAGAGCAGGAGTGCGAGTGATGAATTGGAGCAGAGGCAAAGCCACCCAACTGCTTGGGTACAGGCTGAGTCTCTGCCTTGCAGCATAGAGCTTTCCCATGGCATATGGAGTCACGAGATGCCACCTTGAGCACTGCCTCCAGCTCTGGGGCATGGACATCAGAAGAACATGGACCTGTTGGAGTGGGGCCAGAGGAGGCCCCGGAGATGCTGGGAGGGCTGGAGCCCCTCTGCTGGAAGGGGGGGCTGAGAGAGTTGGGGGGGTTCAGCCTGGAGAAGGCTCCGGGGAGACCTTGGAGCCCCTTCCAGTCCCTCAAGGGGCTTCAGGAAAGCTGGGGAGGGACTCTGGATGAGGGAGGGGAGCCACAGGACAAGGGGGAAGGGTTTGACACTGAAAGAGGGGAGATGGAGCTGAGATGTGGGGAAGGACTTCTTTGCTGGGAGGGTGGTGAGAGCCTGGCCCAGGTTGCCCTGAGAAGCTGTGGCTGCCCCATCCCTGGAGGGGTTCAAGGCCAGGTTGGAGGGGGCTTGGAGCAGCCTGGTCTGATGGGAGGTGTCCCTGCCCAGGGCAGGGGGTGGCACTGGGTGGTCTTTAAGGTCCTTCCAACCCAAACCATTCTGTGATTCTATATTACAGGAAGGCTGGACCCTTCCATATGGTACAATATCAGGTGCACCAAGTAAAGGAACATAAGCATTGTTTTGCGTCTGCTCTGTCACATGAACCAGGACTTTCCTCTTCCCTTGAGCACTAACGGTCAAGGCTGCTGCAAAGGGAAGTAGCTGCAGAGCCTTTCATACCTTCAAAATCCACATCCCCAACCAGCCTTGATTTGGCAGTGACGGGATCCTGCACTCGCGTTATCCCCACATCAATAACTGCAGCTCCTTCTTTGATCATATCGGCTGTGATCAGGTTGGGTATGCCTGCAAGGGGAAAACAGAACCACGCACTCACAGTGGTGCTAAAGAACCCCCTGCTCCCCCTCACCCCATCTTCATGTTGTATTTTGACCCACCTGGGCCCTCACAAGAACAGTGGGACTTGATAATCTTAAGGCTCTTTTCCAACCTCAATGATTCTATTGCTCTGTGAAACGCAGATCTACCCACGGGTGCACAATCCAATGCTCCTCCTTGATGCTCAGCCCAATGAGGAGCTTGAGAGGTTTCCTGATCATCCCAGAGCGCAAAAAAAATAGTGGAATCCACAGCCAGAAAGAGGTCTGGCAAAGCAGCTGGGACCAAAGCAGCCTCTCCAAGTTGAAGCTTTAAAGCTCCATTTGAAGTTTGTGGCTGTGTTTGTTCACACAGCTCCAGCAGTGGTTTCTGCACCTGCACAAAGCCAACAAGCTGGAACGGTGTCCGAGACCACCAGCTTCCCCCAGGGGCTGCGAAACCCCCAGCGTGACAGGGGTGGGGAGCAGTGACCCAGGGCCAAGCCACCCTCTCAGGGTGGGGTGTGTTTGTCTGGTTCTGCCAGATAAATGCCTCATTTTCTCTCCTCCCTCCCTGCAGGCTCACACCCAGCTCCTGCTGCCAAACAGACACCCCAAATCAGCTCAACTCCTCTGCCAAGGGGGGAGCCTGGAGAGGAGCACACCTCCGAGCGATCCTTTGTGCTCTGAAGATGGCACTGTAGCCATCCCTCGGTATTTTGCCTCTCCCTAGGTAAGCAGATGCTGTCTTGGGATTTTTTTTGCTCCTCCACACACAAATACAGAACCATCTGCATGTGTAACACAGCCTGTCTGTAGCTGTTCTCTAGATCTGATCAGGTGCTCACTGGCATTACCAAACCCTCCTGCCAGATGTTAATTTACATTTCAAAGACAGAGCTATAAACAGCTCTGTAGTAACATCAAGTATGTGGCTCCTGGGCTTACAAACAGGATAAACAGGCTGGCTCAGATGCCACCTCCAATACTGTGTCCAGTTTNTCACCCAAGGAACAGGCGATGGGACAAGAGGAAACAGCCTCAAGTTGCCCCAGGGGAGGTTTAGGATGGATATTGGGGAAAATTTCTTCATGGAAGTGGTTGAAAAACCCTGGAAGAGGCTGCCCAGGGCAGTGGTGGAGTCCCCATCCCTGGAGGGATTTAAAAGCCGGGCAGATGTGGTGCTGAGGGACATGGGTCAGTGGGGGTTTGGGCAGTGCTGGGTTGATGATTGGACTTGATGATCTGAAAAGTCCCTTCCAACTGAGATGATTCAATGATTCTATGGTTCAGTCACTGTCCTGGCCCTCACCTAGGGCAGCTGCCGGAAGCCATAAGAGCACCAGACTCTCCTACGCTGCCAGAGCTGCTTCAGACTGGGAGGTCGCAGGACACTCCATACCAACAGGACTGTCTCCTGCAAGCAAGGATTCCTCAGAGACACCACACAAGCTACAGCATGACACCCTCTGCATGACTTGTTAAATCAGGTCTCACCTGCTGCTGCTACCACAATGTCAGCACGGATCGTGTGTTGCTTCAGCTGCTCCTTGGGAGTGTAGCGGTGGGATATTGTGACCGTGGCATCACCTGCAGGAGTGGTTACACCGAGCTTGTTAATTCACATGTACTACCCAAACCCAGCCACTTCTCTAAATTTTCCCCTTCAAGACCACCCATATATTTCTCAGGGACATCAGAGCCTGACGACAAACCCCAGGGAACAGCCTACAAAGTCAGAGAGAGGGACCTGGTGTGAAAGAGGACAAGGACTCTCTATTGAAGGTTCCAAAATGTTACAAGACTGACTATGTGAAGAGTTAATGTCTCAGTCTTGACCACAGCCCTTATGATGTCCCTGCAGCACTCCCAGGACTGGTTTAGGAGCCTAAAGAGGACAATATGACAGGCTGAGGGCTTCCTCCCATGGCTGCCTGGCACGCAGGCCCCGAGGCCACCAAGTTCCTACCTCCTGGGCGCTCGTGCCGTCCGTCCGTATGCAGCAACATGGCGATGGGCATACCCACGTTCTTCGACCTGCCAGCCACCACCACATTCTTCCCCAGCGTTGGGATGCCTGCAGAGGACACGATGGACTCTTAGGACAAGCGCAAGCTGGAGTTATGCCAGACAGCAGCCAGATGCTGCCACAGCAACAGCTTACCGGTCCTCTTGATGATCTCCCACACCCCCCACGGGGTAGCCGGCAGCATGGAGTACTGGTCAAGGCACATGCGCCCCACGTTTATCACGTGGAAGCCATCAACGTCTTTGTCCGGAGTCACAGCGTTGCAAATCTTGCGCTCATCAATGTGTTCTGGAAGAGAATAAAAAGCTTTAACCCTAGGGATCGGCCAAAAAAACCTGCTCTTTGCAGACAGCTGGAGCCCTGACCTGCTGCACCAGCCCCTTCACAGATTGGAAGCTGGAAGCTACTCAAGCCTTGCAGCAAACTCAAGGCTCCCAGCAGAAGGCGACTGGAACCACTTTGGGACTAAAACATAAGTAGTGCCGAGAGGATATTTTTAGGCAGCCTCAGTGTCATCGCCAAGTTCAAGCTTCTGGCTCTGGAATCTGATACTCCCCACACAAGAAGAGATTTCTGTGACCCCCAGCAACTTAACTCCTACAGGCAGCTGTGAGGGAGTCGCTGCATCGTGGCAGGGTGCCACCTCTCGTGTCACAGGATAGACCCTGTGCTACTCCTTAAAGGCTTTACCTTTAAAAGCTTTATGTAAAAATGAAATAGATGGAAATCTAGGTACTCACCAGGTAAGGGAAGCTGTACTAACAGGCCATCCACGTTGGCATCATTATTGAGTTTGCTGATCAGATCCAGCAGCTCCTCTTCAGTGATAGAAGCCGGCCTGAGGATGGTTTCACTGCTGATTCCTGCACAATCATTGAAAGCGCTGCATTAGAAAGACTCTGTACACAAGCAGGAGAGCAACTTCTTTAATCCATGTGGATTTAAGCCTCCCTGCTTCATTTCTCTATCCAATCTGACAGGCACACACCAAGGATTGCATGCTTGGGATAACAAAGAGCAGCTTCCAGGCTGAAGACCATCCTTAATCTGGCAAGTTATGGTTAAGGACAATTAGCATCGGGCTAATGATTTGGGAAAGACTATTGGAAAGCAGAGACCCTCTGGCTGCAGGGAGGGCTTGAAGAAACCTAACCAAAGTGGGCTACGATGAAGATGGAACTGCACGTCCTGTGGTCCAGTAAGAAGGGGATGTTGGCCTGGAAGTCTCAGCTCCAAGGAGAGCTTTGGCAGCGCAGAACCCAAGGAGAAATTAAACCATTTATTGCCTCCTAGCCCCTTTCACCATATTTTCTCCAGAAGCATAGCCAGCTGAGCACTGCAGGACCTCAACTTGCAAGACTGGAAGGAGTCAGAGGGTAGCAAGGCTGAAGGATGATTGTACCTCAGAGTCAAGGAAAGGCCCTGTCTGTACTTTATATGGCCCTAGGAAGTTCATAAATCCAAACTCCAGAGTTTGATGTTGCCCTAAAGGATTCCAACAGCACAATGCACATGTGAACCATGTCATTAACTATGTCCCAGCACAGTGAAGGCAGCAAGAAGAGTCACAGCAAGTGCTGGGGCAAACGTGGGCTGCCACGCAGCTGAAGAGCTGCCAGATGGACACATCCCAAAAAGCTTCCCCCAGCCTCCAGTGCAGAGAACTCCCAACTAAAGCAAGATAAAACAATCACTTGCTCTACTTTTTCGGAACAGAGCGCAAGACGTACCGACGTCAGCAGCCGCTTTGGTTTTGTTCAGTACGTAGGAGTGACTCGCTGGGTTTTCACCCACGAGAACAACGCTGAGGTGAGGTCTCTTGTTTCCAGCCGCTACCCACTGCTCAACCTCGTGACGGGCTTCCTGCCTGATCTGCCGGGCCAGCTTCCTTCCAGAGATCACAACTGCATCATTTCTACAACACAGAAAGCGTTACCAAAGCAGTTAGTATCTTCAGAACCATCAAAAACAAGCTTTCTGCAACATAGACCAGGAAAAAACAGATGCCAACCACAAGCCAGGGCAGAAAAGGCTCTTTTCTTGCCTACCAAGCCTATTGCACCTTTATGCCAAATTGCGTTAAGCATCATATTTCAGTCTCAGTTTACAGCTTTGCAGCCCAAAGTGGGGATCAGCAAACAAAACTGCCAGAGGGACCAACTTCTTTGTGCAGGCTGAGAAAGCGTATGTGCTGTTCCTTCTCTGCAAGGCCCAGAGTCTGTGTGTATCATTCGCCTGGCGTGTGTTTCGAGCTAAGATACTATCAGCTCCCATTTTTAGAAAGCCAGTCACCCATTCCCTGCGAAGGCATGGCAGCCTCGCTGCAAAGGGCTTCCACAAAGCAGAACTCACTCCAAAGTGAAGCTTCCACCAGCGAAGAGGTTCATTAAGCATTTCTGGCTCGTTGGACGCAGCGCAGAGGCAGCATGCCATGCTTCTGGACCGAGCGTTGCTCCCAGAGATCCTCATCCCCCCCCATATTCCTTGGCAAGACCATCAGCCCATCTAGCACCTCGCGTGAGCCGATCTCATGCCCTCCCCTGCTCAAGTAACTGCTGCCCCTGCTACAGTCGTGTCTTCAGGCTGTTAAAGCTGGGCTGGGGTGTATGTGGTTTCACCCCTTCCGACAGACCCCCAACATCAAGCTGGAGCAGAAGGGGACATTTGCCCATTCAGACCACGTCGAAACAGCTCCCTGCTGTACATTTCTGGGCTAAATTGGTAACGGGAATATCCAGTCACTGCCAAATGCATTCCAGGCAACTGGACACCCTGCAGTATATAGAAAGGCTGCCTTGACCTACAGCTAACTGGGAGGCCATGGCTGCCTGTCCCCCCTCACAGCAGGCCATCCGTACCCCCCACACTTGGCTTTTTTCCTTAAGGTTATCACTATAACTCTTGTTTAAACGTCATTCTCATTCACTAATCCCTTTTTGAGAGGATTCACCTTTGCAGATTTCACTTTTAGGCTTTGCTACAGCATTTAAGTCTTGCTACAAGGTCTCACGAGGAGCACTTTACTCACTCAGATGCTCCCTGCAGCATTACTGTCAGTTATGGTGCCTTCCTGAAGTGCAAGGACCAGCCCATTTCTGAAGCAATCGCCAAGAAATATGCATCACAACCCCACAAGCCACTCTACATGCCGCAGGAACCCAGAAGACAGCCTGACAGCACCAAGCACTGTTTCCAAACCCCCCCCAGCACCACACCATCCAACAGGAGTGGGCTGAATCGCTGCAGTTTCTCCTCAAAAATCCATCCTCTGCCTGCTGGCCAGACCTTCTCCTCCCAGGACCCCACGTTAAGTCCAACAACGCTGGTTTTTTTGGACCTTCTCTAGGTACAATCCCAACCCTGGACCTCTGGGGACAGCTGCCACCAGGGAGAGCCACCACAAGAGCTGCTCCAGACCCACACAGGACAGCCACAAGGTACCACCCCAGGTAGGAAAGTCTTTTGCCTTAAATACTTAAGAGATTAAGAGGATCTTTTGTGCTTTTTTAATCCCTTACTCAAATACAACATTTTCCCCATTTACTAGGAATTAATTGTTACTTCAACCCTAACAATCACCCCAATGAGAATTTGTGTTAGCAATAACCAGTAAAAACCTTCTTATAAATATAAGTTCTTCTTATAAATATAAATTCATATATTTTAGCTTCAGAGCTACACCATCATACAACTACTTACATGTAAATGGAATTATTAGTACCCGCCAAGCTAGGGAGAGGAGAACTCATTAGATCAGAGACACTTCATGCCAAGAACCCATCCCAGTCTTCTCCTTACGTAAGCCTGAGGTTGGGGTGCCCAGCCTGAGCTCCCAGGGGATGGGGACAGCCACCAACAGCCCCCCTGTGACCTACAGGGAAGCCAAAATAAGAGCTGGGAGCCCTGTTTAAAGGTTTGAAAGGGACACACACCCCCATTTAAAGGGGGGGAACAGCAGTGAAGCCA